>CM040238.1:63366433-63866433 GCA_022545495.1 Chrysanthemum lavandulifolium
TTTTTCGTAGATTCGCCTTTCGGTTGCCATCGAACCAAGATTATTTTTCGTCATTAACATTTTCTTATTTCGTACTTATGCACTTTCAAGAGCCAAAATCTACAAAAGTATATTAAACATTAATCATTGCCACACAAGCAACAACAAGACCTTTATTAAACCTTGTCGAGTCATAATCATGAATAAAGACTAAATTTGCCATACTAATCTAGGTCGCGTGTCGGTGCCATCCAATAATTCTATTTTGACTGCTGCTTTAGACTGCTTTTGCCAAGGTGAGTATTCACAGCCCCCTTTTTACTGTTTTACTTATTTGGGGTGAAATGCATGAACTTAAATCTTAAACTATATTTTTGTTCTAAATTATAAATTTATTTGGACTATTTGATATATCTTGAACCCTTTCACTTATTATGACCTTATGACTTGTTCCTGATCCTTTAGTATGCATAGACCTATACTCTGCCTTATGTGCTAAGTCTTAAAGTCTCCCTTGTTCGGAGCAACCCTGAATTGATAAAATATAATAGCTATGTACTGTGCAAGTCTCCCTCTGAGCAATACTAAGTCTCCATTAGAGCAATACTAAGTCTCCTTGTCGGCAGGAGCAACACAAAGTCTCCCTTGTTCGGAGCAGGCGTGATCTATTATATATTAGGCATTATTTATCGTGGACTATTATGACCATATGTGTATTAATTACCGGACATACTACTTGAACTATGGGAGTGTATGTGAACTTATATGTTACAAGCCTTGTATGGGCGGGACTTGTAACATGGTGAGTTCATAGGACACTTGCCAGGCAGACTTTCTAATTATAGTTTTCATAAAACCTGTGTACTCACCAACTATTTTCATAGTTGACCCGTTTTCTCATGCATTTGTGTGATCGTTGTTTAGCTTATATTATGAAGATTTTAAATAAAGGAGTCGTCACAAGTTATCCGAGTCGTCTCCGTAGTAAAATGTTATCTTTTGGAAGTCAAACTTTATGTTTCAATTGCCAAGGTTGGCTAGAACCTTGTTGTAATGTTACAATATTTCTTTAAATTTAAATTATGGTATTGTACTATATCTCTTGCGATGCATATTGATTATGTTACACCTCAAGGCGTTTCGCCTCCGGGTGTGACAGACTCCCAAGCAATACAATTCCCAATCCTAATGCCGAGTTGAAAGCCACCACCACTGTAGTGGTAAGACGACAATGGACCTTCGACTCCTATGCCCCTCCTCCGTAGTATTGAGTCAAGTTACCAAGGATACAACGGACAAGGTGCAATTCTCAAGCCCACGGCATCAAGACACGTCCCACCTTGGTAGTCCAAGCTTTAAGTCCGAACCGAGTTCAAGAGAAAATCCCGAGCCGTAAATGACTTCCATCCCGGCTCAAAAGTCTAGTCGCCTTCCTTACCCATCAAGAATGAATGATGAGAAGCTCAAAGACAAACACAAAGAGCAAATGGAAAATTTTTCCAAATCTTCAATGAGCTTCACTTTGATATAAGCTTCGTTGATGCTCTCGTTCTAATGCCTAAATTTGCATCCACGCTTAAAGGCTTATTGACCAACAAAGATAAGCTATCGAGATGGCTAAACTCCTCTCAATGAGCAATGCTCACGGTCCTTCTCAAGAAGCTTCCCAAAAGCTTGAAGACCCCAGCGATTTCTAATCCGTGTGATTTCTTGGGGATGGTTCAATGCTCCGCCTGCCGATCTTGGCGCTAGCATTAACCTCATGCCACTCTCAAGATGGAAGAAATCGTTCTTCCTAAACTTTCATCCACTGTATGACACTGAGCTAGCGGACCGCACTATAACTCGTCCACTGGGATAGCCGAGGATGTCGTGATGAAAGTGGGAAAGTTTCACTTTCCTACCGACTTTGTTGTAGTAGACTTCGATGCGGATCCTAGAGTTCCCTCATCTTAGGGAGAGCTTTCTTGAGAACGAGTCGTGCTCGATTGATGTGTTTGTCAAGAGTTAACCATACGGGTTGACAATGAAGAGCTCACATTGAATATCAACGAACTCCAAACCTCTGCCTAAACAGAGTGTTGCCACAATTGATCAAAAATCGAAAGATTCAATGCAATACTCTCAAATTTCACGGTTAAGACGAGTCACCAAAACGTACGAGCTAAAAGCTTTGAAAATCACCCCGGTTCAAACAAATGGTTTGAAAGCTATACCGTGGAAGTCAAGAGTGTTCTTGATGATGATGATGATCTAGAATCTGAGACTTCATTGGAAGTGGTGGAAACGCTAGCTCTAAGAGCACACCACTTATCCCACCTCCGAATCGGTTTGTCGATCGAGTTTGTTAACTCGTGGATGAAACCAAACTCTCTTCTCGTTTCATCCGAATTGGATGATGATTGTGATCCAATGGGAGACATTCTTCCCATTGATGAATTGCTTAAAATGATCCATCATCTTCTAGTCTTATTCCCGACTCTTCCATCCCTTCTCTCATCCCCGTGAGGAAGATGACAACTTTGGAATGAAGTCGATGCATTTCTTAGTGATGAGTCAATTCCAACGTGAATTGATAACACTTACTTTGATCAGGAGGAGACATCCTTTTTCCGGAAAATCATGATTGAAGAACCGCTTTCCACCCTCCTCCCGGACATCTTCTTGACAATCACCATCTAAGCTTCAAGTTTAAGCTTAAAGATGTCAAACCGGTGATTTGCTTCTCTCTCCGAGGAATGGACTTGCATTCTCATGCGCCTTTATTCCATTCTTCACAGATGGTGTGGTTGCTCTTTCCTTTTCTTTCTGGAATGAGGACACCATCTTTGACCCCGTATCATCCCTTATAGTTTCTACTATTAACAATACGAGGTTGTATCTCGTCGGTGTGGAACTTTCTAATGTTCATATGTTTATTAACATTGTGAACGAAAGTCCGATCGAGATTGGTTTTCCACGTTACTTTCCCATGAACAAATGAATACGGGGTCGAGTCAAGCTAGCGACTGGAATCAAAACAAGAGATGCCATATGGGTTTTCACCCATATTTCGACTTCTTTCTATCTTTCTACCACCCTAGTGTGGGGGTTGCCCACATGTTATGTATATATATAAGTTTCAAAAAAAAAAAAAAATCTTTCTAAATAATGGCGTAGTATTTCCTTTACGTTTTTGTTTCGCATAACCGCGGTGCTTTGAATATTGAGGCAATATTCATTTCTAAGTGTGGGGGAATTCTCGAATTTTATCATATAATTATACCGCTTAATTCCCTTTTGGGCAAAATTTTTTGGAGTAAGTGTTTACACTTACTCATTTGGTTATCATCCGCCTTTGTCTAATAAAAAAGGATTGGCTAATCCAGAGCAAACGGCTCTTGGTAAAGATTTCTCAAACCGCTTATATGGCTTGCATTTGCCCAAAATTGTATGGTGTTCAACACCATATCCTAAAAAGTGAAGAGTCGCTAGCCCGCAAGGTTATGGCTTGGTAAAGGCGTGGAAAAACATAATTGGTAATCACCACCAAAGATAATAATCGATAATTTATCTAAGAGTTGGCTAGTCGAGCAACGGCTTCGTAAAGACAAACCAAATCCGTTGAAAAGTCGGTGGTTTGCTCAAAATCACATGGTTATCGGTGTACCATGGTTCTTACTTGAACTGAAACATTTGGCTACTCCGAGTAATGGCTTTTGGTAAAGAGATTCAAATCCATTAAGTTTTTCTCAAAAGATTGCTAGGGACTAGCAATAGTTTAGTGGGGATTGATGAGTGTGTAAATACTCATCATTTTGGTTAAATCGAATCAGCAAACGCCTAAAATGCTCGAATGCATCAAAATATCGAAAATATTCCAAAATTGCATTTTATATGTTTCGGATGCAAAATGTTTAAAATCGATGAAAATGAGCAAAGTTTGCATAATTGGCGCTTCACCCCCAACTTTCAAAATTTGTCAAATATAGTCCCCGAGCCTTAATTTAAAGATAAATCACCAAAGGTCCTTTAAAATCATAAGTTGTCAAAATTAGTCCTTTGGTGAAAATATCAAAATTTTGAGAAATTACAAAATTAGTCCTTCAAGTTTGAAATTTGGCAAAATGGCCCTGAAAATTGAAAATGTCAAGTTTGGTCCTTGTATTATGGAAGCTTGTCACTTTTAGTCCTTGGAGCAACTTTGCAGTTGGCGACCTAGGTCCCTTGAATTTCGTAATTTACAAATAGGTCCTTGTGTATTTAAGCCTTTAAACCAAATCGACCCTATCATAAACCCTTGACCGCCACTTAATCCTTTGGACCCCTGTCAATATCATTTTGACCCCTTGCATTATTAATCCCTCGTCAAATATCCAACACACCCAGCCATGCCAAAGTCTCATCCCTTCAACTCGCTTCTCTGCAACCAAGCTAACTCCCATCCCCTCCTCACTCCACTCAACCTTGTTCCCCACCTCAACTAACATCCAAGATGCATTTAATGCTCCTCTCACCCCTCACTCAACCCACAACTTGATTAAAGCAATTTACGCCAAAACATATTCAATGGCCAAGATCTTTTCAAGACATCCAATGGTCAAGAAAGATGATGGGATTAGCTCAGTAGTGAGAGAAAGCATTGGGTTTAAAAGGAAGCAAGGAAAGAGAAGAAAGTAGTAGATTTTAGTTTTAAATTTCTCTTATGTCGCTTTTTCTTATTCTCGTCTTAGTTTAATTCAAAGTTGTAATATTTTATTCCTAAGTGTTGAACCTCGTTACATTTTCGCTTAATCAAGTTTTAATCATTAATTCCAAAGTTTCATTCAGGTTTCATATTTGTGTGCTTATCGTTAAAATTTAAGTTTCCATTTCATAAATTCAAGCTTCATATAGCTTGTTTATCGCTTCAATAAGCTTATAAGCTTTTCATAGCTTTTTGTAAGCTTGTACTCAAGTTTCTAGCTAGTTTGGAAATTGGTCAAAGAAAGTCAACTGGGGCCAAAATTGAAAAGGAAATGGAAATGGTTGAAGGTGAGCCGAATTGGGTTGATTTAGATTCATATGGGTTGATAATTAGGGTAGTGGTCCTTTCGTTATTGTTTTCAAGCCATAGTGGTGGGACCTCTAGTAAGTTAATTTTAATAATTGTTGCATAATCTGCATTGATGGTTTAGATTGGTCCATGATCGTTAAATAAGTTCTAATTAGGTTAGGTAAACTTAGCTTGATCATTTAAAACAAGTTTGCTCGGTGTTTGTCTCATTTTCACCGCACTTCAAGATTTAAAATGGTGTTTGGTTCATATGCTTAATCAGTATTAGAGGTGTGTTCATGAGTGGATGTTTGTTGGTTTAAGTTTGTTTAGTTAATATATACTCATATATGTCTTACTTATGTGCTTGTAACTGTCAAAGTCAAAATCACATACCCACTGTCTTATTTCCTTAATCGTTGTGGTTTCAGGCAAATCAAAGTCTTGTTTTATGTTTCAAATTCATAAACATAGCTTGTATTAGCCTCATTTCATCCATAAACATAATAATCATCCACAAATCAAGCTCAAAGTTCAAATAAGTCAACTTTACAAAACTGTTTAAAAGTCAAATTGTAAATTCCAATTTTGAGTCAAACTAAGATGAATTTTCCTTGATTCATTATGGGCCAAATCATGTGAATCTTGTTGTTTTAAAAGTTCAACTGGTCTATTTTGTTATTAGCATTTTATACATTTTGTGAATTTTTATAAGTCTCACACAAGCTTGTCTTTTAGGTCTTATGTGTCTCGTCACTCAAAACTCGACTAAGTCGAGCTTTCTCATCATTTGCAGCCTGCATGTGAGCTCTCAAGAGCTTTTCTAGGTCCAGTAATTTGGTTTACAAGGTCTCACCCAGGTCTAGTGTAGGTTCCAAGTTCTTGTTTTTTATTTCTAGCTTATTTGAGTGCTTATTTTCAGTCGCAGAGGCCTCGAACTGCTTTTAGCTCATAATCAAATTCTCCAAATCATTGCAACTTGCATTCCAGTGTTTAAGGCTAGTTGTTTTAGTTGCAATTGGATAATTTTAGCATATTAGAACTTGAATCAGTTTAGTGCTTATTTGTGGTTGTTGGCTTATTTTAAGTGCTTATTTCTAAGCACTTGACATAGCATTTCATATTCTTGTACACAACCCTGTTTTTATATTTTTCATATATTCTAAATATTATTTTAAGCTTATCTTGAATTTTTCAGATTTTCTAAGTTAGTTTGCTATTTTTCGCATTTAAATCAATTTTAGCACTTTTTAATTAGCATTTAATACAAAAATTAAGAAAAGGTTCAAAAAAAATTTTTTCATTTTCTTAAGTTAAGATAAATATAAAAAGACAAAAAATATTTTTCTAGATTTTTCTTAGTTAAATTTGTATTTTAAGTAATTTAATTAGTTTTTAATAGTTTTAATAGTTTTTAATTCCTAGAAAATAGAAAATATTCGTAAAAATACAAAATAGTTTTGAAAATTCTATTTTGTTATTTTAGATTTTTCTAAGTCAAAATTTTATTTTCTAGCTTTGTTTCATATTTTCTTGTATTTTAGGCTATTATTTAATAGTTAAAATAGTTTTAATTAATAATAATTAATTAAATAGTTATAAAATAATTTTCTTTTTCTAAATATTTTCTTTTATCATTGGGTTTGTAAAATGTCATTTTCATATTTTTAGGTCTTTATTTCTTAGATCTCATTTTTGTACGTTTACGTAATTTTATTTAAACGCAAGTTTTAAGTTTTAAACGTTCATCAATTTTAAAAGTAGTGATAGCGTTTATTTAATATTTTTATCTTTTAAATTTCCTTTAATTTGCATTTAAGCCTCCGTAATTTGTTGGCTTTTTACGTAGTTATAATCATATTAAATCCTCTTTTCTGCTCAAATTCCTCGATCACTATACGTTTGGTGATCCATTGATAGCTCATTGGGACATAACGACCGGAAAACACTATACCCCCGATCTTCATTGCATTTGTGCTTAAACTATTTTAAGTTTCTTACAATTGGCCATTCATGAGTGGTCACCATGCGAGAAAACTTGACGGCTCAAAGACATGCATCACACACAATCTATTCTATACTTATCTAGACACGCTTAACCTTATCATAAACCGATAGCGTGGTAATAAAGAACTTGCGGTGGGAATACGCTTCCACTTCTAGTGTTAAACCAAGCAAAGATAAACCACTACTATCCGTAGTAACGGATTATTCCCAACAATCCTCCCCTAAACTTATGATTTCTCTGCAAATCAATAAGTTTCTTCAATATGCATTAACTTCAAGGATTTGGGAATTCAATCAAACACTTCACTTCTTTTCTCTTAACTTTGTATAGCTCTTGAACATTGATCTTGAATCCTTTGTAATAATGCTCGACCTTCTCATTATCTTCATTGACTCTTATGTGTAAGCTTAACATTACTATAAGAGCTCCACTCTAAGTGGATATTCTTTCTCAAGAAGCATGAAAAGTCTTCCATTAGCTGTAGAGACATGATGAACTTCACATGAATCATAGTAAAACCATTTAGTACCAAAACATGTGAACAAGGTTTTCCAAGAGTCATCATCAAGATTTGGTTCAAAAGCCTTCTAAGATTTACCCATAACGCATCTCCTTTGCATCTTTGAGATCTTGAACATTAAACCTTTCTTGAACTAATTTCCATAGTGTATTAAGGTCATCTTTGTCAAAAGCTTTAATAAGATCTTCAAATGTTATGAAAGATGAAGTTTCTCCTCCCAAATTTTGTAATCTTCCATGTTGAAGCAAGATTGCTAGCGGTGTAAACTTCCCAATCAATGATAGGATGTCGAATTTGCAAGTGGTTCCGATAAAAATCTCTCTTCAATCACAATCATTTCACCATTTGTTTCAGAGTGAACTTCTCAAGAGGAATCTCCTTCTCGAGACTTTGTATGATCTTCATCAACCTTAGTCTTCTTAATAGTGTGAGAATCACTTACTTGGCCTTCGCTCAATCTAGGAATTATTCTTTCTTCTTCTTCGAACCCATTGGAATAAAAGATTTATCTTGTTTTACGATTCGTAGTAAGCCTTTTCAATTTGATCATCGACATTCCTTTAAATTGATGCCTTTTCCGCTACCAACATGACAACAATAAGTCTTCATATATGCAAGTATTTGTGCCTTGGTTGGTTGTCTTTGTTTCTTCCGATTCTTCTTGACCGAACCGATTACATTATCAAGTGCTTGATTGTTCTTCATTATGATGAAATCCTTCAACCGAGATGTTCTTTGTTCCTCGCTAAGGATGCATCAAGAACTAGGTCAATTGCCTTTTCTTGATTTACGGATTATTAGCTACCAAACCGAATATCTTCTTCGTAGGAACATAGCTAAACTCGAGCCTTTTCTTTCATAATTGTAGGTTGAGCAAGGAAATTGAATCAAGATCTTCCATTCGTTCAATCTTTAGCTTCCAAAAGCTTACAACTTCCATCTCCCGCAATCTTTTCTTTTCAAAGAACTTTCTCAAGAATTTGATCTCTCGCTATCTTCTTAGCAATTTCTCTATCAAGATCAATCAACTTGTCTTTTCTTTGAAATCTTACTTTCAAGTTGTCGTACATCTTCCATAACCGCTTACCCTTGTTTGTCTTCAATTTATCAAATTCTTCACTTGCAGTGGCAATATTTGGCTCAAGTGGCAATACTTGGCCTGCAGTGGAAATATCTTCTGGTAAAATCGGTTGCAGTTTGAAAAATGTCTTGATCTTCAAGTTGCTCTCCATGAGTATCGCCTTCTTTTGCTCCTTTACTTGTATCTCCTTCATCTTCAAATCAATTTTCCTCCCCTGTCGAACCTGCTTTCCTCCCTGTTTGGAGGAATTTCCCAAATCTTGATCACCGAATCACCATTAGAAGGTGAGGATGAAGATGAAATCACCATCTTTGCAAAGATGAAATCACCATTAGAACCATAGTGGTAAATAACCCCGCTGAAATCACCATCTTTGCGCCCGCTGTGCTTTTCAACCACGATCTCCTCCTTTAAGGTCCGAATCTCTGTCTTTAATAATTGAACATCCTTGGCATGGTTCTTCTTAACAGAGCAAGTCTTTTGTAGAAACTCAACCCGCTTTGCTAATTTGGTACACAAAACCATCAATTCCATTTGGCTGCCATCGCCTCAAGACTTCCAACCGTGTTACCTGTTGGGAGAGGTGAATCATGGGGCAAAGGTCCGATTCCTCCATAGTAGGACTAGGTGGAAGTCTAGAACCACCACCGCTTGTTCCTAGACCAAAAGGTTCGTAAACTTGTTGTGTTGTCATGAGAGGAGTTGACTGCTTTGACCTTCTCTCATAGGTTCTTGAAATCGTGGTGTATAATCAATGTTGGGTACATCAATTATAGGTGTAGTTTGTTCGGATGAAATTTTAGCAAGCATTTGGGGGTGGAGAGGTGTAAAAATCATATTGCCATCTTTATTCAAATTTTGAAAAACTTTAGGCTTTAGGCAACCGATTTGATAAACAGTAGTGTGAGGTTGCGCTTGAAATTCATTACACGCCTTGCACAAACCTTGGATACATTAAAATTTTGGTTTTACTTTGTACATTGCCTTCATACTTGTAAAAATATAATGTGACCGCTAAAAATCCTATCGTAAACTAGACAAACCAAAGGATAAGCCATGGTTGAACTAAATTGCTCATAAGATGTTTTCAGGACTAAGGCAATGTAACAAAGTATGAATCAAAAATCTCCAATGGGGACAAAACCACTCTTTTTAAAGTAGCCTTTTGTCGCTGGTATCATACCCCATGGATGATAAAGTATCATGAATTTCGAGACATAGGTAATGTGATGAGACCATTGAGATCATCCAAGTGAAGTACTCTCCTCAAGGATGCCTCAAGAACATCAATGGTTACCCCATCTACAGTGGCTCGAGAGCATCCATCGTTTCATGTGCATCTCCAATTTCAAGTGTTATGGATCGAGCGTAAGTCCAAAACTGCTTGATTTGAGAGATATAAATTGTGGGTTTGAAAAGCAAAGCATACCTTATATGAGTGGTATGAAGAAAATCTACAATCGATGAAAAACAGGCCACTCTTCTCGTTAGACTTTTGTAGGTAGGCCACTAGGTTGTGCTCATCTCAAAGTTCAAAGATGCCATAGAAACTTTTGATGAAAAATATTATTATGTCAAGAAGAATTGAAAGAATGACTAGCCAATTGAAAAAGAAAGATATATAGGTTAGGGTTTATAATTGATGCATAAGTAAAATTATCTTTAGAAAGTAGTTATAATATAGAAAGAAGATAATTTACTTAAAATATTAACCCTATATATATGACTATCAAGTGGTTACTTTCAACGGCTAGTAAAAATTAATTATCGACATAATCGGTTGTAACGCTAGAACAACAATGGTAAAATAACCTGTCGGTGGAAAGCGTGAACTAGCAGGGTAACGTTTTTACAAAAATTTCAAAGAGCAAGTGGAAGATAAGATCATTAGAAAACAATATCGCTCCCATTATAGTTTTTAGCAAACTATCGCCTATCAACGGATTTGATATGTCTTTACCATGAGCCGTTTGCTATGGACTAGCCAACTTTTAATCGAAAGAATATGGTGAGTTGATAACCATATAGTTTTGGTAAACTATCAACCATAAACGGATTTGTCAAGTCTTTACCAAGAGTCGTCTTTCGGACTAGTTGATTCTTATGTGTATTAGACATGGTGAATCAATAATCATTTGATGTGTATCTCATATATACACCTTTTAACTCCAAAACTTCATCAAAACTTGATATACAAACTTAAACAAGATGAGAATAACCAACTTGGTATTTACCAAAGTTACCTTTAACCAAACTATTTCCCAAGCAAAATATCTTCCAAAGTCAACTCAATAATATCTATATTTACTCCTTTACCTACCAAAATAAGAAAAAGGTAAATATCTTCATTAAATAACCCTTCAACCGACTTTGTCTATATAAGGAGACTTGGCTTAAGGTAAACTTAATCAACTTTCATTCAAACACAATAACCCCAAAACCATAAGCATGAGCAATCCCTCCAACACAATCAACATCTCTTCTGACTCGGAAGAAGAGTATGTAATCGAATCGTAATCATCTTCTAAGTATCGGGATGGTTTGGATACTTTCCACCGGTGGGTCTTCATCCAAAAGATATACCAAAGAAACGCTAAGCTTAAAGCTCGTAGCTAAGCCTCGCAAAATCTCTTGAGTTCTACTCCGATTCATCGAGGATGATGATGCAAATGATGGAACCTATTCTCTTGCTAAAGAATTGCCAAAAGCTCTTTCAATAGCATCTGAAACAAATATCTCCAATATGAAGCGGATATCCAATCCAACAAGACCGCAATGCTACCAAGACCTCCTCCATGATTCTTGGGCTTCCATGTCCAAGAATGCAATCCACCTTTGAGAACAAGAGAAAGAGAGCCCGTAAGAATAAACATGAGTATGTGGGCAAGGGCAAGAGACCAATGGAATAGTCAAGTCGATGAAGAATATGCTAAGTTTCATCTTTTGTGTTTAGTTTACTAGAGTACTCTTGATTGTAATGAGTTATTTGCTAGTAATGAAGTTCCTCTGTTTTCCTTTTTCCATCGAAAGCATGTTACCTTGGTTGCAATAGAGTTCCCATCAGAACTAAATGTCACCGAATCATCATTGGATAACTTAGATAGGGTCTAAATAACCTAGAGCAACGATTCATCAAAGAGTAACAATTTAATTGTAAACAAGGAATTCTTCAAACCGCAAATCACTAATCATAAACACTGGAATCACTATTGTGTTGGCAATGGCTAATATATTGAAGAATTAAGCATAGCGATGGCTATACTCAATAAAGTCAACACACAAGCATTGATACACTTTCCAAGAGCACAAGACTCCAATTTACTCCTCAACTACTTGCACCTTCCCTCATTAATTTCTTAAATCCAACTTAACATTATAATAAACAAACCATTCAACACAAATCACTCAAATCACATACTCCAAAACTTTCACTCAAAGCAACAACATGAGTCAATCAAGCCCAATCAATCTCTTCTAGCGCTCATCCGATAGTTTCGGATGATTTTGTCTTGGAAAACCCTGGGAGAGTGGAAAAAGAAGAGTATGAGAAGGTTGTATCCAGGAAGAGAAAGCATGCACATGCTCTTTCAAATCCTTTTTCTGCTGGACCTTCATCACTACAAGCAGAGCCTCAGGATGCAGTAATCAAAGAAGATAGCTCAGAGATCAGCTCCTATGTGTCTCCATATGTTTCAGATGATGAGACCTCTGGAAGAGTCTTGAGTATTCCTCCTCTTGCAGCAATAGCACCTTCTGAAGAACTGCAATCATCACATTCACTACCATTGCTACCAGCACCACCAACAACAGTTCCTTCATCATCCTCACCACCTACTGGTATAGTGGTGATGGGTTTAGCAAGCCCTAGGGTGTATGACTGGATCAACAGACATGGAGCTCCTAAGGAGATGCCAAGTTGGGGCTTTCCCAAGTAGCCATAAAGGATTGATGATGGGTAGGAAGGGGATGGGTTGTTTTCAGTTGATGTAGTAATGTTTGTACTCTGTACCTCATGGATGTAATTTTATCGCACTTTCGGCAGCTTTGTAATAAAAATAATAATCCATGTTTTCTTTTATCATTAGTGTTCCCGCATCACACATCTCAATCCACTAACTTCATTAACAAAACCGACAGACGCCTATTAGTATGCACAAAATCAAAAGAAAAGACTTGTTTCAGTCATGTGCATTGAACACCCATAATATGTAAATACAAGATCAAATCATTTAGTCCTTGGATGTTCCCGCATTATAAGAGTAAAGAGTTTCTTTTGGAGACCCAAGCCATGATTGACTTGGATCCTCCTGTATCAATATAATCAAAGGTCATTGATACACCATTGGGATTGGTTGTAGAGATATTTCCTTTTGGTTTCCATTCCCAACGTCTTGAGGCCTTCACAAGATTCCCCATGTCCCCCTTTTCTTGTTCAAAACCCTTGCGGTGGTAACTTTTGAATGAGCAAGTGAAATTCTCGGTTTCTTTTTAGGTACCCACTCTTGGTTATTGTTAACCTTTTTAGCTTGAAAGGTCCTTTTTCCTGCTTGTGCAGATTTTACAAAGCTTGTTTTGGTATTTGCACTTTTAACAGTGACTTAAGGTGAGCAATGTTACGCTTTTGCGGTGGCAAGTGTTTTGAGGCCACTTCTAAGTTGAACTGCTCTAGGGACCATTTTGAAATGGGAATTAGGGTGTACATTTTGTTGATACTTGTTAGTCGCCACCCTTTTCTTCCCATAGACTTCCCTTCTCCCAACATGATAATCACAATAAGCATGTAAATGATCAAAACTACCACAAATATAGCATGCCTTATTGTTCATAACAAAATCACTACCTAGTTGTTGAGATTTAACATGATTCCAACTCCTCTGGTTACCCCTAGGAGCTATAGACTTGTTCCTATACATCTCAAAGATACCTTACAGCTTGGTCTAGGTTTATTAACCTGGTTTCTAGGTTCTTCCAGTAATAAAGATTAACAACTTTTGGGATAGTAGTCTCTACATTCTTTTAACACTCTCATCTACAACAGATGAGTCACTAGCACTCTCAAAAACATCATTATCAAGCTTACTCTCTTCCTCACTCTTCACAATTGTATCTTTTAAAGGACCATATTCTCTTCAAGATCCTTAAAATCCTCTATACTGTATGAGCTAAATCTATACCGAGGTGAATGAACACCCTTAGTGGTGGAGGCGCGAAGATTATAACCCATACCGCACTTAGCTTTATTATATATTTGAGCATTCCAAATTTTATCAATTGACTCGGGATCGATGATAACATGTGTCTATAGTTAAATTGACATTTTCAATTTTCTTTTGAAGTTTTTCAAGCTCCTTTTGGTATGCTTCATTCACGCAGCTTGTATGTTCTACCTCTCTCCTAATAAGAATCATATCATCATTATAATTTGACTCATTTGCCCGATAGTGCTCTATTTGTTTTCTAAACCGCCATGGCTCTCCTAAGATTAGCCACAGTATAATTAGTAGTGTATAACTCTTGTCTTCATTAGAATATAAATCATTAAGTCTTTCAACTTCTTTAGCGACCTACATGTTTTAGAGCAACATTCGAGTTTTGTACCTCAGTCGAGAAAGTTATAAGAGCAACTTCAGCAGAAACAAGAGCAAGATCGGTGTGTTCTTCTTCAAGATCATCACCATGAAACTCCAATCATAGCTCACACCATCAATAGCCAACATTGCCTTTGGTTCTTCCACGTTGGTCCTTCTTTGCTTGTACCATGTAGATCTATTGTCCTTTGTCTTTGGTCTTCTACAATCTCTAGCAAAATGTCCAAAGTTGTGGCGCTTAAAGCACTCTTCTTTCTTCTTATCAAAGCCCGCAGATCATCACCATTAATGTGAATAGGCTTGCCGCCTTCTTGTAGAATTTCTTAGCCCTCATGCTAAGAAAGGCTATCACCATTTTATATCCATCTCCTCCAAGTCATCTTCATCAATTTGCTCTATGTCTTCATGAGTTAAGAGAGCTATCAACTTGTGTGGAGATAAAAGCATAAAGGTAGGATCTCCAATACTAGCAACCTTCTTCTTTAATCCTGCAGTGGCAATATTTACATTGCCGGTGGAAACTTTAGAACCCACAGTGGCAATATCATCATCACTTTCATCTTCGTAATCATCACCGTCAATGATTTGACAACAATGCCAAGCTACTAGAGCTTGTACCAAGTTTCCGCCTTCTTCAACCTTTGCTCAATAAGTTTGAAGTTGTTGTAAAGATCATTGAGTTTCATTGTTTCAATGTCTAACTTGTTTTCCAGACGGTAACATTGGTTTGAAATTCAAGGCAAACTTCTTAGAAACTTCAAATTGAGGTCTTCCTTTCACCTCAATTCCAAACACGCTTAGTTGTGTAACAATCTTACAAGTTTGGTGAAAATGCTATCAGTGAGTCATTGCTTGAAGCAAAGAAGTTTTATAACTTTGCTTTAACAATGTCTTTGAGTCTTCTTTGTAGCATCATTACCACCAAACACCGAGCAAATCTCTTCAAACAGTTCTTTAGCGGCCTTGAACTTCTTCAATGCAATAACTGGTCTCTAGGAAGAGTCATCAATGAGACTTCTAGCTTTAAGATCATTCTTCTTTTGAGCTTTTTCAAGATTTGATTCAGCACGAAACTTTCACAACATCCGTGTCACCAACTTTGAAGTAGTGGTCACTGATTTGAAGGAATCACCAAGTTGAATGATCTCCATGTAGCATAGTCCAGATGAGGAAGTATTGCTCAATCAAGATCCTCCACATCTCAAACTCATTAAGCTTAAGCTTAGGGAGTCCGGGTGTAGAAGAAGAGTTTGATTGATTGTTTTCCATCTCCATTGAATTGAGTGAGTGAGTCAAGCTAATTCCTTGGATCTTCTAAAACAAAATATCGAACCTTCGCTCGATACCACTTGATGGATCTAGGACACTCTCCTTGTGTCAATTATATTTTGTATGATATTATCAAGCAAGCGGAATTTACTTAAGTAATACTTTAGAAGACGAATTAATGATGTATGAGAATAAACACAATTAACAAAACTCAAGCTCCAATATTATTAATGAATAATACGAGTGATCTTAACTTATCACTAGGGTTACACCTTGAAGCTTTCGTAGGTAATATTGTAATGTAATACGTACCTAAGACAATAACCTAGGATCTCCTTTTATACAACAATGAGTCCTTTACAAGATAAGTATAAAGTTAACATAATAGAATATACACACAATCTATTCTATACTTATCTAGACGCGTTTAACCTTATCATAAACTGATAGCAGTGGTAATAAAGAACTTGCAGTGGGAATACGTTTCCACTGCTAGTGTTAAACCAAGCAGTGTAAACCACTACTATACGTAGTAACGGATTATTCCCAACACATAACTTTTTTATAATCTCCTTATTTGTATTGATTTGAAAGATATAAATCAAAAAACAATTTGCTCTAGTGGTAAGTTGTTTACAAAAAACATGAATGACCCAAGTTCAACTCCAACAAATGTCTTCTTTTTAATAAAAAAAATTTTAAAATTAAAAAATAACAAAAACAAAAACGAATTTTAAAATTTATTAAAAAAAATTGTACATATATTAATTAAAACGCCACATGTCATTTAAAAAAAATGCCACATAAATACAATGATGACATGGAAATATGACATGGCATTATGGGATGCCAAGTGGCATTATGACGATGGCATGCCTCCTCTTATATATAATGTATATATATATATATATATATATATATATATATATATATATATATATATATATATATATATATATATATATATATATATATATATATATATATATATATATATATAGGGCTACCATCCTACATTTATCTTTAAATTTATGTTTGTTTGTTTCAATTTATCTAGAGTTTAGAGTGTCGAGTCTTGGCTTAGCAACGCCATTCTTCTAATGCTTGTAACATAAAGATTCTAAACTAATGCTTCATGACCCCAACTTATAAATTAATTGGTAAAAGCACATTTGCTTGAGGACAAGCAAATACCAAGTGCATGGATATTTGATAAGGATTTAAAGTTACACTTTTGAGGGTCATTTAAGCCCTTAATCGACCACTTTATATCCGCATCGCTTAATTTCGCTCCTTTTCACGCTTAAGGTCTCTTGAAGGCAAATTGTCGGAATGACACTTATTCGGACGAAAAGGCGAATATATGAAGAAAATGGCCAAAGTCAAGAATCAAGACACTCAAGCCTTTCGAACAGGAAGGTGGCGGTGTCATAGCTAAATGGCGACGCCGTCGCAACACGCTTTGAGACGACTCGAAGCCAAATTGCTATTTTGCACTCGACGGCATCGGGTTTTAAAGAGTAGGCGTCACAACCCGGACGGCCTAGATTTGGATCCGACGTCGAAGATGAAGCCGACGGCGTCACAACCATAAGTGACGCCACAAAGTCGACGTGGCCAAGACGAAAACCTAATCGGCGGCGACCGACGGCTTCACAAATAAAGAGTGGCGCGTCGCATATTGTAACTCTATATATAGAATTCAATTTTAATTTTAGAGATAGTTTTTGGAGTAAAACCTAAACCGAACTTTGGTCGTCTTTGGCAAGATCTTAGGTTCCATACCCTATTTTACAATAAGATAAGTGATTTACTTCATTAATTCAATTATGTCTTCAATTGTTTATGTGTATGCTTGCATGTTTTCCATGTCGCTAATTTACTTGTATGTTTGCTTAGATCTATGAAACCTAGGTATTGAATATTGATTGGTTGTCTCTTATCTTAATTGTGATTGACCTAGTATTGCGATAGGTCATTCGTTGTGTTTTAATGCTTGAGTAATCTTTGTGAACATTAGTTTATAATCACCAAGAGTTATTGTAGGCTAAACATCCAAAGATAACCTTAGAGTTAGTTTATGAATCCTAGAGATTTCGTAGGCAATAACCTTAAGGTAGTCTCAAAGAGTTAGGAAAACGACACCCTACGACCTTGAAGACACAACACATTAAGAATAAGGACGTGACAATTCAACAATCAATAGGAGATAACTAGGGAGTAGTAGATCTAGGTAAACACATCTTTAAATCATCATAAGAGCACACAACAATAGACATAGACTACACTCACCTTAGCTTAGTTAATTAGATAATTAGATAAGTAGAGTAATCGGTAGAAATACCAACCCCCAAATCCAATACCCGAGATTCAGACCTTTCAATTTTCTAAAAATATAAAAAAGATAAAAATTAATCTTCCTCAACCCCAACCTTAGCGTAGTAATCACCACTAGCATTCCTATTCCCTGCAGAACGATATCAATTCCCAAGGCTTACTCTAATACTACACTACAACGATCAGGTTCACTGCGGGGTGTTGAAAAACTGCTCGATTTAAAAGGAAGTTCCTTTGACTCGAACGCGCGTTGTACGCGTATCAATTATATAATATTTGATGCAAAATATATAAATGTATTGTATTTTAAATGTATTTTTATTTTGTATAATTTTCATCAAGTGTTATATAATACAAACAAAAATATTTAAGGTAAAAGTTCGATTTAAAAAGTTAAACTGGACTTATATTTTAGGACGGAGGAAGTAATTTTTAACACGAAACGCACGCATCTAGCCGTTTTTAAAATAAAAGTGCCCCCTATAACAGATTTATGGATCTGCCACCGGTCGGATGATCAACCACCTAAAAATATCGATTGATGACTGCAGGATCATAGGTTAACCAGACTCGATGGGTCGACAAATTGTTTGAAAATATTACTATATATATTATAGAGCGTCAATTCGGTGCGTTCTCATTGGTTACCCGCATATATATACATCAAATTTGTTGTGTTCTATCGGGGGTCCAGTTCTTAGCCTGTTGGATCCTTTGGGCCAGATATTAGGCCTTTTTTTTCTTTTTTTTCCCGTTTTAATGATTACAACCGTCTCCTTTTTCATAGTTATCTACTTCGTCTGCTTGGCTCTCAACATTGACCATCTTCTGCTCTGAATCTGGTTTTTTCCATTATATTAATATTAACATATGCATACGATCTTATCATAAACCTCGGCATTTTAAATATTCTTTGATACGAACCACCACCTTGAACCTGTTGCGTTGAATCTAGGAAGGTCAGATTTTTGATGATATAATTTGTTAGTATATGCGTACGTTTATTACTTGATGTGGGTTTTTTTTTTTTTTTTTTTTTTTTTTCATACGTTTTGCAGCGCCCAAAAAGATGTTGCTATTGTACCAATAGAACCTAAACCAACAAAAAATAATTCGCAAATGACCACATATTTCTCGATGGATGAAAAAAAATTAAAACGCAGGAACCCGCCGCAGCGGGCATTTTCACCTTGTTTAAATAGTAAGATTAAGTTCTCAAGAAGTTAAGAATAGGTTAGGGGCAGTTTAGTTGGTGAAAAAATATTCATTTTTCCAGAAAATTTTTCATATAAAAAGGAAAAAATTGAAAATCCGTTTAGTTAAATTTATTTCCAACAATTTTTAAAAAATGTGAAATTCTCAATCTCTAAATTTGAACTACAAATTTGAAAATTTCGGTAGTTTAGTTGGTGAAAAATTTTCGTTTTTCCGCTTTCAAATTCCAGAGAAGGATTGCTTTTTTTTCAGAAAGAGTTGAGAATTTTAAACCCGTTTAGATGGATTTATATTTTCATTTTTAAAACGTAAAAAGGAAAAAGGAAAAAAAAAAAAAAAAAAAAAACGTAAGAAAGCAGACGACAACGAAAGAAACGATAAAACGTATAAAATCAAAAAACGGATGAAACGTATTAAAACGGACATATAAAAAGTGAGAATGAAAAAAGTGAGAAGAGTAAAATGAAACTTTTCAATTTGTAGTTAAAATTTGGAAAATGAGAATTTCACATTTTGGAAAATTGTTGGAAAAAGTCAGAATTCAAAGCTGATTTTAATTTTTCCTTTTCATATGAAAATTTCCGGAAAAATGAAATTTTTCACCAACTAAAACCTCATTCTCATCGTGCTCACTTTTTCCATTCTCACTTTTATACGTTCGTTAATACGCTTTCATCCGCTTTTATACGCTTCTTTACGTTGTCGTCCGCTTTCTTACGTTTTCGTCTGCTTTTTACGTTTTGTCTTTTTACGCCGCCCGCTTTCTTACGCTTTCACCGTTTTCTTACTTTTCGTTCGCTTTTTATGTTTTCGTTCGCTTTTTACTTTTCCTGCTTTTTACGTTTCGTTTTTTTTCTCCGTTTTTACGCCGTCCGCTTTTACGTTTCATCTGTTTTTTTAAGTTTTTATGTGTTTTGTACGTTTTCGTCTTTTTTTTATGTTTTCATCCGTTTATTTATGTTTTCGTCCGGTTTTTTATGTTTTCATCTTTTTTTTACCTTTTCGTTTGTTTTCTTATGTTTTCGTCCATTTTTTTACATTTTCACCATTTTTTTACGTTTTCGTCCTTTTTTTACGTTTTCGTCCGTTTTCATATGATTTTGTAAGTTTGTACGTTATTCTACGCTTTCTTACGTTATTTTACACAATAAAATGGACGAAAACGTTAAAAAATGTACGAAAACGAAAAAAAAAGGACTAAAACGTAAAACAGACGAAAACGTAAAAAAAGAAAAAAAATCGTAAAAAACCAGGCGAATATGTAAAAAACAGACAAAAACGTAAAAAAATGACGAAAACGTAAAAAATCAGACGACAACATAAATTAACAAACGAAAACGTAAAATAACGGACGAAAACGTAAAAAACGAATGAAAATGTAAAAAAATAGACGAGAACGTAATAAAATCAGATGAAATGTATAAAAATGGATAAAACAAATGATAATGCACAAAAATGAAAATAAAAAAACGGATGAAAACGTATAAACCCGTACAAAAACGTATAAAATGGATAAAAACATACAAAGATTTAATATGGAAAAAAAATTGATTTAAAAAAGAAAAAAATATTTGAAAAGAGCTTTATCTAAACATCTTCTCATTTTTAAAAATGAAAATATAAACCATATAAAGCGGGTTTCAAAATTCTCAACTCTTTCACTGTATGAAAAAAAAAAAAAAAAAATCCATTCTCTTAGTATTTATAAAGCAGAACACGAAAAATTTTCACCAACTAAACTGCCCTTTAAGTGATGATGTTGCTCTAAGACTAAAAGTAATGGGTGTGAGGCCATCACCCTTACCACAAACATCGCTATTTACACAAGCACTCACCCGTGACCCCCTCAAACTAGCCTTATAATGGTGAAGTAGCTCCTTCTCGGCATTTGTGCAAAAGGTTGGTGTTTTATTATTATTATTTTTTTAATTTGTGAGTGTGTGTGAATACTTAGTGGGATATATTAAGTGAGAATTTTAATGAAATGTAAGCTGGTATAACCTTATTAGTAGGGGTGAGCAAAACAAACCGAAAAAACCGAAACCGAACCGAAACCGAAAAACCGAACCGCAAAACCGATCAAACTAAAACCGATGGTTCGGTTTTACCTTTTCAAAACCGAAAATGCGGTTGGTTTCGGTTTTCGTCAAAACCAAACCGCAAAACCGAACCGAACCGAACCGGTTTTATTATATAATAATATCTAATATCTAATTAATATAATATGATTAAATAACTAAATAAATCAAATTTATAAATTAATATTCATTTTGTGAGTGGATTTATAATATATTTATCTTTAATGTTTAAATTTATATGTGTGTTTATCGTGTCGCGTGTTTTGTGTGAATAAATCAATAAGTATTCGAATGATTACGTGTATGTTCACTCAGATGTGTATGTCTCATTTATATGTTTGTAATTGTAGAATTACGCAATAAACATTATTATGCTTAGATTGAAAAAAAAAGTAAAGAATAATAACTAATTTTGACGTAAACCAAGTTTGTTGGTATAATTTAGCCATACCCAAATATTAACGGTTAGAAACAAAAACCGAAAACCGAACCGAAACCGATAACAATCGAAAAACCGAACCGCTAAAAAGTAAGCGGTTTCGGTTTTGGTTTTATAAAACCGAACATTGTGGTTCGGTTTCGGTTTAACAAAACCGACCCAAACCGAACCACGACACCCCTACTTATTAGGGTTGAAAGATGAGGAGGAGAGAGAAAGTTGGGTTGGCGCTTATATAGAAAGTGAGACGGTGTGACAATTACTTTTAGTCTAAGCGTATAATAGGTCAACAAATTATAGGTTTCAAATGTGAGATTCAAACGTTCATATCTTGTGGAGTATTTCACATTTTAAATCGACAGATTTTAATTCAAATTGAATGTTTGTAGTTGTCATTTAAATTTGACGTAATTAGATTTCATAGGTCAACACAGCCTAAAAAATAAACACATCCAAACTCACATAATTCCTCTAATCTATGGAATTGTTTACCGAACGTTTTGAGCTTATGTAAATTTAGTTTGTCCTTCTTGGAGGCCTCGATCGTGATTGATGGCTTAAGTCATGATCAATGGTGCAAGAACCGCACCGGAGTTCGTGGTGGGATGTGGAGTGTACCATTCCCACGCCAGCAGCGTAATTTTTTGGACCCATGACATGACATCACTTTTACTTCATGCCTTCATAACATTATTTTTGTATCTGGGATGGTTATTTTGATGTCATAAAGAAAATTACGCCATAATCAAAAAGTATTGAGGTGACATCACTTTTACACATGACACCACCTCACTTTTTGACAATGGCAACTTTTGGGAACATACATCATTCGTACATGTCACTGACCAAATCTACCTATCATTAGAAACACCATCCATAAAATGTGTCCAAAACCAACCATTAAAATGTCATATGTTACCATATATACACATTTTGGCCTCCTCCACAACCTTATAACTAACCAACAATTAATCTTAACAAAACATATTTCTCGATTCACTTGCAACCCTAAAGATACATCGAAACAAATAAATAATGGCGAGCCAACAAGCTTTGCTTAGCTACTGACGACGATGATCAATCACAAGGTCAGGTAATCCACATGTCGTCTTCATGGGTTGTAACGTTCGCTGGAATTTCTTTAATCTACGTGACTTAATTGTCGTTTTCACGGTACTTTTGTTTTATTTGGTCATAGTTGCGCAGAGAAGATTTTGCTGAACAAACCGAAAATTCTAGTCTAATAAATCAGGTACACGTTATATTAATTGGTCTCTTATGTATCTCGATACAAACATTATCATATATGTGTATGTTCTATGTTGACGCACTCACACATTATATTAAACTTGCAATGTAAATGCAGAAAATGACTCAGTTAAGACAATGGCGATGGAGCAACAAACATGGCTACTGGAGCAATGGGCTAGCACAAGGTGCTGCCATGGGAGCAGCAAACCTAGCCCAAGGTGCGGCTACAGCCGTGAGGAATTCTTTTGGAAATAACCAACAGAGCCACAATCTTCACACACCCCTTTCCACTGGCCAGCCACAAAATACAAGATATTGATCATCATAATATCTTATGACTGCTATACTTTTGCTTCATTTGAGTTGGTGTGGCGTTTGGGCTAATATTATCATCCCGACAGCATTAGGGAAGATTCGCATGTTTGTGTTGGAAGTGAGATTGTTTTATTTGTTGGTCAAGTGTAACCCTAATTTGTAAAAACACTTGTCTAATATCATGCTTCTTTGTTTCTTTGTATCTTTCGGCCAAGGCGGTTGTGTAAAATGTTCTCTTGTTCGTGTAATCAACGGTCTAAAACTCAAATGACACGTAGAAGGCGAAGATGAAAACTACATGTTATTGTGTGCAATCCAATTTTACGATCGCCAGCATTGCTTAAGAAACGCCAATCCGCTCGAGTTTTTACATACTTTCAACATGACCCAGCATGTCCATGGTAGCAAAGGTGGCTGCCACCACCATCAGTTTCCTGATGTTTCTGCGAGTCATGTGATGACTTTGATGCACAAATGGGAAGACTTGGAAATTAAATTTAATGACAATGACAACAACTCTATTTGAGTCGCATTTTTAAACAAAATATTTTCTGATGGACGGATTCGATGCCTAACCCTTGATCAAAAAAATATACATAGGTAACTCGATCGCCATTTACAATCCAATCGCTACCTAATGAAACATGATTCCAATATCATACAATTCCAAACCATTGATGAACCAAAAGCTGCAGCATATGCAAAAGATCATACTCACATTTGCTGAAAACAACTAAGAACCTCTTCTGCTACGACTACTAGAACCAGAGACAGATCTCAGACTGTTGGATTCAAATGGACTGTATAAATCCTTGGGTGATCCTCTGTGTCCATGAGATGAAACATTCCTTGGAGAACTTGAACTTGAATCAACCCCCCGGGTGCTTTCTTTTTCCAGAATTTTGGCTTCATTTGCAAGCATACGCAACTAGTTCATAAAAATATATGTATCAGACACCATAGGTAATCAAAAATATATTTCACTGATAAAACTTTTTTTCATAATATTTTCAGTTTTCCTAGTTCCAATGGCCTACACCGCAAACCAATACTCGACGTTCTATTGCAAAGAAACTATCATTCTTATAGTAATCAAATATGAAAGACAAAAGAGAACACTGAAATTTTGGAAAGAAAACGTCAAAGTATGATAATTCCTTTTGCATCTACATTTTCATAATTTGTCCCCAAATTCTTGCAGTTGCCATTTTCACAAGAACAGTGGTTAGTTGATGAAAACCAATTACAAGTTCAAAAATTCAATTTTAATTTTATCTATACTAACTCGATATGCAACTAGAGATGAAATGGTGCACTTCCATACCCGAATCTCATTTTCTTTTACACGGTCCTGAAGGGCGTTTATGGCAGGACTTACGCTGCAAATAAAAGTTTAATGTAGTGAGCTGGGAAGATAAAACTAATTATTTATTTTTTATAGCGTAAGAGTTGTAAAATTCTAACCAATACTCCATTAATTTGCAAATAGAAGCTTGATAGGTTGAAGTATGATGAATGTAAGAAAGCGGATGGACTTTCCCGTCCCTGCATTGTATACAGCAGTCGATTTTTAATAGAGAGACCCATAAGATAAGCATTATATATGATGTGATAAAGTATCTTATGAACCTCATATTTTGTAGGATTGCTTGATGGTATGCTGTTCTCTCTTCCTCATATAACACGGATTGTAAATCAGTGAATGATGTCAGAGATGATTCAAGATTGAGAAGAGATAAGGTTGGTAAAACATGAAGAGGAACTTCTTTCCTGACGTATTCTGCACCGCTGCCAAAAATAGAGGTCCATATTTGTGTTATGCACATGAAATACAAACACATCAGAAGTGAAAAAAGAACATCAACAGAAAAAGGTGTCAAAAAGAGTGGTTCAGGTGGGCCGGTAAGGAGGTGAAACTGGTCATCTGAACCTGAAAAAACTTATCCAATATATTTACTTAAAAAAAAAAAAAAAAAAAAAAAAAAAAAAAAAAAAAGAAGATTTGTGGGAAACATGGATACAGAAATGACATATTTCAACTAAAATCGCATTTGTTTTATATATGGTATAGGAGGTTTTATGCATTTTAGAATATACTTTGGGCGACTTTCTACCGGTTTGACCCATTCATAAGTAGTTAAGTCAGCATTGCCACCTCTATCAGATCATTTCTGCCAATATTACAGGTTTACCAAGTACTATGGGAGGAAAAAGTTTGTAAGATGCATGAACATATGATTACCTCACTTCCAGATTGGAACGATGCAACGCCTCTTGCATGCTTTCAGACATATCCATGGGATCAATATCAACTACTGAGTTTTCTGTGTTGCCAGTAGGGTAGTTCCCTCCTACTCTGTCAGCATTTGCAAAGAAACCTTTCAAAGCAGATGATTTTCCCTGATGAATCATGTAGATCAATATCAGTGATGTTAGAAGCATAATGTAACTGAAAACACAAGACATATAAGCCAGTAAAGTATGTTCTTAGATGGAAGATTTGTATCCCAGGACTTGAGGGTAAGTAATCCAATTTAATAGATTGACTCTGGTGACTTAATAAGATGACTAACAAACTTCAAGCATAATTCAGTGAAGTCAATATATGAAAAGAGAATGGCATATTGGCATTAATGGTCAATGGGCAAGGAGAACACATGCACAATTACCAGTGCCCGCATTATACAGCAAGCTTTCGATCTAAGATATAGAAGTAAAGCTACAGAGATTATTGACAATAAGTCAAGAACTGTTTCTTGTTTGTACAGAACACTAACGCACATAATTCTCAAAATATACAAGTGAAATGGAAAACCTGAGGAGAAAGAAGAATAGTGGTTTAAATGGATGTATCTTTTGATATTTAAAGATAGACAAGGGTCACTTGCGGTCAGCAAACCCATAATTTACTCTGGCCCCCATTGTGAACACCATCACCTAGTCATTTAGGTTTCACCCTATACTATTGATACATGAAACCCTTTTGCATGCAGGGTTGCTCAGTTTAAACAGGGTTGACCCCGTGTATTTCCAATCTTAATACTAAGTAATCAACGCTTCATAAACAGTATAAACTGTCCAGAATCAGGATTGAAAAATATACCTTTGAAGATCCTGCAGCAGCTCTTGAATCACCAGTATCTTGCTCTAGAGTGTCTACCAGTGTTGAGCCAGAAATTGTGAGTGAATTTTCTGCACTGAATGAAGATTCTAGATCTATAAAGGGACTTTTATTGATGGGAGATACAGGAACAGCTCTTATCGCCTGACTTTGCTTTCCATCTAAGGACTGGAATGCTGTAACTTGTATTCTTCCAACCTGATATCATATTACAAACATGTTCAAACTTCAAATATAAGACGCATTTCAAGAATTGTCTTTTTATATATCCAATACAACGGCGTCATTTTCTGTACACTATTAAGGTAAAAGAGATTATATATGACTCCAAAATGACAGTTAACTGAAATTAGTTTACTGTTACAGACTTAATGGGCATACCATAAGCATACTCTATTCCAAGTCATAAAGATTGCCAAAAAGTAAAAAGGAAAAATTTGTTTTATTACAGAGTCGCTAGCAAAAAATTTGAAGTATAAATTAGAATATACAAAATTGTAGTACTTGAATTTAAAACCTTGTATTGATCTTCATTGAAGCATGAAAAAATCAATCCTATAAATCCAGAATCTAGAAGTTGATACATAGCCTGAGTCCGCACATCTGCATAAGCAATAGACACAATGATACATCTTGATTCAGAGGATGAAAGAGATATATACTATCATAAACAGATGAGCAGGTTACACTATCTACTCACCAAAAATACCATGCCATACCCTCTCCTAGATGAGTTTAAGCATATAATGATTTGAGAAAGCCATATAAAATTAATGATCATATAGTTGTACAAATACCAATAACAATCATATAAGTCATTTGAGCTGTAAATGGAGTCTCAAGTTAGGCCTAACAATCTTCCATGCTTAGATAACAAGAATATTAACCATGTATTGGGTAAACGGAGAGGGCAAGTCTTTGACTAAGATGTACGCGACCTAACCAGAGTATTCTGCGACTGTTTCCGACCCTTCCCTAGCCATCCCCAAATATGTACCCAGTGAGGTTTGAACCCTTGACCTCTTGTGAGGAGATCAAGTGCCTTACCACTAGGCCATTTGGTAGTGCTTAATATTAAGCATATATTGATTATCATAAAAGTGTGTCACAGAAACACTATTGATCTGTTAAATTCTGTAACGCCAACTAAGATATTTTAGCATGCAAGTTATTGGTGATCACCCTTTTACTAATAAAACCGAACGTAATAAACTGACATCAAGTTACAACTTCACGTTTCATCATGCCAATATTGCTCTCGGTTTTCTAATCTATTGCACTAAATAAACTAATTACTGTTATTACACAGTTATTTGCTGGTGTTTTGGATCATAAACATATGGACCATGTTTATTTATCAACTGTTTTGATCGCCTTGTTTCTAACGTATGAAAATACTAAAATAATTAACAAGTTGGCCCCTAAAATTCAAGTTTTGAGTTTTTGTGCTACAGCTTGTGGCTGAATTGATATGGTTTTTGACTGTTATAAACATATTTCATAGATAGCTCCTTACTTAGACGCTACATCAACTGTCTGAAACCAACATCTTTACAAAACAATAAACAACTCTCTGTTAAATATTAGTAGCAGGATACAAACACTTACCAACATGAGAAGGAAGGACTGTGATATGCGGATGTGAATGATACCAGCCGATCACCCTTGTTGTAATTCCAGTTTCTATGGACATTTTGTGTTATGGAGTTAAGAGAACAAATACAAGCATTTCTCACCTTCAATCTCGCCTACCCTCACCCCAAGCAAAAAAGACGAATATATTTAAAGAATAACATATACCCTTTACGGGCTTTGATAGACACTGAGTTCCATTGCGTTTACTCAATGGTTTTATAAAAATGTTAAGAGAGATCAATCTGAATGCAGTTAATATTTGTTTAGTAGAATATAAGATGAGTAACACACACTCAAATAAATGAAGTTTCTCGTATTAGCAAACTAAGAAATATAAGTAAGTTCATTAAAGGATATCTCAGCCTGAACTGATGCAGCTGTTAACTGCTCAGGATTTGTCTCAACGCGGTCCTTCTGCCTATCAGACCGTGGTTGTGGCAATGCTCCCCAAATTAAGGCAGTCACACTTCCATTCTTGGATTGCTGTTATTTCAAATTTGCATATAAGAACACCAATTAGACATATTACTCTTTGGCATAAAGGACAATACCTCATAACTATAGATAGCAAAGTATAATCATAACTTGAAACACCTTACTTTATGAACACAGAATCAGTGAGCAAGAGCACAATAATAAATTTATTATAAGCAATTAAGGATCTCTATAGGTTAAAAAGTATCAAACACCAACATTCATAAAAAGCCACCTAGTTTCCATTTCACTTAGAACTTGATCCTCTTTAGGACTCTACAAAAATCTTATTACCAAGTGAGGCAACCAAAGTGTTGTTTCCAAAACACGGAAATTAGTGAAAAGAAGACTATCTCAACAGTAACACATGTCACACTCTTTAAGTTACTTCTAACTTCCCGCACTCTTCATATGCAGATTGCCATGAACTAAAATCGAAATATGAACCTTAACAGTAATTTCAACTTATATACTCACTTCGAGACAGCAAAATAACTAATAACAAAGCACATAGTCATCCGATCAAAACACTAAAACAATCTAAAACTAATAGATCACCATATAACAACTAAACAGATTTTCATCCAAATTATAATCCCACCACATGCGATAAGTTTTAATATTCCTTCATCCCAAAATAAGTATCCATAATTCTATTTTAGTTGGTTCCAAAAGCAAAATAGCTGTCCACTTCCAAATTAAGTTACAAACTTTGTCATTATATCCTTACCAAAACCAAATCACACAATTGCTAAAATTAAGTTACAATGATAAATTTATCATAAGCAACTAAGCATCTCTACAAGTTAAAACGTATCAAACACCAACATTCATAAAAAGCCACCTAGCTTCCATTTCACGTAGAACGTAATCCTATTCCGGACATCATTAGGACTCTACAGAAATCTTATTACCACGTGAAGCAACCAAGGTGTTGTTTTAGAAACACGGAAAATAGTGAAAAGAAGACTATCTGGAAATATAATGTGCTAGAGAGAGCAGCCAGAACACACATCCAAAACGGCAAACATAGGATGTCAAACTCTTAAGTCACTTCTTACTTCCCTCATTCTTCATATGAGGGAACGCCCTAAACTAAAATCGAAATATAAACTAATACCTCACAAACTTATAACAAAGCCCATAGTCATCTGATCAAAACACTAACATGATACTTTTAAAACTAATACCTCAAAAACTTATCTACTTAATTCTAACAACTAAACACAATTTCCTCCAAAGTATAATCACATCACATACGATAATATTAAATATTCCCTTCATCCCAAAATAAGTATCCATATATTTCTATTTGAGTTTGTTCCAAAATAGTTGTCACTTCCAAATTTAGTTACAAACTTTCTCATTCTATCCTTACCAACACCAAATCACAAAGATTGCTTTAATAGTACATCTAAAAGCATATCCACTCATAAGTAATTTTCACATTTACATAGTAAACATTGTATAATTGCCCATTCTTTCTTTTGGGGTAAACATGGCTTCCGACTTTTGGGCCGACTAATCCACGGGGTTTGAGCCCACCGCCACACAGACCAGGTAAAGCCCTCCTCTTTTTGGGGAAGGTCAGTGTGGCCACATCATGGTTGTTTGGAACTTGAGGCCTCACTATGTGTTCGTTTTATATAGTGGATACTAACACATAAAGTGAGCAATGTACTAATTGCACATTTCTAAGATCGTGTAATAATTGTGCATTTCTAAAAGTATGTTCGTTTATTCAAATGGACACTTACTTTTGAGATAGAGAAAGAGATTTATGCAAGAATTGCACATTTCTAAAATTGTATTCTTTTTTATCAGGCGGACACTAGTTTTGCAATAGAGGAAATGCTCGATATAATAATTTTGCGTTTCTAGATGTGTGTTCGTTTAATCTAGTGGACACTTGATTTGAGAGAAATAAAGTGTAGGGGGGGACCTAGGGGGGTTCGGGGGTTCACGGGAACCCGATGAATGTTTGCCGCCTAGCGTAAATTTTCGCTAAAATCCAGAAATTTTGCGTCACACAAATACATGTCTTGTCTAGTTAGTCTACTAATATGTCAAAAGAAATACATAACTTAGAGTACTGGGTCCGCCCCTAATAAAGTGAGTAAAGTGAGTAGTGTACTAATTGCACATTTCTAAAAGTGCATTCCTTTTACCTAATGGACGATATTTGTTTTATCTAGTGGACACTTATTTTGAGACACGCAACATAAAGTTAAATAAAACCATACATACAAGTAAATATACAAGCTATTGTATAAAACAAAACAAAAAACCCTAGAAACAGTTGTTAAAAAGTAAAAAGTAAAATTAAAATGAATAAAGAATGAACCTGAATATCACCAAGCAAAAGGCCCATAATTTCTTCAGTTTCAGTGGTTAATGCATGAGTTACACATGTTAACCACACATCTTCCGACATTTTCACATTCGTTAACGACATCGGATGCTTTTGTAACCTTAGTGTTTGTGTGTGTGTTTGTTTTGGTGGTCGGAAAAGGTTAGGTGTGATCGGAGAAAAGGGACGGTGAGGATGATGACTTTAATTTAATTACAGGGCCTTTTTGGTTTGGTTAAGGGGGTGGTATGTGGTGTGGGTGGGCGTATATGCTTTATGATGTGCCTGCTATTCTTTATTTCATTTTTTGAGCGTTTGTTTTAGAAGTTACGAGGTTTGCCCCAAAAATAATGTAATTACTTAACACATGGTAGAAGATATATGATCGCGGTCACTACTGATGCATCAGCGATAACTTTTCTCATAATCAAGTTAGTGTAATAAAATGATTGTGATCATTTTTTAAAATATACTTTACTTAAACACAAATATATCTTATAAAAATAAATTAATAAACTAACACACAATAAAGAAGGAAGAACTCAGTTGTGCAGTCGACCGAGTCTTGCCTAAAATTCTTTGAGGATGCGTCCTTCAATTGGGGGCGTAATGGAGATGACAAGCGCGACTAAGGGGTGACTAAGTGCAAATGACCATCCATCACAAATGGTCTACTGGACAAAATGCTTATTGCCACTTTAGTAATGAGCATGCTTTATTGTCGTATAGTTTATCTTAAATTCCTTAATCATATTAATACGTACAAACACATCTTGTTTATCCTTTTTTAGTGTAGTTATGTTGATCATGGAAAAAAATGTCTTTTGATTAAGTTATCGTGATGATCGAAAAGATGTACTTGTGATCTGGTGGCGTGTGACTAGCAAGGTTTGCTTTCATCTTCAAATTCTTTCAAACTTGTAGAGAGAATCGACATTTAAAGAAAGATGACGATAATAGTTGGGAGGCATATCTTGTGGGAAACTGTGTACACTTTTAATTAATAAAATCATATTAGAATAACAGTATATAAATTAATGAAACAAAAGCGATAAATTAAGCAGACGAGCGGGTAGAAGCGTAGAAGGCAGACACTATAGAACCGAATAAACGAAAGCGGTAAAGACTCTTGTACGAGGCTCGTATTGAATACGATTCCTTTAAAGCAGTTCGCCGTCTGTTTCCTGTGGTACAACGACGCACTGTCAGCATTGCAATGGGACCGACAAACTTGCCTGAAAGATCGCTGAAAGACTCGCGTGTTTCTGATCAAAAAGCTGCTGGAACTCGTCTGGTAAGGAGCTGCGTTTTCTGAATGCACAGAACGAATGAGACATATGGCTGTATTTATATTGAAGACTCAACTTGTCCTCCAAGAAAATATTTCAGCCATATAAACGAAAATCTGTTATCTCTAAAACAGATTCGCAAATCTTTTAATACATAAAAGCAGTTGCATATCTTTTAAAACATAAAGCGATTTCTGTTAAACTTACTTGATAAGTTTCAATCTATTCTAAAATAGATTTACGAAAATCGGAAAAATGAAACTCGAAGCTGCGACAAAAAGATACGCACGTGCGAGGCTTGGAGGTGCATTCGTGTCCCAGGTCGCGGGCTCGCATGAGTTCGAAGCTTGAACTCATTTTGACCCGGAAATCCCATTTTCGCACCCCCCTGCACAAGCGTAGAGTGGGAGCATAACCAACCTAAATGAATTTGATAGCCAAACTACAATTTCCTTATAAACAAGCATCCACTTCTTGTTTTGGGCGATGTAGGATTCTCCCATTTTCCAAGTTTTATGTTTCAGTGCCTCACTTTGAGACACGATATCTCATTCATTTCAACTCCATTTTGGACATACTTTAGCTCGTTCGAAGCTCTAGTCGAGGAGAACATAAAGCTACTAAGAAACATAAATATATATAACATATACATATATTAAATAGTGTCCAAAATTTGCAAAACTCATTTTGCAAAACTCATTTTCCAACAATCCCCACATGAATGGAAATCGGTTGAAAACATACGAAAGTTTCGGTGAAATTCTGCGGTTAAGTCTTGCATAGGATAGGTAGGTGTTACCTTTGAACCTTCCTTGTGAGATGCACTTAGTCTCCTAGATCACGAGTAGGCGCGATGTCCTTGAACTCATTATCCATTTACGTGAGCGACATTACACTTCACACAAGACTCTCACGACAATGTCAAGTCCTCGTAGTCGTGTTCGTTATGGTCATGAACACTAGCACGGTTCTGCAAGAGCTCTTAGGAATTGCGCCCCACATTTCCCTTGAGCGACCCACTCTCTCTCACATAGGTGATTTCATCTTGAATCATTAAAACATATGTTTTGTGATTTCATCTTGAATCATTATGCTTTATGATTTCATCACGAATCATTATAGCCATATGTTTAACCTCTCAACAAGTCACATTTGTTATAGGAATGGACTAGGAAAGTTACAATATTTAGTAACTCCCCACATTGACGTGACTTCCCCACATTTCTATTATTAGGTTGTCTATTGAACCCGGATCTTGGGATCTCCGGTCAATGGGTTAGGTTTTCCTTCATAGAAACTCATTCCTTCAGGGCTTTAGTCTCATTCCTCTAGGCGACTTACTTACTAACTCTGCTTAAGCCTTTCGTAAGCGGATCCGCGATGTTATCCTTTGACTTCACATAGTCAATTGAGATAACTCTGTTGAGAGTAGTTGTCGATCGAATTATGTCGACGACGGATATGTCGGACTTTCCATTATACATTATGCTATGAGCTCGCCAATTGCCGATTGACTATCACAATGTATACTAATGGCGTTACGGTTTAGGCCACCTTGGTATGTCCTCTACGAATTGGCGTAGCCATTCCGCCTCTTGTCCACATTTATCTAACGCGATAAATTTTGATTCCATCGTGGACTTAGCTATAACCGTTGCTTGGAAGACTTCAAGATATAGCGCCCTCCTAGTGTAAACACATACCCACTAGTCGATCTAGAATCGTTTATGTCGATATCCGATTTGCATCACTTGTATCCTTCGATAACAATTTGGATATCGATCATAATGCGATCCATAATCGCGATTGTATCTCAAATAGTGAAGTGCAGAGTCATAGGCGCCCAATGTGCATAGCTTGGGTTACTAGTATACCTACTTAGCCGCTAACAAACATATGCTAAGTCGGTCGGTGCACTGTCATTAAGTACATTAACATGCCAATAATTCTTGAATACTCTAATTAGGCAACACCTAAGCCTCTATTTTTATATAGAGGCTTATCGTGTCAATTGGAGTTCTAGCTAGGCGGAATCCCCGCATTATGAGTATTAAGAATTTTGTCCACATAATGTGCTTGACTTAACACAAGTCCATTCGAGTTCGTATGATCTTTATTCCAAGGATCACATCACCAAACCCATATCCTTCATGTCAAACTTTGATTTCAACATATCTTTAGTAGATTTGATCATCTTGTCACATCGCCAACGATAAGCATATCATCAACATATAAACACAAGATTACATATCCACTATTTGTGTCTTTGACATAAACACATTTGTCGCATTCATTAATTTTGAAACCACTCTCTAGCATGGCGTGGTCAAATTTTTGATGCCATTGTTTGGGAGCTTGCTTTAAGCCATATAATGACTTAGGGCCCGTTTCTTTTTTTCTTGTATCATCTGATTGGTAATAGAGGTGGGTCCGGTCATATATATTAATGGTTTTTATTGAGTGGGGTCCACTATTTTTTGTTACACCGTCTGTTCTCAAAGAGTAAAAAAAACATAGCCCTCCCCAACTAGAGGCTCTAAGGGAATGGGGGTCCCACCCACTTTATGAGGCTCTTAATTCCCAAAAAAAATAAACAGGCCCTTAACAAGACTACAAACTTTGTTCTCTTGTCCAGGAGCCATGAAACCCTCAGGTTGATTCATGTAGATTTCTTCTTCTAAATCTCCATTTAGAAATGCCGTTTTCACATCCATTTGGTGAACTTCCAAATTTCTTAAAGCGGCAATAGCAAGTATCATCCTAATCGATGTTATTCGCGTAATGAAGCGAATATGTATCAAAGTAATCAAGACCTTCTCGTTGTCTAAATCCTTTGATTACTAATCTTGCTTTGTACTTGTCAATGGTGCCATCGGCTTTCATCTTCTTCTTGAAGATCCATTTATAGCCTAGTGGTTTACAACCGGGAGGTAAATCCACGAGCTCCCGGTATGGTTTTGTAAAATAGAATCTATTTCACTTTTAATGGCTTCTTTCCATTGAGGCCCTTCGAGGAAGTAACCGCTTCTCGGTATGAAGTAGGTTCGTTTTCAACCAAAAAGAAACAAAATCGGGTCCAAACGATTTCTGGTTCTTGCCACTTTTGCTTCTTCTAGGTTCAACTTCTTCTTCCTCGGTTTGATCTTGTCTCTCATCACGAGATCATTATCATCTCGTTGTCTCTTATCTTGGACAACTTCGTCATCTATTCTAGATGAATTTCCGGTTCCTTCGTTAAACAAGGAAATATAGTTTCAAAGAATGAAGCATTCCTTGATTCCATTAATGTACCCTTTTGTATATCCGGATTTTTCGAATCATGTACAATGAAACGATAAGCATCGCTATTCTTAGCATATCCGATGAATATACAATCCATGATTTAGGTCCAATCTTACGGGCCTTGGGAGTCGGTATAGCTACCTTTGTTAGACACCCCACACTCGTAAATCTTGATATGATGGCTTTCTTCCCATCCATAATTCATAAGGGTCTCTTCCTTTCCTTACAAGGTATCTTATTTAAAAGATAAGTAGCCGTTAATATGGCTTCCCCACATGTCCCGGCTTAGACCGAACTTATCAACATGGCATTAACCATTTCTTTCAAGGCACGGTTCTTCCTTTCGGCAATACCGTTCTGGCGAGGTGAATAGGGAGCGATGAACTCGTGTCTAATTCCATGTTTCGCACATAGGTCGTGAATGGAGACACATATTCACCTCCTCTATCACTTCGGACCACCTTGATTTTCTTACTAAGTTGATTCTCAACTTCGTTTTGTATAGAACAAACTTGTCTATAGCTTCATCTTTACTTTTCGAAGTAAACATAGCAATACTTTGTACAATCATCAATAAGCGTGATAAGCATCTTGTGGTAGTGATTTCAAATCACATATGTCGGTGTGTATCATATCAAGTGGTTCGGTTTTTCGTTCAACCGATTTGAAAGATGCTCTTGTAAGTTTGGCTTCAACACAAGTTTCACATTTATATTTTGAGTCAATATGGAAATTAGGTATGCAATTAAATTTAATCAAGCGACGCATTGAATTAAAATTTACATGTCCAAGACGGCCATGCCACATATTTGAAGACTCAATCAAGTAAGCAGAAGAATTCATTTTATTGATAGCATTCTTAACAACCATTACATTGAGTTTAAACATACCATTCGGGGCATATCCCTACCAACATACACTTGATTCTTAGAAAGAACAAACTTATCGACTCAAAAACAAGACGAAAACCAAACTTGTTCAATCGCTAACTGACACAAGATTCTTGCGAATCTCGGAACATACAAGACATTAGTCAACTTGAGCTCTTTCTCGGATGTCATCTTCAAGATTACATCTCCTTCACCTTGATTTCGTGATTGCGAGTTGCCCATGTACGCCTTCTCTCCACTATCAACCGCTCGAAAGAGTGAAACATACTCTTATCAAGACACACACGACGGTAGCCCGGTATCCACCCACCATTCCTCGTTGTTGGAACCTACCGGGTTAACTTCGAGATCATGGCAATGACATCGACACCATAGCAATCATGTCCACATCTTCATTCACCATATTAGCCTGGCGTGGAGTCACCCGCTTGGCATCTTACAATTAGCGAGACGGTGACTGGTGGTCACAGTTAAACACACTCATTGGAACTTCGTTTCACAATTGCGACTTTAGGAGCAAGGTAATCGACTTCCTTTGCCCTTATTGTCATTCTTTCCTTTTCCTTTGCCTTTAGCTTTGACATTGGACTTTGAAGATGACGAAACATGCTCAACCATATTTGCCTTTGCGAATCAGCGATACGTGTTTTTTCGAGCCAACTTGTTGTCTGTTCAATACGAAGATGAACAACCAAGTCTTCAACACTCATCTCCTTTCGCTCATGCTTGGTGGTTCTTGAATTCTACCCACTTGGGTAACTTTTCAATAATTGCAAACAACTTGAAAAGTTTCACTCAAAGTCATTCCTCAAGATGAATGTCGTGTAGCAAAACCGCGGATCTTGAACGACTCATCACATTCTTTGAATCATCCATCTTGTAATCCAAAAAGCGAGCTACCACGAACTTCTTTGTACCAAGCATCCTCGGTTTTGTACTTGCGTTCCAATGACTCCCATAATTCTTTGGCGGTCTTGGTCTTGCGATACACATTGTACAAAGAATCAACCAAACCATTCGAACATAGTTGTGACACAAAAGTCTGAATGTTTCCATGCTTCAAGGCTTGAGCGACTGTTGTTTAGAGGATTGACCTTCTGCAGGAGGTTCCACGTTAGGTGGGTTCTCTTTAAGAACCGCGCAAGGTTCAAAGTAGTGAGATAAAAGAACATCTTTTGTTGCCACCTCTTGAAATTACGCCCATTGAATTTCTCGGTTTCTCGGCATGATTAGCAGATAGTAATAGCTGGCGCCACGCTCACGTTAAGTAGTCACGGGAGGGGTAGTAGTGTTTGTCATCACGAAAAACAAACACAAACAGTCAAACAAGTCGTTGTAAATTGGTATCTACTAGTACCGGATCGATTCAACAAAACTCTATCTTGGTTTCGATGGATCGCGTAAATCGGTTTATTAGAAACTCAATCTTGGTTTCGTAATAAAGCGACAAGATAAACCGCTTAAAAAAGCGTTATAGATCGTTATCCAATTACGTATGTATAAAGCTGTTAAGCTAAATCGATTTCCAAAGAAACTCAACAAGGTTTCGTGAAGCAGTTTATAAAATCCTATTAATAATTAATCCGATTTTAACAAAGTGTTTTTAAATTCGGTTAAACCGAATCTGTTTTAAGGCGTGGGAAGCGTGTACACTTTTAATTAATAAAATCGATTAGAATAACGGTATATAAATTAATGAAACAAAGCGATAGAATTAAGCAGACGAGCGGGGTAGAAGCGGAGAGCGGACACTATAGAACCGAATAAACAAAAGCGATAAAGACTCTTGTACGAGGCTCGTATTGAATCGATTCCTTAAAAGCAGTTAAGCCGTCATTTCCCGTGGTACAACGTCGCAACAAGGTGCATGCAACCGGACGACAAACTTGCTCGAAAGATGTTGAAAGACTCGCGTGTTTCGATCAAAAGCGATGGAACTCGTCGGTAAGGAGCTACGTTTTCGAATGCATGAGCAGATGAGACATATGGTCAGTATTTATATTGAAGACTCAACTTGTCCTCCAAGAAAATATTTGACCATATAAACGAAAATCTGTTATCTCTAAAGCAGTTCGCAAATCTTTAATACATAAAAGCAGTTGCATATCTTTTAAAAACATAAAGCGATTTACATTAAACTTACTTGATAAGTTTCAATCTATTCTAAAATAGATTTACGAAAATCTGGAAAATGAAACTCAAGCTATGACAAAAAGATACGCACGTGTCACGAGGCTTGAATGCATTCGTGTCCTTGGTCGCTGAGCTCGCATGAGTTCGAAGCTTGAACTCATTTGACGGAAATCCCATTTTCGCACCCCCCCTGCAGCATGCGTAGGAATGGGAGCATAACCAACCTAAAGGAATTTGATAGCCAAAACTACAATTTCCTTATAAACAAGCATCCACTTCTTGTTTTGGGCGATGTAGGATTCTCCAATTTTTCCAAGTTTTTATGTTTCAAGTGCCTCACTTTGAGACACGATATCTCATTCATTTCAACTCCATTTTGGACATACTTTAGCTCGTTGCGAAGCTCTCGTCAAGGAGAACGCAAAGCTACTAAGAAACATAAATATATATAACATATGCATATATTAAATAGTTGCAGAGTTGCCCATGTACGAGACATATCATATCATTCTTTTCTCAGAAAAGCAATGTATCTTGTCTTTTTAACTTCTCGTCAATAGTTAGCCATCGAACAAAAGAGTGGTTCGAAATACATTGGCTAAACCATACAAGATAGTACCATGCAACATTTGTTCCTTCTAGACGAATATTAAGCCAAACATTATGAGCCGTAAAGTTAGTGATATTTCCTTCTGTTATATTATTTAATTTTATCGTCCACATCCTTGACAAGGTCAGGAGTCATTACCTATTATGACATGTATGTCTTTCAATCCAATGTTTGTGACCAATTATTTAAAATCTGTTTTTCTTATTAACCCACTTTAGTCACCGATTCATCCAGTCACCGGTTCAATCAGTTGAACCGTCAGGTCAAACCGTTTCTATACATACGTATATATATTATTATTATTTTAATATAGAGTATGTATTATTGCATGATCCTATAATTTATCTGACGTTATTCCTACATTCGATTGAACCGATAAAAAAAATTGAAAATCTACCGATAAACTTTGTTTTTAAGTTCTATATTTATAATAATATAGCAAAGAAAAAACCAAAAAGTAAAAAGTGAAAAACTTAAAACTAATTTGTTCTTTTACTTAAATGGAAGGTTGGAAACTAATTTAGGAAACTTAAAACTAATGTATCTCGTTTCTTAAATATTGAAATTAGCTATTAAAATTTGTTCTTTTACTTAAATCATTATATGTTACAACTAGCTAAAAGACCCGTGAAATTCACGGGTATTTTAAAAAGATGGGCAAACGTTAGATGATAACTTGTATGATCACAAATTATAGCACTTATTTGTAGACCAGGTTTGTTGTGTTATTCGTGAGATTGCCGTCTTCTTCACAATAAGTATCTCAATCCTTTTTTGCTCTTCAGGTGATACGCGACACCTATAGTTGGGGTATGTGTATAAAATGGGTGTGACAGATGCAACCCCACTTGCCAAAGAGATTATCCTTGGCTTTTGTTAATCCTCATTGTGAAACATACATACACTGAAAAGAGCTTCCTTACTATCTGTAATGGCAACGTTTATATGATGATTTGATTTCTACCCTTAGGATAAATACTTACTTCCAAAAAGTAATTTTTTTCATTACACTCTCATCGATGCAATTTATAGTCTTGTTTCATTGCACAAACTATTAGATTGATCAATATTCCATATAAACATTATACAAAGTTTATGCCATTTCACATGTGCATAGCCATTTACATTCTAAATTAATTGCTAACCTTTTAAACAAAACTGAAACTTTGAATTTGGAGTAATTAGGTATTCTAGAAGTAATTTCTAGTGTTATAGTAAATAGAATCTTTAGTTAAAGAAGAATTTAGTTGTGTATGTACTTTTCATATAAAATCATCGATAGTAAAAAATGATTTTACTCAAGTCTGGTTGTTTGCTTTTTCTCATGTGACCTTTGTCAAACACTTCTGGTATAGAAAATTCGAGTGAATCACAAACTCAAGTTTATCAAGTTGCGATAAACATATCAAAATTGCATATTAGGTAGACGAAATAAATTAGAACTATAATATATGAGATCAACAACATAACTAATTTACAGCAAAGTAGGTTGGACCAATTTAAAAAAATGTATCTGATTAGTATTAACTTTATGAATAATCATACTACTAAAAAATAATATGTTATAATTTAATATATTAAATCATGTTGATGTAGTCGTTATATACACTTTGTTTTAGGGGTGCAATTCTGGTGACGCTACGAAACTAAACAAATTTAAGTTAGGGATAAACGGGTTCAGGTCAGAAACATGTCAGTCTGTCTAGCCCATTTATAAACGTGTCAAGTTTGATTTTGATAAGTGTTAAACAACGTCAACCTGTTGAACTGTATAAAACTTAAAAAATAGAAAAACATAAATATATATTTTTTATGCTCGATTGTTTAACTATATACTGTTAATCTCCTTAAAACTTTATTGATTATAAATCGGACGATTACAGTATAGCGTGTGCTCAAATGAGAAATGCTTCTCGCATCTAGAAGTCTACAATTACATGTTATTCCAGCTTTAAGTTATCCTACGGATTCCTACCATGTAAAAAGAATTGACGATTAAAAACAACTATAGATACAATGTTGCAACTTGCAACGCATGTGCGTTATTATCTACCGAACATACAAAGTTACAAACTATGTAGCAAACTAATCAGCATACAAAATATTAACCAACCCCAAAGTGTTTTGCTTTTACAATCAATATGCATTTATAATACCTTGGCTGATAATGTCATGAATCATATTCTGCACTTAGGGTTCGTTTTGTAGGGCGGAATAAAATGTCAACTGAATGGAATAAACGATGTAATAGAATGAAGAGTGTAATTTAATGATTCATTGTAGTTATAAATCATGTTTGGTTTGTATGATAAGACGTAATAGAATCGATAATAAAAAGACTAAAATACTCATTATTTTAACTTTTAAAATTGAACATCACTTACTAATTTAAATTTATTTTAGCTTTTAAAATTGAACATAACTTACTTATTTCTAACATCCTTCATTCTTAGGCTAGACACAGTCGTGACCCAGGCCACCGGGTGTCACATCAGCTTTCTCTCTCCGGCGACCAGACACGACCAAGTTGTCACAGTCGATAACCGACTTCTTCTTCTTTTTTTTTTTTTTTTTTTTTTTTTTTTTTTAAATTCAAACATTTTAAACAACAAATTTAAATTCATTAAAATTAAAAACATTACAATAATAAATTCAAATAAACATTAAAAGCATTACGTAAATTATTCAAATAACGTTAAAAACATTTAAAAAAATCTTCATCGTCTTCCTCATCGTCATCGTCACTATCGTCTTCATTTTCTTGATTGACTTGATTTCGACGATTTCTCCAAATGTGTTCGATCAAATCAGATTTTAAGTGTAAATGAGTTGATGGGTCCATTAGCTCCTGAGTAACTACTAACGATTCTTCATAAGATCTTAAGGGATCATGATCATGGCGGCCCTCATTTTCGAACCATGTAGGACATATCGCTCGCTGCTTGTGTCGAATGATCATATTATGTAATATGATACATGTATACATAATATCTTGGATATCCTTTTTATGCAACCCTCGAGCAGGAACTTTAAGCATTTTCCACACTTCTTCAACACACCAAAAGCCCGTTCCACATCTTTCCTTCTTTGCCCGTGCTTCCTCTTGTACAATATTCTTTTTCATCACCCGTGGGAGGATTTGAAATGAACTTAATAAGAGCGGACCATTGTGGATATATCCGTCGATAAGATAATATCCCTTTTATAAGCCGCATCGTTAGCCTCGAATTCAAGGTGCGGTGCTCTTCGGCATTTGATATCATTGAAAGCAGGGGAGCGGCGTAAAGCGTTTACGTCGTTATTCATTCGGAGACACCAAAATGCGCATGCCAAATTCATAAATCTTGGGAAGCGACCGCTTCCAATAAAATGAATGGATGTGGCCCGTGATCACCCCTAGCATATTGAGCTCTTGCACTATTTGGGCAATTCTCCTACTCCCAACTTGTACAATCAATGCTTCTCATCATCCCAGGAAAGCCATGCTTATGCTCGTGATGAGCATATAATCTTTCAAGGTCGAATCGTGGGCTTTCGCAATACTCGACACCATATAACTCCATGATAACCGTGCAAAACTTACGGAGACATTCACGAGATGTTGTTGCGACCATTGCGATTCTCGTCAAGAGAATCGAGGAGCGACGCGTATCCCGATTGACGAATGGCGCGGTACACTTGACCAATAGGCTAATACCAGTGCGCCCCTAGCATCAAGAGTTTGTCGAAAATAAGGAGAATGATCGGTTACCTCTCGAACAATTTACGTGAATAGTTCTCGGCTCATTCGGAACCGCCGACGGAATGTTCTTCGTCGAGCTGCGGGTTTCGGAGAAGTATGCCGCCACTAAGCGATTATGAGCACCCTCATGATCCCTATGTATGTACCTTCGTCGAACTTTTGGCTGTGATGCTTTGTAAGCCTTCCAAGCAAAATCCGCAAACTCCACAAACTCACTAAAAACTTCTTCATCGTCGGAAGACGAAGAACCAAATAAAAGCTTGTATGACATATTAAAAGAATGTGTTTGAAGGTATTGAGATAGAAATGTTGATTGAAATTGTGTGTTTTAGAAATGTGTTTGAGTTAGTATTTATAGGAAAAGTGGTAAATTTTTTTTTTAAGTTATTTTTTTTATATGTTAACGGTACAATTTTGGGAAAAGGAAGTGTTTCAATATCGGTTGAAAATACAACCGATATTCAAATTTTTGGTGCCTCCCGATTTGACGACCCACACTCGACTCGACCGATCTTCAAATCGGTCGTCGTGTGTTTTTTTGATGCCCAACCGATTTTTTTTCCACTACGTCTAGCCTTAGTTGCTAACATCATACAATCAAATAAAATCCATACTGTATTATAGTCAAGATATGTTTTTGACTTTTCCAAATTTATTTTCTAGTTTTCTTCAAAATACCCTAAAACTTATGTGAACAATATATACTTGCATGAACTGAAGATAATATTCATAAAGTTATTTAAAATTTCTAATATCTCATAATTCTCCTACCCAAATAAGTATTCTTTGTAAAACTCAACAATTCAAAGTTCGATATCGTCATGTGAACCTTAGAAGTTAACACATAATGTGATTATGATGACATCACAAGGGTCATCCGCAAATCGATTTATTAACAACGTAACTTAAACATAATTTTATGCATGTTACATACATATGCTTCGATGTGCGTGGTACATGATTCTTGCGAACTATAATTAGATTTATAAATATAAACTACTATATGACATGACCGAACAACAAAAAGATAAGATAGTAAAACATATCTTACATAATTAAATACAATTTTAATATATAGTGTTCAAAGCTACTACAATTGGTGGCAAAACATATTTAAACACTATTTTCGAAAGAACCTGAATTGTATATATGTAAGCATCCATCTTGACACCTTAATAAGGGCGTAGAGTATAACCATATTGTGAAACGTGCTCATTCACTTAAATGAGTTGAGATTCTACATCCCAAGAGTGTTGCAATAAACATACAAACTTATCAAACCAAACATGTGAATGATCATTCTACATTTTTCAATGATATTTAAAGATTGACTCGAAACTCGAAAGAAATTAGTTTTGAAAATTTGATCGACTTTCCATAAGACATTTTACTAAATCTAATCAATTTGTTCGTTTGTTAGCATTGTATATTTGAATTGTAGTTAATAATAACTTTTATATCACGAGTATTATTTTAATGTGTCTAAAGTACTAATTTTATCATTAAACAACATGCCTTTAATACCACGCTTACATTTAATAGCAGAATTGTAAGAGCAAAAAACATGATGATTAGTTAAGAAAAGTAGAATAATGGTCGATTCTAAACTAAAGAGACCAATCTAAAAAGGGATTTTTTTTCGATGTATATGTCACTACGTGTTATATAACGTAAATTCAAATGATTTAATGAAATCGTATCAAAACAATTAGAAAAAATGGATGAAAATAATCCAAACGAAAATGACCAAACTTAGAATCGATCATGATAAACTGCAATTGAAAACATATTTATTTATGTGCCGTGATAAAATCATGTTGCTATGCACGGCTAGTCATCTAGTCTATAATATCATAGTAAAGACTTGCAACAACAGTTAATTTATGATTCTAAGTAATAAAAGTCTATGTTAAAATTATATTAGTTTGTGTTTCTGAGATAGTTTATAACTTTAATTTAATGTTTTACAAAATCTTAACTAACATTAGTATTCATCACTTCAACTTGTCAATTAAACATAGAAAGGTTTCAGTTCAACCGATTGAGCCGATCAGGTCAACTCGAATTTTAAAGCATTGGTTTTAACCATTTGAGGATTGTTAAGGTTGGGAAATACGATGGATGTGGGTTTTTTTTCTTTTTCTTAAAGGTAAGTTTATTAAGAAAATAAACCCAAAGGAAAAAGTACAAGAAAAGAAGCACAAAACAACATAGCAATTAGGACACATCCCTAACTTTCTAGTTTTGACTCAAAAGCTCATGGCCATGGACAATATCTCATGCTCAGATGCAAAATAATAACATCCATAGAATATACAACATAAAAACAAACAACAATTACAAACAGACTAATAATATGAGCACAGACCAATGAAAACCTCAACATACTCTGAATCCATAGTGTATAATGAGACCAATCAAAATACACTATGTGGAAAACTAGAAGGGGGGGGGGTTGAATAGTTTTACCAATTAAAAAGTTGTTTTAAAATATTTAGATCGACTTATGTCAATCTATTTAAATGTGTATGTTCGACATTGGTAGATAGATATGTAAATGTGTAATGGAAAGATAAAGAGTAAAAACACATAACCATGACACGAGTGTTTATAGTGGTTCGCTACAAGGACACCTTCCTTGCCTACTCCACTCCCGAGTCACCTACTCGAGAGTTCATAAACACTACATGCCACCAACTCCTTATGGCGGAGAAGCCTTCACAACGTCGCCTACTCTTTTTAGGTACTAGGCTAGACACTGGTTCTTCCCAGTGGGAACCGCACCTATCACAATGTCTGCCCTTTATCCGGTACTAGGCTGATATCGAGTTCCATTACAATGGAGGAAATACTACCCAACACTACACAACACCTAACCCAAAAGAGACCCACTCCTTATTACAACTTCATCAATGATATCAATATCCTTGGATACAACCTATCTCTATTTGTACATCGATGCACCTCATCGATTATACACCCTTGGCATCTTTCACTAATGCCACTTGACTTGACTTCTAGGCACTCTTCACTAATGCCCTTGACATGGGCGTTTGGCACCTTTCACTAATGCCTTCGTCTTGACTCCTTTGGCACCCTTCACTAATGCCTTTGACACGGACGTTAAGCACCTTTCACTAATACTTTCGTCTTGACTCTTTCGGCATCCTTCACTAATGCCTTTGACACAACACTTCTATGACGGAAGAAAAAACTATCAACAAGAGAACCTCAGTAGTCTTGATGATGACAAAGCATGGAAACTCATGGACTTGAGCTTGCTTGACTTCAAGAGGTGGTGATCTAGCCTTTAAGAGGAACCTAGAGAATCACACAAAAACAAAACACAAACTACATAGAGAGATCCTTTAGGATCTGAGGTTAGAAGGTTTACAATACTAGGAGAAAGTATGTGTGGGAGTGGCAACCCAAAATGAATAAATGGCTCACTATTTATAGAAGAAATTTATCTCTTGTTCCACGGATCCCACGGATCCCTCACTTGAGGATCATCCGATTGTATTCACGGGATCCGTGGGCGCTCCTCTTGCCCATGGGTTTTGGGTCATGGGACATGGTTCCTAGACTTTGGACCATGGGTATCCAAGTAGATACAATGTATCTACAAGATGCAATGCATCTAGTCCATGGGTCATGGGTTAAAACCATGGGTCATGGATAATACCCATTTATGACTTATGCATGATGTCATGCAATGGGTTATGGGTTATGCTCGATGGGTATGGGTCATGGACTTTGGGTTTTACCCAACTACATTCAATGTATTTGGTCAATGGGTCAAATACTTTAAACTTCTACCCATTTATATTTACCCATTATAATAATATTAGTTATGTATATATTTACCCAATATGTAAACACTAGTTGTTGTACATATGTATTGCTAAATCATAAAATCACTTTTACTTGTTTAGTGTTTTATGTGAAAACGTAAGTGTGTTAGTAAACTATTGGCTCAAACCATTTACGTATTTTATTTGTTTCGTTAAAATGATTTTAGTTTTGTTATCGACAAAATATTAGAAGATCGTAAAATATAAATAAACATTTTTACGGCTTATTTGTATTAACAATCTCCCCCTTTTTGTTGATGACAAAACATAAAATTATTTTAAAGAAAAACTAAAATTCGTAAAAGTTTGAATTGGAGTTTTTACTCTCTTCTCCCCCTTTTTGTCAAAACAAAAAAAATGTCGAAAAGAAACTAACATCTTGTTTTAAAAAAAACATGTAAAAAGAAAGAAAATAAGAATATACATAGTAAGTGACGGGAAGTGTTCTCGTCTTAGCTCCCCCTTGACGAGTCCATCCCTTTGTGAGGGCGTCACGTAAGAAGAAATATTAAACTAATGCATTCCAAATATGTTTGCAAATGGTTTCGTCTTTGTGATGATAATACTCCCCCTTAATGATTGCAACTTTGCAAAGGGACGTCATGTAACGTAATCCTAAAATATATTGCAAATGATTTTGTAATTTATCTCTTTGACACGAAACTCCCCCTAGCTTAGGGTGTCAAAGTCTTCTTGTGTATATTGAAAATCTACAAAACAAATATTAGAAAACAAGTGTATAATGCATAATTTCCTGCAAAATGACTCAAGTTAGTGTAAAACAGGTCTTATGTTGCACGGATCCCATGGTTCCCTCCTTGGAGGGATCCGTCTAGGCAAAATAGAGGGATCCGTCTGTCTGAAATCATAAGACAGTATTGGTAATGTAACAAGTGATGTTAACATCAAAGTGAGATATGTATTCAAGCAACAAACATATACTCAAAACAATATAGCATATAACATGTATTTTCATTCAATAAAACTATGAGAAATGATCTACAAATCTCTAAAACTAAGAAAATGATTTAACCATGTAATACATTTTCTACTAATTCTAATAAGTGACCAAAAACAAAAAACAACATCAATGTGCTTGAATCTAAGGATGGATAGACTTGTTGATTTGGTCCAATCGTTCAAGAAGATGATTAAACATGAAATGCAACTCATTTCGTACTTCTTGAACAAGTCCTTGAGTGATTAGACAAGTGGAGCAATTATTGTCTTGTTTAGGAACCGGAGGAGATTGAATGTTTTGAGGAGGCTCTACAAATGATTGTGGAGGTACATTGAGTAATGTAGGATGAGGTTCTACTAAAAATGAAGGTGGTGGTAACGGAAAGTCCTCTATATGATCAAGTCTTTGGTGGTTCCTTGTCTCCAACGGTGGACAATTTGGTGATGTAGGTGGTTCCCTATTTAACGAGAAAGTTGGTGAGTGGGAAGTTCTCGGTGGTGAGTGCTCTAATGAATAGAGATTTGGAAGAGAAAGAGGCTCGGTGAAGGAATGTAGTCTATGTTCTAGGAATGAAGGCTTTGGCGTTTTACTAGAACTAGGTGCGTTTGTGTTGTTCCCTATTCACTATCTTAAAACAGTTAAGTATTTAAAAAACAAGTTAATAGTGAATCTATGACTGATAAGATGTAAGTAAAACACACTGAATAATTTTCAACATAATATTCTTTATTAGATATAAATCAAACAAGAATACATTACCCAAGCATTTGCGAAATAGTACTTGGGATTGAAATGACAAAGGGTGTAACTCCTCACAAAGCTCGGTGAGTGCGAGCACAACTAAGTACCATTGAGCTATCTCGGGGATTAAGTTGTATTTGGAGGAGTGAAAGATGGCTTCGTGTATGTGTGTTTTACAATTCACGCTTTTTCTTTGTTAGGTCACTAATTTTACAAACACAAGTTATAAGAGAAGAGATAAAGGCGGATGAACAATACACACACAACACACACACGAAATACTAAGAATGGTTAGGCGTAGAGTATGTGAAAAAATGCATTGAACAACCAACCTCGAATGAGGGTTTACAAAAGTTATATAGGCAAGGAGCTAGGCAACACTCCTCTCCTTCCCTATTCCTTATTGGGCTTGGATCAAGCTTATGGGCCTTCTACATAAGCTTGACCTTAAACAAACATAAAGGCCATAATAAAGCTACCTATTACATATGAAATATAAATACTTGAAATCTTGTTTAGAGTGATTCCAACAATCTCCCCTCAGTATATATGAATGTAAGCGGTGAAGGCGTTGATGTAATAGTAGGCGTGGACGTCTTCGACATTCTTCTTTCTTGTGAGAGGAATTGCCTTGATTCGAACAATCTCCCGGTGTAGAGATAGTTATCTTTGAATAGTTATGCTTGACGTCATCTTTAACTTTGTTCTTTGATCATTGTTCTTTGTGGTGAAAGTGATAGTATGTTGTTATGCATCGATGCGCCTCAGTGCCTTGTTTGCTCGGTGTCTCCACGTCATTCTTCAACATGCTCACACCTCTATGGCGTTGGAATTCAATCTTGATGAAGTTCTCTAAGTCTTTAACTTTGTAGATTCTTTGGTTTGACGAAGAATCATTCGTGATTGTGTTGCTTTTGAATAGAACTTCCATTAGTGATGATGTTGGCGTGAACATGAGAAGAATCGGCACGATCATCCCGCTCGAGCTTCCATAAGAAGAAAACATTTCAAGCGGTTAGTAATAAGCGGTTTCCGGCACTACAAGTTTGAACTTGAGGTGTTAACGACATAGTGTGAAAACACAACTCTAATTCTTACAAAGGCCGTTCTGAGCCGGAGTCCCAAGTGAGATAACGCGATGTCGAAGTACATCTGATTCGAGATGAGTCATTGAGGTACACGAAGCATCACCTCCTGTTGTAGACCGTATGAGACACACTCCGCGTAATCCGGGGAGTTAAAGTGACACTACTTTGTCGAGGCTGTTTGATGTTGACCACAGCGGAGTTTCCATTCAATCGCGAGGATCGCGGATGTGAACCTCTCATAAATGTTCTCGACAGTTGCTAAGATGCATGAAGGACTCGATATGAACCAGCGATGATCTTATTTGTTGATCATCAAGTGATTAAATGTCAAGTGTTCTAAGAGATCTTTTGATGAATCTCGTGGCTCTAGACTCAATAGTGCGTTTTGGTTTTCCGGCGGAGACTAGGGAGGGTCTCCTTTTTCAATACCGGTGATCTCAAGAGAAAGCCAATAGTTTATGTAGGGTTCCTGTGAGAATGAAACAAGATTTTGTTGAGAGAAACTTGAGTGGCTAAGAAGGTTTAGTGCATGCGTCCTTTGGGTCCATGGCGACTTTTAATCTTCAATCTGGGGTGTCACTAAGTGACAACCAAGAGTATATGAATTGAACCGATTATACGCCTAAGTTGAATAATACGGAGGCTATGTCTTTTCACCCTTTACTTTACATTTCTTTTTGATTCTTCAACTCCTTCTTTCTCGATTCTCATTTTCTCCTTTTACAATCATTCCTAAGGACTTCTAACACTAACTAATGGTAGTGTCCTTGGGTGATCCCTCCGACTCTGGCGGATCATAGGACAGTTATTCCTAACCTTAGTCACCTTATAACTCCATGACTAACCTATGTTTGCCATTAAAACCATTGTATGTGAAAATATCTCTCAAAGGGTTTGTAGATGAAAAACATGTTTGAACCCTTGTGAGTAAGTTTTTTTGCATAAATACTCCCCTCCACATGTGCTTAAGAGTATAAATGGTTTGAATGCACGGTGAGGAAAAAGCGCACTTTTGAATTGATTCAATGAAGATAGACAATCCCCATGAGACACGGTTCGTTGCATAGTTAAAGAGTTACATTGTCGACTTTTAGGTGACAACTAGCTCTAATAACTACCTTGAAGGTGTAGACAAACCTCGAAGGTTGTCATACCGTCGAGTTCATGTCTATCAAGAGTTTCTCGAATGGTACTTTCTACTTGGACAAGTCCTTTGCGAGACACGTTTACATTACTAGCGAACTAGCTTGAAATTATTACCCGTCCGGGACAAGTCTTTTCGAGTTACTAACGAGTTTAGTACCGTCAATTCGTTGTTTAAGTCTCAAGTTCATGATTCATTTGCATTCACAACATATTTCTTATCACACAAATTTTCTCCCCTCAAAATGGCATATGACAATGTTATTTTTGAGCGTTTGAAATAAATATGACCATTTCGAGTGTTATGGAAGGCGACCACTATGAACAATTTGTGAACAAAGTTTTAATTCAAATACTCCCCTCAACTAGTGATATAAGCGGTTGAGGTTTTGAAAATCTTACGGGAAGTACTTGTATTTTGAGCAAAACCTTGAATAATGAAATGTTTGATAGGTTTTACTCAAAAATAAAACTTTCGCTCCTTTTATAAGGATTGTAATCGAGGCGTACCACGGGGTCCTTTCTTGACACTTACGGGTTGTACATTGTTATGTGTGCACAAGCCATTCACATATATAATCACACATCAATATTATATGAAGGAAACAATTCAAGGGTACCGGGAAGTGCGATGATGTTCCCGAGTGCGCGCAGGCGTTGATAGCGGTGATGTTTCTCTTGGGTCGACCACCAACATAGCTCTCCAATCGTGCAGGCGGTCCCTTCGAACAACCGTTCATCAATCATGGTGATGATCCTTCTCACATCCCTCCTTTCACGAGAATTCCGGTAGCTTAGGAGACCCGACTTTCGGTATATCCTTGACTGTCGCCAATCCATCCTAACCATCTTCAAGGTATGATCCCGAATTTGTGGAGCTCACTACACGCCATTAAGCGGTTTCTTTGAAGTTCACTATGGTAAACAACATTTGAAAGGTTTCTTGATGAGTGTATATTGAGATAGTGGTTGAGATCGGGAAGAGTAAGCGTTGGAGGAGTGAGGTTGACACGCGTCGATAAGATTCAACGACCATCGGATATCTTCAACACGTTCTTTGATCACGATCGTCTAATGAAGATGAGAACCGACTTGATAAATTCACGTTGAACTTGATCGAGAATTGTCTCATACGACCACATACCTTGGCAAGGTACATGTCTTGATGTCGTTGAGGACAAGTTCTCAAAGTCGACCGGAGAATCCATAGTCTGTTCATCTTGTCGTTTGACTATGATATTCTTCAAGAATGTGTAGTCCCATTTAGGCGAAAGACCAACATGTTGGATGGCAGCGATACTTTTAGTACTAAACACTTCATGTTGTGACTTACGTACTGGCGACGGTAGTAGATTCGTCGGCGTTACGGCAATGATGAATCCCATACAAGGCATCTCGGTCGTATGCTTGCACATTGTCGGAGAACAAGTGATTGCACGTTCCTCGATGGCTTTGCGATTCGAGTAGATAGGCTGCGGGAATGGAAGAGTCAATGATGTAGCGTATTTCCTTGAACTATCGCCACCATGGAGAAGAAATTTGGTCTTTGTTGAAGAAATATCGAAGGAATCCTTGGTTCATCTGGTTGGCGATTGTTGGTAGAGGTTTGGTCGGTCGATGTAATATGGAGGGTTGTCCCGTTTAGTGAAGTCGATGTTTGCTTACAGGTTGAGCAATCCATGTTGTTAGACATGGCTCGAGCAATGTTTTGAAGGTGATATTCAACCTCGATTGCACTTTCATTTGTTTTCAAAAGAAGGAATGCTTCATTCTTGATGCGCTTCAACTCGATTTCGTCATCTTCTTCACACGGAATCTTTCTTGCAAAATCTTTGCATGCTCCAGGTACTACCGTCACCAATTCTTGACCTTCTTTGGTGGGAGTGTTGTTAACAAGTGTAGCAAACCATTCAAATTCTTGATTTTATCGTCATCTAGCCATGATACGACGTCAAGTATGAAGCGTCTTCTTCTTCTTTTGAAGGCTTAGATGATGATTACGGTTTTGTCCTTGTTTGGGAGAGGTGGGTTGTTGTAGGGGCTCGAGGACCTCTTCATCGTCACCACCCGTATACTCAAAGTAATCACTGTTTTATGAGTCGGGGTGGTAACTCGGAATCGTCCGAGGTTTATCGAAGAGAAGACCGAGGTGGAGGAGACTTTGTTGAGAAGAAGTCCGTGGTGGAGGAGGTGGCATAGAGGTAGATTTACAGGGCGCCCGACATTTAGGTGCAAAATCTTTATCCTTATCATCGTCATCTCTTGGTCGTTTGGGTTGATCGGTGACTCCTTGCATGATGATCGAGTTGAAAATCAAGTAGATTTTGAAAAATTTAGCTTCTTCGAGTAAGCGTTCGGATCGCTTTGACATTTGCATCACAAGTTTAGCGATCAACTTTCAGTTCGAGAGATCGACTTCTTTGGCCATTGTATGTTTAACCAATGCTACGATGTTAGGGGTGAGTTGTGCGGAAAATACTTCTCTAGTCACACCGGGGCGGTGTCGAGAAGAAACTTGTGGGTATGATCTCTTCTTTGTCTTCTCCGGTTCCTTATGGAGTTTAGGGCGATATCCACGAAGGTACTTGTTAGTGTAACCTTCGATCATTTCGTTCAGTTCCTCTTTTCGATGACTCTTCATGAACTTGAACAAATTCCCTTTCTTTCTCCGTCTTGTCTTTCTCATCATTTAAGTCTTGAATTTGGTCGACAAACCAATTCATTTTCTGTAAAGTATGTCCTTCTTTCGACTTGTTGGACGGTTTCACAATCTTTTATGAGTCGAGAAATCCAAGATTTAGGTGGTTTCTTCACCGATTTGGATGATGATCGGTTGACTTCGTTGATGGTGGTGGTGATGAGTGAGATGAAGAGTCGATGATGAGGAGACATGAGGAGACTTCATGTCCTTAGGAGTTTTGAGGTTTTCTCCTTTGAGTGTGTTGGGTGTCTAGAAGAAACTTTGTATAATCATCCTCGTCATCTCTAGAATTTTCTTTCTCGGTTTCAGTTTCTCGATATCATACTCAATAGTATCCTCTACAGGCTTTTGTTGTTGCACAAGAGTGGTGGCACTAGATCCCTTATCGAATTGATTAACGCATCGGGATGCGGAGAGGTGGGCGACACCACTTGATCCTCGGGGCCACCCATTTGATCTTTAGCAAATGCTTGACCTTTTGGCGATGTTGGACGATTTTGAACTTCTTCTGTATGATTTATCCGGTTGCTCTTCTTCTTCTTCATCGAGCTCTCATCATAGGGTACAATTGTTGGAGTCTTCCTTTTCCTTGGGCGGTTTGGAGGACTTGGAGGTTTTGCTCTTGAGGATTAACATCCTTTGCGGTTTGAGTATGTGATCTCTTCATACGTATCGATAGCATCGAGTCCTCGTCCCCGAGCTGTCTTTTGGTTCAGTGAAAGGATCGGGTGGCTTCACGAGAAGGAACTTTCTTCTTAGTGGTAGGTTTCCTCTTTGGAATAGGTTTCTTCTTTGGAACATTCCTTTGACTATCTGTACTTGTGACACTTCCGGCACTTCCTTTTACGGTTCTCCTTACAGGTGTTCGAGAAGATTTTTCGTCGAGATGACCAACTTTGCCTTGTCTCGATCGCTTCCAGATACCTTTTATGCGATTGAGCTTTCGACATCTTGAGTTAGAAGAAATCGGCGACCTGACACCTTGTTTCTTTGTAGGCGTTTCCTTGATTACGGCGGATAGAATAGGTTACATCAACATGTCATGATTGTTGGGGTCATTGAGCCTCTTGGGAATGTCGGGATGAAGTCCAAGTGCTCTTTGGATCAACAATTTAGTATATCGATGTAGGGAATCTTTGAGCCAAGTTTGTTGAGAAATGACATCATGTCATCCCAAATCGAGCTTCGATAGCGATGTGTTTCTGTTGACCAATGCCGAATATTTGCAATTCCATGAGCTTAGGGTGCTCATGGCATTGTCAAGACCGAAGCAGACTTGGTGATGATCATGTAGAGAGTTCTCGAGGGTTGAGGAATACTCTTAAGCTCTACGTGAGAATGCTTGTTGATTACTCCTGTAGCCTCGTCATAACCGATATCGATTAGGAATTGGAGAGTGAGCTCTTGACGGTGAGGCATATAGTTTGGTTGGTTCGACTTGAGGAATTAGGAGAAACGACCCTTAAGTCTGCGGTGTAATGGTGACTTGTTTGTTATTGAGTTACCGTCGCGTGAGTTTGTCCTTTGACCCTTTCCATAGTGTTCGAGCTGTTGGATGTAGATCTCGGGGCAGATTGCAGAGTGAGTAAGCATGTTACGTCTGGATGAGTCCTCGGAATGTCAATAGCAATTAAACACGAAGATTCGAGCAAGTGAGGGTGTCAAAGTCAACACGAGATTGTTCTTTCCTATCTTCATTGGATAGCCATGAGGATAGATATCGACAATGGAAGAACTTGGTGCATCCACATTCATTTGTTCGACCATGTCGTGATGCGAAATAACATTAGCCAAAAGAACCAACATATCGAAAGACATAATGTTAGACAACGAAGGTCTTATTGTCTAGTTATTGAATGTACGATGATAATGATAATTCTGAGTCCTAAGTCACTTGTATGTTCAATAGTTCAATGATGTCGTGAAATGTTTAGTGAGTTAGTTAACTTTAAGTTTTAAAGTTTATTTTATCACTTATTGTTCACAACATATTAGGCGATTTAAGTTTATTAGTGACATTTTGGATTCGTGATGATATGATTAGTTTATTTACAAGTTTGTACAAGTAACAATTCATCATGAAGGTCAATCCGAGGATAAGCGTAGTTTTGGCAAAGTTATGCGTGAGCGGGGAATGATATATGCTTAGGCGTAAACTTACGCGTAGAATCTATCTTACGGCGTAAGAGATGTTACAGCGTGGGAAAAGGAGACCTTATGCGTGGAGAGCTTATGCGTAGGCATATATTAACCTTACTGGCGTAAGGCTACCGTGAGTTGACCTTATGCGTGAGGTCCTTGTTCGCATATCCTTCACGGGATACAGCGTGGTCCCATATGTAGAACCTTATGCGTAGAAGCTACGCGTAAGACTAGTCTTCGATAACAAGCTACGGCGTGGGTGATCCTTATCGCGAGATTAATAACAACCTTGATTACGAATATTACGTGTTGCAAGCACGAAATAAAGCATCATTTCAACAAAGTTAAACACATACCATTCGTTTAAGACAAATCAAATCACATTTACGGTTGAGCGATTCTGCGTAGAAAATCTTACGCGTAGACTAAACCCTAATTCTCTGGCGTATGAAATCTAGCCATGGATTATGCACCAAAGTTTTTACGGTATATCATAGAAGTTGTGAGAGCATGTAGACCAAGTTTTAACACTTTTTATGCGATGAATCAAAATACCCAAAGTTTATGAGCTTTAAACCCTAGTTTGAATTGATGACCAATTCGTGTTTACAGGTGGCTATAAACTTTGGAAATTATCAATTTAACACGCAAGAGCATAACACAACAATCTTTTTAACCAAGACACATCATATTCAAAAATGCCCAATTCGACACATAAACCCTAATTCGCAATATTCATCAAATCGTGTTTACGGGTTTGTTTGATGATAGAAAACATATCAATGATGTTTTAAAACATTTTGACATTAACATTTAAGCCACAAACACAAAACACATGATCAAGTGTTCTTACGCATAAGCGAAGAACACAAAATCACTCATGTTCATAGATTTGACCGTTGGATTCATTTAAAATTCAAAACCAATGTTTGAAAACACGTTAGAAACATTAATCTACTTATAGAATGATGATCAAATACACGGATATGATGAACGAATTATAGGCGTAGGATCTTGTTAGGTTTGGTGTATTAAATGTGAAGGATAAGAGTTAGGTGGAGAGTTTTATCAAAAATGACTTTGTGGTTTTGGCGGTTTGGTCCCTCCACCTTTTCCTTTTTCAACCAAAGCCTTTTAACTTCCATTTGGTTACCAAAAAATTTTTAAGAAAGAATCTTGTGACACTCCCCTCGACTTGAGAAAATAATAAGCGGTTATAAATTTTAGTCCGAGGGTGTCATTGAACGAAGGTTCACCACCATTTGTAAAGCGAAACAACCGAGATATGATAACATGCAAGTACGGATGTTTTGAAGCGGTTAAGAGATTAACTTCTCCCCTCAACACTTGATCCGAAAATGCTAAATTTTGAAAGATGCAAGTGTTAATGGAAAAATGTACTTGCCATGTTTAAAGAAAATAGATTAGAAGAATATTTTTGTTGTTTTATCGGGTTTTATATTTTGTATTTTGTTTTGAAATTTTTTATTTATTTACAAAGAGATGTTTTGGTGTTTGTGAGGTTTTAAGGCTGTTTTAGGAGGTCATCAATTCCTCTTGAGTCAAACACCTCATACCAATCCGGTGGACCAACTCATTAAACCTAGCGGGAGGCAAGGCTTTGGTGGCGGATCGCCAATTGGTATTCGTACCCACAAAGTATAATTCAACGGTACCCATTCCGTGATCCTTGATGAAATGATAGCGAAGATCAATGTGCTTTGATTTGAGTCTTTGGCGAGTTGCGAGATCGCAATGGCACTCCGATTATCGCGATACATCGAGGATACATCAAATACGTAACCATAGTCTTTGAGTTGTGTTCTCATCCATATGACTTGAGCACAACACGCCGACATGGCTACATATTACTGCCGGTTGATGACGATGTACAATCCTGTTTCTTTGATTGCCAAGACACGGTTTATCTCCAAGAAATTGTAGTGCTCTGAAGTACTTTTCCTTGAGTCTAAGCATCCTGCGTGGTCGGTCGTCTCAAAAAGCGATTAGTTCAAAACGAGAATCCTTCGGATACGGATCCCCAAATTAATGGTTCCCTTGATGTATCGGAGGATTCTTTTAGCCTCGAGAGGTGGGTTTCGATTGGTCGCGATCGATAGCGGGAGCATAGATAAGCGGCAAAGACAATATCAGTCTCTGCTATTTGTTAGATACATGAGGGACCCAATAATACTTGGTATTTGGTAGGGTCAACCAATTTCCATGTAAATCGACATCTAACTTCTTGGTATGAGCCATTGGTGTGGCATAAGTATCACGAGTTTTCATTCCAAATTTGTTTAACAATTCAAGGGCATATTTGGGTGACTCGGGAAAATACCACGGGGTGATTGATGAACTTGCGGTCCTAGAAAGAGCGTAAGTTCACCCATCATGGACATTTCAAAATTTTTCTTCATTAGTTTTGCAAAAGCGATTGAAAACTTTTTATGTGTAGACCCAAAATGATGTCATCCACGTAAATTTGAACAATTAAGATATGTGCCCGTGATATTGTATAAAAGAGTTGGGTCAACCGAGCCTTTGGTGAAATTATTGGCAATGAGGAAAGATGATAGCTTATCGTACCATGCCGGGGCTTGTTTGAGACCATAAAGAGCTTTGTTCGGTTTGTAGACATGGTTCGGGAACTCGGGATCAACGAATCCATCGGTTGGTTGACATAGACCGTTTCTTTAAGTTGCTCATTGAGAAGCGCCGTTTTGACATCCATCGATGAACCGTCATGTTCATATGAGCCATGAGCGAGAAATATCGAAACGACCTCAAGGCGAGCAACCGGAGCAAAAGATTCTTCAAAGTCTATTCCTTCTTCACGACGATAACCCTTAGCAACTAAGCGTGACTTGTTTGGATAACATTCCTTGACATCAATTTGTTTTCCAAATCCATTTTAAACAAATAGCGTAGACTCATGTTGGTCTTTCAACGGTTCCATACTTCAAGGCGTTTGAATTGGTTGAGTTCTTCTTGCATGGATTCAATCCGGTTGTCTTTTGTCATTGCGTCTTTAATGTTTTAGGTTGATTAGCGAGCGGTGAGTGCATAAATGCGGTGTTCACCATCGAGTGAAGGCGTTGTCTCGTAACGGTTGGTTGATTCGGGTTGCCAATAATATTAGCGGAGGATGGTATTTAGTCCATCTATGTGTAGAGGTTGATGTTGGTATACATTGTGCGGTTCGAGGATTCAAATGGTTTGTTGAAGATTCCGCAACATACGGTGCGGCGATCTCATTAGCAAGCGGGTTGAAGAACGCATTTGGATCAAAATCTGCGGTGGGGTACTTCATTCGAGAATATCATCGGTGGTTCATCATTGTTGGGCGGTGTGTTCAAGCTGTTGTGTTGGAGTCAATTGGTGTAGGTGCATCTTCAGCGATGGTTGTTGTAGCGGTGTATCGGTATAGGAATATTATCGGGTTGTGCGGTGAAGCAGTGGATACACCATGAGCACGTTCATCAATATCGTCACGAGCGGAGGAGCAAATAACCTTTCCATTTGTTGTGAGTTAGGTGAGGGCTTTCTTGGTGATGATGGGGTTGAGGAAGTTTAAGCGGTTGTGACCGGGTTCTAAGTATTATACTCGAAGCCATTGTGAAGAAGTTTGAATCGACTTCCCAAGTGACAATGTCTTTAGCAGATTTGAAACTTTGATGAAGTCTACATTTCCTCTAACTTTTGAAGGTTTCAAGATCGGTGGAATTTGTGGATGAGCGATAAACCACACAAAGAAAATCGACTAATTGCGGAAGATCCGTTCGAGGGTAACATGCGAAATCAACAAGATCTTCTCACGTATGTAGGCGCATCAAACCAAACAAACCACGAAAGGCGAAATGATCGACTTTCCGTGAATGTTGTGGTCTTCGAATACTAATCACTTGTGAATATGCAATAATTCGATACCAAGACCGTGTGAGGCATCATAACATCATATTTGGGTAACTTCACACAAGATCACCCATGAAATTGAGGCGATAACACCGAGTGAGGCGTTTGAGCCACATATCGTCTTATTTCTTCCCTCTAATTGAAGAAATTCAAGAAGGCATTGGGTTTCGCAAAGAAGCATGTAGAAGAACAAGGAAGCAATGACCACCTACACACTCTCTCCCCTCGATGTTTCAATGATTGGAATCATACACCACGTATGTTGATGATGAATTGAAGACAACGAAACCATGTATAAGGAGCAATGAAACCATGTATGTCCAATTGAGCGAACAAGTGTGAAGTACCAAAAATATTCGAGAGAGTCAGCTGCGATTAAACTTCTCATTTCATAATGTTGATCATCATTGCGACATTGTTGTAGGAAGCGGTTTGATCTTACATTATAGAAGATTCGGTTGTTGTTGTAGATTCGGTGTATCGAAATTAGAGTATTATCTGTTGTGCGCGTGAAACATTCGATACATCGAAGCCACGACTTTTGGCGAATCTTTAACCGGAGGAGCAAGCAATGTTTCAATTCATGACGATTAAGTACAATGGTGGAACAAGCGATGGATCATGATATTTTTGGCGGTGAGAAAGCGGATCCTATTTGTTTTGCGGTAGGAGCCATAGTTTATATACTGCATAGAAAGATAGAAGGGGGCAAGGAAGAGAAAGACATGGATCCCCAGTGTAAATGGGTTCCGGTGTTAGAGGCATAAAGATGTAGTGTCAATTATCTTCTTGACACCGAACATGCTATTTTGATGATTTCCTTTCACGCCTCACGGATGGATGTAGAGGTATCACGCTTGTTTTGGTGCAACTACTTAGTATCTTGCTTGTAGGAATCCACCTAAGACCGCAGGTTTGAAAACTCTACCGTTGGTATCCATCTAAGGTTAGATCTAGGGGATGTTGAAACTTCTTTTGGGAAGAATTTGCGTCCTATATGGATCCACCTATTAGGTTTCTTAAATTTTACGTTTAGATCAATGGGTTTATTTCTAGCTGTTTGAGTTAACTTAGGTTTTGGTTTGCTACTACAAGCGGTGTTCGATGTACACTCGAAGGTGATACACTAGGTCGTGAACCTAAGATTCCATCCTTTTGGAGTAGTGCCCTTTTCCTAGCCTTTTCAAGATCACGGTTCTTATGCAGCGTCATTTGAATCATATGAATCTTCGTTTAATGCTCGGTTTAGACACGGTGTTTGAACTAGTCCTAGATTGGCGGGAGTAGCTACTTGTTGAGATATAGCGAAGCAGTATATGAAACAGATGCATTATTCATTGGCCGAGAATGTGGGTATTTGGTTTTATCAAATGATTATTCTCAACAACTTGGGAGGAAACCGTGGTTTTGACGATTTTGAGCGTTTAGATTTAAAGGCGGTTGGTTGTCTAACAAGCGATTGGTTTCGATTGGTTTTAGAGGCGATTTCCCCAAGATTGTTGGTTTTGCAAAATTAGTATCCACACTCTTGTCGGATAATCTTCGGTTTGTTTTGTAAAGCAACATGTGCAAGCCCCTTTGCTTGAATTTGAGCCTTTAAATGCTCATTTTCTTTTACTAATGTATCCACACGATTACTTTGTTCATTTGAAGAGTGACCATTGTGTTACGAAGAAAAGATTTGTTTTGAAGTTTAAGTTCAAGAGAGATGCAATGTGCCTCTAGTTTTGAAAAATCTTTATGAAACCGAGCAATGGTCTTTTTGAAAGAATGTTTTGATTCAAGAGTTTGATTTGACGTTTGAGTTGAATTGTTAACAAGTAAGGGCTCGAGACATGAGAAAGTTATGCGGACATTGTGCAACACATGCTGGTCAACCTCTCCTTCATTCTTGAATTCAGGTTGCTCGGTTTGTTGTATCGCATTTCTTGAGCGAGAATATGATCAACGATGGATTGTACCTCGACCATACATTATGTGTCATAGGTGGGTAAGATATCTTCCTCAACCATTTGTTCTTCGTCACAGTTGGGCTCGGTGTCGTAGTTAAGTATGATATCTTCTCCGGATCTGCTGCTTTGTCATCCTGCTTTTCAATGCTACAACCTCATTGTCCGCATTCACAAGCGATTCGATAATCACAACATTCTCAACGTCCATTTGAGCATTCCTTTCATGTACATCAACTCTTTCACCTTGCGATTGCGGGATATCGGAATTTGATGATGTCGGCGCTTGGAATTGTTAATCATTGGGAATTTGAATGGTTTCCATCTTCGTACACCATTTCAACATCGAGAATCCATTGATTTAAACACACGGAAAAGAATCAAGAGAAAGGTCGCGAAGCCGATATAGCACATGAAGGTCGATATAGTGAATTGTAATTTCCTCCAAAATAATTTTGAAAATTTTGACTCTCAAAATTTGAAATTCACTATAAAATTCAATTCTAAGGTTGAAAGAAAATTTTGAGTTATGACAATTTTGGCCAAATTTTACCGAAAAATTTGAATTTAGGCCCAAAATTTGCATTTTGACCAAAATTTTCACAATTAAATCAAAATTTGAATCTCGTAAGAATTGAGCGTTTAGTCTCCTCAAAAATTAAATTTTACTCAAATTTTTTTTTTTTTTTTTTTTTTTTGATAACTTGTGTTGATGGATCTTTGTAGTCGAATGAACCTTTGATGAAGAAGTATCCTTAGGCGTAGAAATCACAATAGCCAAGTAGCACTTATGCGTAGAAAACACCCAGTTACAGCGTAACAATCAAGAGTTCTGGCGTGGGTTTAGCTTTCTGGCGTGGCGAGGAAAAAGACTAAAGTTATGCGTAAGCGATAAGTTAGGCGTGAAAGTTAGGTGTAGGATTCCCTTATCGTAAGACTATGTTTACGCGTAAGATGAATCTTAGGCGTAGGATTTTCTCACGCGTAAGTTTTAAGCTTATGCGTAAGTTTGGGGTTTTATCCCAAGTGATCTTTTACACTATCACGGTGCAAAAGATATCCAAAGTCGACGTATTTTCGGACTTATCCAAGTAAGAAAACACGGAGTAAACCGCAACGAAGATCAAACCAAGGATAAAGTTATGCGTAGAATTAGGGTTTTGATACGCGTAGTTCTACTCAGTAAAATGACTTTTGCCCAAAGATGTTTCTAAACCAGATTTTTGTGATGAAATAGCTTCAATATCACCAAAATAACACAAAGTGTGAAACTTGATGATCCAAGCTTCTAAAAGCGATTCTGCGTAGGTTTACACCCTCGTTGAAAACTAGTTGAAAACAACGATCCACGCATAAAGTTTGAAAATTTTGCCAAAACAAGTATTTTAACACCTAAAGCGTTGAAAGTACAAGAATCTTGGATTCAAAAGTGTAAAAATACGTTTTGATCAAGCCAAAGATAAGGATACGCAAGTTAGGCGTGAGACCAAGACTCACTTCAAACAATACGTTCACTCAACTATTAGGCGATTGATACCACTGTTAGGTCACTAATTTTACAAACACAAGTTATAAGAGAAGAGATAAAGGCGGATGAACAATACACACACAAACACACACACGAAATACTATGAATGGTTAGGCGTAGAGTATGTGAAAGAAATGCATTGAACAACCAACCCTCGAATGAGGGTTTACAAGAGTTTATATAGGCAAGGAGCTAGGGCAACACTCCTCCCTTCCTATTCCTTATTGGGCTTGGATCAAGCTTATGGGCCTTCTACATAAGCTTGACCTTAAACAAACATAAAGGCCATAATAAAGCTACCTATTACATATGAAATATAAATACTTGAAATCTTTGTTTAGGAGTGATTCCAACATTCTTTCACTCCATCTCTTATGCTATTTATACAAGTATGAGTTTAACTCTATCCTAAGTGACAACCGACATTTTGCGAAGACAAAATACTAATGTATTTTGTCTCATTTCTAAAGACTATATCAAGTAAGAGACAAAGCGACTTTCCATAAGTCGGTGATGACAGAGCACGATAGTTTGCCATTCTAGGAAAGTTGACTTTGGTTGATACGGACTTCGTCGTATATGATTGAGCGTATCCCGCCTTGTCCGCTCATTCTTGATCTTCATTGTCTTTAGTCTTCTACTTGGTTTGTCTTGATGTAAGTAGTTGGTGAGGAGTTTAGAGATTCGATGAGTTATTGTCATCACTTCATCGAATCCACCATCTTCTTCTTGACTCGGTCTTCACCCTTTAAGTTCCGCCTTCTGAGTGGAGAGACTTCTTCTTCGTCTCTTCTTGAGTATCACGAAGATGGCTCACCGAGACTATGCACTCGATGACACTGTTAGTGTTTAACGGTCTAAACACTTGGGGTATTTTCTATTCAAATCCTATATTAAGGGGTTTGGGTATTCTGAACCAACGGTCTCCCTATTTGGATATACAAATAGCCTAAGTGTTTGATCGGTGTAAGTGAGCAAATGGCTTCTTCTTACCTCGAATGTACTAATGAATACAATAAGGAACCTTGAGTATTTTAACAAAACATACATATTTTATTGATCACATTACATGGTTCCTATCACTAGTACAAAAGATAGATGATAATGATGTCAATCAAGATGTATCCCCAGTGCTTCAAGCTTTACTTTCCTTGTGATGAGTGTTTCTCTGTTAGGGTGCTCTCTTATCTTGGCGTTTAGGTCGACCTGAGAACACGGCGTTCTGAGTCGAATTTGAGAGGCTACTAATATGTAGCTCAGCATTGTGGCCACACCACTGATCAATGTCACTCCACCTTTGGAATGTTGGGTTTCCATAGACATCAATGAAGAACGGTCCCTCTCAAGCTTTTCAATCACTAGGCAGGTTGACAAACTTCACACCTTGAGTAGCTCCTGTTGCATTCAAGTCCGTGCACTTTGATCTCGGTGGAACTCACCCTCTTTCTTTTTAGTGTGATGGTGAGGTTGAGATTCTTGTGGCGTGTGATTAAGGCGGTGAATCCCGATTGTCTTTGGTGCATCCCTCGATCTTTCATACCTTTTCTTGAGCATTTTCATGACTCCTTAACCACCGCGATTCGCTTCTTTTCAATTATTGGACCAAGCTCATCGAGTTGATGATCCCAAAGTCGGTGAATTTTGGGGATCATGAACCTCGAAGTGTATTTATCATCCCCAGAAACATTCATTGCCGATGGTTTGGACTTGGGGATGATTACGACATCGATGGTTTTCTCGGGCGACCTTACGCTTGTCATTGACCGATTGTAGTGGTCAATTCTTCCTTACTGATGGTTTGCAGTTCTCTTGTTCTTTTCTTCCAGCGCTTTCTCATTTCGACCATCTTAGCGACTGAGCATCCTTGAACTTTTGTCTGCACGAACCTTTTGAAGCTTCTTTGGATCAATTCCATATTCTCGACTTCCTCAAGAACAACTTGTACCGGTGATTCTTTGCTCTTTCTCTCTTCCTCGGCTAGTTTCTTTTCCTTTCTTCCTTTGCAAGATAGGCACTTATTTGTTGTGGTGTGGCGGTACTCGGTGTTGTTGATCATGTAAAGGATCTTCTCGGGCTCGGGAGTTTTCATTATGCCTTTTCCTTTATCTGGCACGAGGAAGATGATGCTACCAAGGGTGGTGTTGTTGTTGTTATTGGTGTAGTCCTTGTCATTGTTAATGTTCTTTGTAGATGTTGGCGGCGCGATGATATGGGAGTTGTTGAAAAGGTGGGATTGATGAATATAGTGCAGTGATGGTTGGTGGCTCCCCTCGGTATGAGAGGAAGTCTCTTGATGGTCTCTCCCCTCAGCTGTTGTCGCAACATTAGTGAGAGCAAGAGTTGCTTGGACTTGGGAGTTTGGTGGCTTGACGTTTGAAGGCTTGATAAATTTCGGTGACCATATCCTTGATGTTAGTAGTATCTGCTTTGAAGGCGGTGACTTGTTTCTCAGTTAACTGAGATAATTCAAAGCGGTCATCCTAGGCCCAAGATTCCAAGCCATTGAAGATGATGCCTTAGCCAAAGCGGTCACCGAGCATCCGAGAGAACCTAGTGTAGCTGAAGAGATTGAGCAGAAGGCGAAGACCACGAACATTGGCAAAATTTAGCATATTGATTAGTTCAGTGAGGTCTGAGGAATTCTTCAAGTAAGCCTCAGTAGCCTCCAGCACTTTAGAGTTGAGTGTTGGGTATTCTTTGACAGCATCCCTGATTTCATCAATTGTAACGCCACAAGTCTGAAGATGCTTGAGAAACTTAACCAGGTTTTCATCTAGTCTATGAAGATGTTGGTACATGAAATCCCAGTGTTCATCAGTGTTGGTATTGAAAGTGAGCACATCAGACTTTAGATCAGCATAGCTGGCAGCAGCTTTAGTGTGTTGATCCCACAAAGTTTCAGTGACCCCAGAATATAGCTTCCTTGAAGCCTTTGTGATCCACTTAACCAGCTGTCTTTCAGTCAGTGGAAGAACATTGTCAAACCCTTTGAATTCATCAGATGATGAAGTGTAGGATCGTTATTTTTATGTGTTTGATGATTCGGGTGGTCTTGGGAGATCAAAATACATGTTTTCCATTTTAGAGAGAGAAAGTAGAGAGAGAGGGTGTTCTTGCTAGAGAGTTACTCAAAGTATGGAATATTAGATTAATGAAAAGAAGCACCACCCCTTCCATGGATGGAAGGGGTATTTATAGTTACAAATATAACGACCTCCTATCGGCTGTGGATCGGGGATACGATGGGTAAAGACCCGTCCTTCCTCCACGGTGTTGCACTAAACTATTTTACGCTCTTGACTAACTAATAAAACAATAAATAACGTGACTAACGACAAATCTGAGCTAACTTATGCTAGATAACATTTGGGGTGACCGACTCTTCACTAAGAAATTTTCCAATTCCTAACAATCTCCCCTAAGGAGGTCACCCCATGTTTTACATTTGAATCCTAGCATTCTATTCTTGACATTGTTCTTGAGCTCGTAGACTTGAATTCTTCATTTCCGCAATCTTTGTGCTTTTGTAGTGCAACTTCAAAGTCCGCATTGATCTGTACTTTCGGTGGAGGTCTTTGAGCGATCCACATCTTGATGATCTTGAGCTTTCTTTGAGATCATCGACCACGCGAAATCTCTGGATCACCCTTTATTGTGTTGCCATCATGTGAAGTTGTGACTTACGGACCGACATGCTCACACTTTTAATCATGACATTTTCCATCGAGTAGCGGAAGCCTTCTTGGTTCATGATATTTGCGGCGGTGAAGCATAAGCATAGTATGAAATATCGAGCCGGGTTATGTAAATATGCACCGGTCATGATTTCTTCAAATTAAGTGAGGATCTTTGTGAGCATGCGGCTTTGGATTGACTCCTCAATTACGATCATTGCAACCGTCCAAATGTACCTACAAACAACGATTAGCAATAAAACACGAAAGTGTCTTTGATCACTTCATTTGAATTGAGTACACGCCCACGGTTCCCGTTGATCGATACAAATCTTGCACTGTGATCGGTAGGATTCCTAAGAATCTCCTTGACGGGGTTTGTTGTTCTATTTGTTCTCAAACCGAACGTCTCAAAGAAGACAACACGGGTGAGTGAACCGACAAATTGAGATTCAGCGATTGATGAAAAATGATTTGAAAAACAATCGCGTATTGCTTGAAGAAAGAGTTTTGCAATCTGACGAAGGTTTTATGAGAAAGATCAATTTTCAATCAAAATACTTTTGTATTAGAGAATGAGTACACATTCGACGTGCTAGCGAAAAGAAGAGATTCGCACATCGAATGGTTTTCTAAAAGTATTTTTCAATCGGAGATACTTTTGAATTTGAAAACATAAGTACACATTCGACGTGCTAGAGAAAAGAAGGTTTGCACATCGAGCGGTTTTCAAAAGTATTCGTCAATTCCATTCTGGACCAAGGTTGATTCAAGGCAGAATCGCCCCATTGTTTCTATCCGGTTGTCACATGGTTGATCTATATAGAAGATCTCACATGCCACCTACCGGGAGCTTGTTTGAGGTTGGCTCTAGAAGGCTTTCCATCTTCATAGTGAATATGTATACACATCACTCGGATGTTACGGCAATACCACAAGGATAATCGTGGGACTCGAGATATAAACTCTCTTTCCACATTGTGTGAAAAAGAGAGTCTTCATTGAAAGTGTCCTAATGAGATATTATTGATGATCTCTTGGCTCTAGACTCAATCGTGCATATTTGGTTCTGTGTCGGAGACTAGGGAGAGGGTCTCCTTCTTCAATATCAACAATCTCTAAGAGAAAGTCGATAGGTAATGTCGGTTCCCGTGAGAATGAAACAAGCCCTTTTAAGAGGAACTTGAGTGGCTTGGGAAGTTTAGTGCGGATGCGTCCTTTGGGTCCATGACGTCTTGTCTTCAATACCGGTGTTACTTTAGTAACAACCGGTAGCATATGTATTGAACCCGGTTTACGCCCTAAGGTTGAATTGATGGAGGCTATTTCTTTTCACCCTTTTTCATTTGGTTCTTTTCATTCTTCAACCCCTTGATTGCTTACAGAGACTTCATAACTAGAACCTTGTTGGGTTTATTCGATTACTAGCTCGTCTCGATCCGCACTCTTCCCATTTCTCATTTTCTCCTTTTTCAATATACCTAAGGACTCTACACTATCTAGTGGATTATCCCAGGAAGATCCCTCCGGTTACGGCGGATCGTGGGAACAAATACCTAACCTCACCATCCTTATAACTCCATGCATAAAGTAAAATGGTCGGTCTTTTGGTGCAGTTCATTCTTCCTTAAAACCACTTGAAAAATCATTTGGAAAAACAATCAAGGTACTTGTGATACGAGATCAAAGCATTTTGTACCCTAATAGTTTTGATCATTTAGAAAACCTCCCCTCAACATATGCGTATGATTTAAAATTGTTTAGCACAAGGAGGCAAGAGGACTTTGAAATATTTTCTTTGATCACAATTTTCATACGAAAAAGCCATTTGATTTTCATGGTAAAATTCTCCCCTCAATATGTGCATAGGATTTTTTAAATCATTTTATCACATAGAGGCAAGAGTTCTTTTGAAGCACATCCACAATCACAAAATCCATTAAGAAAACCATTTGAAAACACAATCAAGGTACTTTATGAATCTCTTTTAAAAACTTTTGTACCTCGATGGTTTTGCTCCCCTCAATATGTGCTTCAAGATTCGAAAGCGTTTAGCACATATGAGAAGCGACTGCACAATTGAATCAAAGCGATCATCATTTATCAAATTTCATTATTAAATCACAAATTCTCCCCGATCAAAATATCAAATCCTTTGAGATTTTGGATCTCAAGTGATTAATTAGGTTTAGAAAACATGGGAGAAAATGTGGCCTTGTTTAAATACTCATCGGTTTTGGATAAATCCTCCTCCTCAACATGTGCATTATGTATATTGAAATCGTTTGGCACATGGAGGCGGGAGTGCCTTTAAAGGACTAAAACCAATTCCATTTAAAAGCAGATTTGAGATTTAAAACACGATCTCTACCCGTTCGAAATATCAAACCATTTGAGATTTGTGATCCCAAGCGATTTAAATCATTTATAAAATTTTGGGGAAAGGCGTGGCAAGATTCAATTTTGAAAGATAGCGAGATACGGATCATTTTAAGACATTAAAGATTGTTAGTGTCGGTATGATAGTTTTTAAGAGATCTTTTAAGTAAAACAAAACAATTTCACAATCAAACAAGAACAGAAAAGATTTCATTTTGAAAGACCTTGATTCTAAAGAAAAATCATACCATGACATAACATTAAATCTTTAGATCACCACTTTTGTTGTACAAAGCGGATCTTTTTGAAGATATATTGTATGAAAATATTTTAAATTAAATCACTCTCCCCTCGATCGATGACCGAAGTCGATAATTGAGTGACTTAAGTTTTGATAAAATGAAGTCCGTGATTTTCAAAATTTAGTCAATATATTTTCAAAACAATATATTCCATTTTCAAAACAATTTATTCAAATTTATTCAAAATTGTTTAAAAATGGTATCTGCATAAAGATCGTTAGTGGTTGAGAAGCTTCCGTTGTTGTTGTTGTAGGGTTGGAAGAAAAACCGTCTGCAAATGCGGTGAGACTTCTTCTTACGTTGCATTTGAATGCCAGCGAGGTCCAATTAAGCTCCGTTTCTTCACTTGTTGAAGAAAACCATCTAACGATGCGATAAGACCTCTTCGTTGCATTTCATGCCAACTCTCCATTGAAGTCCAATTAAGCTCCGTTTCTTCATTTGTCGACCCAAGATATAGTTACCCTTTCCTTTCGGCATCCAATCATCTTCAATTGTGGGATCCGGATGGGAACATTCTTATAACCAATATACGCATCGTTAGTGAACACACATACAAATATATGGTGGTCGACATCACCCATACTTGACAATCGACTAATTAAAGTCAATTCAACATAACAATCGGATCATATATAGCATGGGAATAATGTGTTCATCAAACTTTAATCATCTAAACCTAACAATCATATCCTAGAAACCTAGTCCTTCAACATAGGCAATTATATTTTTCGGATAAACACGTAGGATAATTAAGAAAGTCCGTTAGATGATATAAATTTGAAAATATTCTTCCCTCAATCAATGACTCTTTTTCTTGAAAAGTTTTAAAAGTCTTTGAAGTCATCGATTGAGTTTTTGAATGTCTGAAAACTACGATCACGATTGATTTTTTTTCAAGCAACTCATTTTACCACCATTTTTGAAATACAACAAATATTTTTACGAAGAATTATAGGCGGAAAAACATTTGTGTAGGAGCAACGATCCTTGACATACTTTCCTTAAATTGTTTTAGGATAAGTGCGAAATATTTGAAAATTGTTTAAGCGTAGCACTTTCCTTCCTTTTAAGAGCGGGTTGCTATCGAAATGATAGCAAGCCATAGTTTAAACACGGGTTCTGATCGAAGTAGCGCAAGCCATTTTTTAAGCACGGGTTACAATCGAAATAGCGTAAGCCATCATTTGAAACATGTTTTGGAAAGAATATTTACACCTCTGCTCGAACTTCATCTATGGTCCCGTGCCATTATTGAATGACATTTCTAAGACCGTAGATGTTATCGATACGGAAGACATGTCTTGAGAAAAACATATTTTGGTATTTTGAAATTTTCGATTTTTATGGTTTTGAAGGTTTTATATTTTCTATTTTCTTTTGATGGTTTTATATTTTCTATTTTGTTTTTGTTGGTTTTATAATTTTGTATTTTGTTTTTCGATAAATATATACAATGATAGAGTAGATGATATAGTTAAAGAAGATGATGATACGAGATGCAGAGATAAGGATATCGAAGCGTGCGTCGTAGAAGATAGAAGTCATCAACTCTTAAACATTCACCACCAAAGCTTCGGGGCTCTTGAATCGAAGAAAGAAATTGAACCATCGAAAGTGAGACTGGCGACTTCCCCAAACCGAAAATCCTTTGGATGAGCGGATTGAGCTCTATTTCAAGCTTTCCTTAGCCGGTGCGAGATGCACACCATAATCATAAATCCATTGCTCCATTTAAGACCGATGATCGAGATTCTCCGTTCGAGGTTATATCATCAATAGAAGAACGACAACGTATCATCTCACACATAAAATAATCTTCTCAAATTTCATAACCACTGAAGTCGAAGCAATCCATTCCAAAAGGTGTCAAGAGACCACTTCCCCAGCGTAGTTGAATTGATGCGATCGGTCTCTTAGACTAGAGCTCACGAACCCGAACACACAAACCGAAGACAAAGAAACTTATACCATCAGTAGCAGATTAAGTCCAATAGCTAAAGAATAACCCGATGTATACTTTCTCTCCTCTTGAAGAAAGTGCATGAAGCTCAAGAACCGAAGTACCCGAATGCCCAAAGAGAACAACCGATAACATTGAAGAAGCGGGCGAATCACGATTATCTCTGCGGATGACAATCTCTACGGATGTCAACTCCGGAATAAGTGATTATATCTCGAATCACATATTAAGCCCTCAGTGAGACATGTTGAGCATCCCCGAATGTACACAATCTCTATCATCACACACTTGTGTACCTCTTTTATCTTGAAACTTTCTATTACATCACTTCCCTCATGTAGTTGGAATAATAACACCAAAAGCCTCGATGAGTAAAACCTTGAGATTCTCTGCGGTCATGACAAATGTTTTCCGGGATATCTTCAATCACTTAGAAGTATTAAGCTCATCAAGTTTACTCGCCATGAGTCAAACCTTGAGTTTCTCTGCGGTAATAACATTTGTCTTCCGGGATATCTTGATTACTTAGAAGAATTAAGTTCATCAAGTTTACTCGCTTTGTGTTTAGATGTGAGTCTCCTTTCTCCTTCTTTGGTTTTGATGATTCGAATCGGCAACTCTTTGATAAGCCCAAATACTTGAAATTTGTTGAGAAGATCGCTTGAAGTCTTTGTGAGAATCAACTTCTTGAAGACTCTCTCGACTATTTATATCAACCCTTGATAGACAATTTGAAGTGACCCTTGAAGAAGAAAACCCGCTATACCATACTTGGCGAAGTCAACTTCCCCACATTTGTATCTTAAGCTTGCACTAATGATGGAAGAGCGGTGTAGAGAATTTATGCTTCAAGCAAATCTCTAAGTACTCACTACCCAAACAAAGTATGAGACATTAACACCTCTTGCGATTATCCACACCGTCATATCGTGTGACCTTGAGTAAAACAAAGTAACTCCTAATTGTGATAGTTAACGGTCTTCAACCAACCACCTCATTGCTGGTAACTAGATAAACCAAGTCTTCAACTCAAATTCTTAAGCCCGAGCAAGTTATCGAATAAGAACACGCCTTTGTGAAAGTCGACTTCAATCTCAAATAAGTGATAAATGATTAACTCGAAGTAATCAACTTGAGTCAAATGTCCAAAACAAAATAGTCAATAACAACGTCTCGAGTCAGTTCGCTAAGCGAATATGAGCAAGTCTAATTGGGGATTGAATCGACTTATAACACACTCCCAATTAGTGCTCTTCCCTAAACCGACAATCTGTTTGAAAATGCCGGATTAAGAAGAAGTCTTTAGATCGTTAAATGCAACTCGTCTTTAGTCTTCTAACATGTAGCGAGAAAATGTAGAAATTTGTAGACTCGACCTTCTTCAAGATTGTCCGGTTGGGAATAGATAGTTAACATCTTCAACTCACCAAAACAAGAACATCACCAAAAGCATCCCAATCAACTTACATCTTGCAAATCCCTTAACTAAAATCCTCCCAATCAAACAAAAACGGAAAGATGTTCATCAAGGAAATCGACAATCGGGCATAGCGAACACACGAAATGGTAACACCAAGCAAACAATCACATCAAACAAGAGCGAGAAGGTTGTTCGGAATCATCATGTTGATGTGCACGTGAAGCATTAACGGAAGCACTTTGTCAATAAACTCATATCGACTTGTGAAGATGTCAACTAACGGCTCTTAAGAAGAAACTCCATGTGAAGATTACCCGATAAGAAGAAGCTCGGTTCTTACATGAGTTTAGAGCCGTATGACCATTAAATTCTCAAATAATAATCAACCATGCGGTAATTTCACACTTCTTCTCCCCTCAAGAATTGCATACGGAGATGCCATTCTTGACTAAATAAGTGAAAATCATCCGAATGTTCTATTCACTTCTCTCCCATAAAATAAGCACGAGATGTCGCCATCTTCATTATAATCGAGCAAGTGGAATGAGAAAACAATCGGTGGTAGCCGGTTCACTTTATGGTGAAGCGCATGGAAAAAGCATGAAGCATGTTGATGAGAATGGTCATAATAGAAGATTTCTCTTCTTGGAAGATAAAGCGCGACACGTACACTTTTCTTTTCTTTAAGAGCGAGGCATGAGCTGTTGTGTTCATACGTCATAAGAAGATTTCTCTTCTTTCGAAGATAATCTGCGTTTGAAGCGTACACATTTCTTTTCTTTAGAGTCGAGGCTGAGCTGTAGTGAGCAGACGTCATAATCTCTCTCTTTTCAACATCTCTTTTGGCAAAACATGTAATCAACCCCATTATCATTGGTAGGCTCTTTGTAGTGACGGTGATGGAGATAACCCAATATGATGAATTTGACCACAAGTAAACTAACCCGAACTCATGACTTAAACTTGCACATATGTAACAAAAGCGGTGTCGAGAATTCATGCCCATTTGAATCTCTAAGTACTCTATACTCTTCAACCAACCAACCATCAAGTAATGAGCGTACATTACCTCTTGAAAATCCACAATTGAATGTGACCTTTGAGCACTACAAGCGTAACTCCTTTAAGTGATAGTTATTTTGAGGTGTTAAGAGCCCAATTCCCCAGTGGTAAAGAAAGGTAAAAGTCACCCAACAATAACTAGATTTCCAAGTCTTCGTTTTAGATAATAAGCTCGAACAAGGATCATGAAGAATCTTCATCCATCCATCCCGATACCTTGGATACTAAGTACACTTGCCGTGATAATTCACTTCAACCTCAAATAAATAATCTTGAATTAACCCGTTGTCACATCTTACGAGCTGCTCAAATCTAGCCTCCTTTGACTTTTTAAGTGAACTATGATAATGGTTTCATCCGACCATGGTTTAATGAGCATAACCCCGTAAAACTTTGAAGTAACCAAACCGCCATGACGAATATCCAAACACACATCCAATTCATGAAGTACACTCTTTTATCCCTTCTTCGAAACAGAAAACGTAGCACCAACATCAAAAGAGATCTTGAAATACACTTTCCTTTCTCCAAGATGGTTCCATCATTACGTGATTTTACAACTCTATGGTTTAAACCGAGAAATAGTTTCTTTCGTGGGATTTTACAAAACCAAGAGTAAACCGTAAGATAGATCCGGAAATGCACTTTACTTTTACCAGGATGTTTCCATTGTCACGGGATTTTACAAGTCTATGATTTAAACCGAGAAATAGGTTCTTTCGCGGGATTTTACAAAATCAAGACAAAACCGTAAACAATGTCGACTTGAATGTGTTATGATGACTTTGGTTTCGGTGAATATCATTTTAGGGAACATGCGGTTCATCAGCGGTTCATTATTCAACAACAACAATATCATCAACCATCCTATAAACACTTTGGTAAACACATCTTCCACATATTCTGACGGCCATTGCTGTGATTACATGGAAAAGTAAATCCGATATGCCAAACTTGATCATGAAGTAAAATTCCCCAGATTTGTTAACTCAAACTTGTACTAATCCTCGTGAAAAAGAAACGGTGTACCCAATGTACAAAACCTCTTGACATTCTCAACTGAGTGAGACACCGAAGTGATAGCTACGTTGTGAGTTAAGCGAGAAAGAATCACAAGCGTAACTAAATAGCCAAGTCTTTATCACACTCTATAAAAGCCCGAACAAGTCATCTTCGTGGAAGGGTAGAAAGAAAGAAGGCGAAATAAGTAAAGCGTGCGGAAAACCTCACTTCAAATCAAATAAGAAATACCAAATGCAAATACCCGTAGTCAACTCTTGTTCAATAAGTACGTCAAGCCGGTGAAATAGTGTATTATGTGTAAGGATATAAACCAAAGTATCAAACCGCTATCACCACAAACCTCATCATCCAATCACATATCACGGTGAGGTCTCATTATCAACACAAAGCAAATCTCAACTCATATCAAATTTCATGTCTCATGTCTCATTGTCGGCAAATCACACTCGAGAAGCCCAGTCCCAATCATGTGTAATGACCAAATTTAGTTATTTCTAAAATTCAAGGCACGGACAATAAGAGCGATCAATCAAGTCAATTATCCAAAAACACCTTTTGAACAATCGACTCAATACGGATTAATAAAATTTCAATCATTGACATTACGACCCAAAAATAGGCCCATGTGATAACAAGAATGCCTCTTGATCCATTAAATCCTCATCCCTAATTAAATGGGTATTAAAGCACACTACTCACTCAAACAAACCCTAATACATATCACATTATACTCGCCTCTTTCACCACAAACACGGACAAAAAAGCGAAACCACAATCCTCTCCTAAATCCATCCGCCTACCACATATATGATTCCAAATCGGTTTCAACAAACAAAAGCGGTATCAACACACCGCCACAACCATCCTTTTGTTGATCAAACACTCTACTTGGGGATGGCTCGAGCCAGCGTATGATTAAGTCATCATGATCCGTTAAAGATGTGCTCACGGGTAGGTTTAATCTTTTCTTTTGTTGTTAATGAGTCTCAAGCGAATCGGAGAAGAGGTTTAACATGATTATTACAATCACTTTCCATTAATTCGAATATTATCACATCTTATAATTTTATTAAACCGAATCTTGATGGGAGTTTAAAACCGAATCAAAAGATGTGAGGAAACCTTTATGGTTTTGTCCGACTTTTTAAAATGGTTCGAATATAACCATAAGTGTTGGATTCAAGGAGATCAATGAGGTACAAATTCCTTTGTGAATAGATTCAAAGATATCTATGTGTTTTAATAACCACTCACAATAAGGAACAAAGCTGAGATCTTTAGGCAATAATTTTTCGGTTTTCTTTTAATTTCTGGATCTGTGATGATATCTTCTTTTGTGAATAGATCTTGAATGGTCTATGTGTTATGAGAACCGTACACAAAAAAGCGTGTGAGATCCAAAAAAAATTTACCCTTTGATCTATGATGAGTTGGATTAATATCAAACAACGAGTCTAATCAAGCCGAGATCTCGCACGTATTTGTTTATTTCTTTAGATTTGAATTGATTTGCATAAACACACGAACTAAGAAAGGAGTTTAACATATTTGTTATGGTCCTATTCTAAGGTTTGGATATCATCAAGTTCCATTAGATGCGTGATGTAGAAGCCTTGGTTGCATGACCTTTCAAGGACTCTTACAACATAGGTGGTGAGATCATTTGTGTTTTGAATTATGTTGAATAAGAGTTGAGGAGTGCTTGTAAGGGTCTTGGGTTGAGTCTAGTTTAGGTAAACGTTTGGTTGGAATTGATTGTGTCAGATCTGTTTAAGCATTGTTTCTTCTCATTTTTATTTATCAAAGACCAATGATGGCTTCTCCAGAGGTTGATTCTGTTAATGGTGTTGGTATATGTTGTTGGTGGTCTAAGGTCTATCTTCTTCTTCTTCCTTTCTATCACAAAATCATTTTACACAAGTCATGTGACTAACTGCATGAGGCCAAGTCGCCCGGCTTCGCCATGAGCCAGTCGCCACGGCTAACTTCATGAGCCCAGTCGCCGCGGCTAACTCGCCAAGGCCAGTCGCCACGGCTAACTCGCGATTGACTTTCAAGAAAGTCAGCGTATAACCAAGTCGCTACCAATATTTAACGTTAACAAGTCGCTAGCTTTAGTAGTCGAGTTGCTAGCAGGTTTACAAAAGCAAGTCGCTAAGACATTGGATACATTGAATCGGACGACTTGTCGAGACAAGTCGCCATGAAGAGCGACCAACTCGCTAGCATGAATATCAAGTCATTTTCGTACAAACTCAAAATTACCCGAAATCTTCATAAGAGTATATCATTTTGACCCATGTAAATCTTTTTGAGCTCACAATGAATCTGGATAGGGACCTCAAATCGCTAACAAGAAACTCTCTTTGAATGACATGAAAGACTTTATGTTTTAACTGTTAAAGACCAAATCTGTTAAAAACCACATTTTGACAACAAGCTAACTGGATACATAAGAAACAGATAGTGGAAACCTTTTTTAACACCACATCACAAACCAAATACATTAGATGCAACCCGAAACAACAAAACCATATCCATTTAACAACAACAACAACAAAAAAACCGGTAGCACCAACAACCAACTATATCATAGCGCCAACTAGACCCGAACAAACCGCATACAAAACATGAATCGAACCACGAGAATCACCATAAGCAACAAAACCTTGTCTACGGTACCAATTGTAGGATCGTTATTTTTATGTGTTTGATGATTGAATGGTCTTGGAGATCAAAATACATGTTTTCCATTTTAGAGAGAAAGTAGAGAGAGGGTGTTCTTGCTGAGAGTTACTCAAGTATGGAATATTAGATTAATGAAAAGCACCACCCTTCCATGGATGGAAGGGGTATTTATAATTACAAATACTCGACCTCTATCGGCTGTGGATCGGGGATACGGTGGGTAAAGACCCGTCCTTCCTCACGGTGTTGCACTAAACTATTTTCGCTCTTGACTAACTAATAAAACAATAAATAACGTGACTAACGACAAATCTACGAGCTAACTTATGCTAGATAACATTTGGGGTGACGACTCTTCACTAAGAAATTTTCCAATTCCTAACATGAAGAGTGCGAGGAAGCGAAGAGTTATCATCGACTTGAAAAGGTGACTCCTCAGGCTTCGTTGGATCAGGTTGAGATTCTTGTTCTGGTGGTTGAATCTCAGCGTCCATGTCTTCCCCTGCTGAAACTATTTCATCGTCACTGTCAGCAAGTTCATCATCAGAAAATAAGATATTAGTGACCTCATCATGATTAAAAAAGTAGTGGTGATGGGTTCCGTGTCGTGGTGGTATGTTTCCCGAGTCTTTGTCCTTAGTGACCCTCGAGGCGTTTCCTAGTGCCTTCGTCGGTCGGGATTGGTGGTGGGTTAGTATCGGTGGTTGTTTCTTTCCTCGAATCTTTGTCCCCTCGTGACCCCGAGACCTTTGGTGGGTGTTTCCAGTGCCTTTGGTGGAGTCGATGGCGGTTAGATCCCTATCGGTGGGTTGTTTAGTTCCTCGATTCTTTAGGATCATTCGGTTGGCCCTCGGACAAAATTTGTGATTTGCGAATGTCATCCTTGGGCGATGTGGAAGCGCTCCCCACCGGTAGGTTGTATGTTTCCTACGGATCTTGGGGAGTAGTAGTTTGGACGAAGGCGATTGTGATGTATCGGTGTCGCCGTTGTCCTTGGGGTGGATGATGATTGGGCTCGATGGGTGGCGGATCGGTCTTGGGTTTTCTTTGCCTTTTAGGCGATGTTCCTGGCCTCGGGGCCACGAGACTTAGGTTTGGTCTTAGTCGATCGAGACTTCCCTTTCTCTTTTTAGGAGGCGAGGGTTTGGAGACATTGAGTCCTACGATTGTTTACAACAATCATATGGGCCGTCAATACAATATCGATGACTTGGGATGGGTCTCTTTGAAAATTTGAAGGACTCGGGATACAGTAAGCGGTATATTTGTATTCACGAGGGTAATTACAACCCAGTAACACTTAAAGCACATGAGACAAACCTAAGTGCGAAATATATTTTGCCCTAGTTTTGCTCGATGGCTTGGTTACGAGATCACGATAAATAGTCTCCCCGATGTCGACGATGACCCCGTTCATCAAGCAAGTATGCCATCATCGATTGAATAGAATTAACTTGTTCGGTGGATGAGTGGTTCCGTCGAGAACTTGAATCACGAAGGTGAGCAGGATCTTCAAGCCGCGGAAATGAGTTCTTGGTGGCGGGGTTACTGTTCAAAATTTTGGATCCAAAACAATTTGTTTTAACCCATCCTTAGCTGTGGAAGGTTCGGGATGGGCAACATAGACTCCATTATTATAGTCTAACCACATTGACGTACAAAAGTTTTATAGTCGAGGTGGTGATCTTTCCCATTAAGCAGTGAATTTGATGAGATACTCACGAAGTGCGAGGTCGATCTCATCGGTTGAGGTGTGGTCATAGGCACTTCTTGTAGACCAAAACTCCACGAGGAGGTTTTGAGTGCAGATTGATGGGGACTAAGTAAAGGCCTTTTGGGTGGGCGGTTGAATAAAAACTTCATTATGTCCTTATAATTTGGGACATTTGGGGGTATTCAAAATTGCCTATAACATTATTTTTTGAATTGACATTACTTTGATCCCCACCTTTGTGGTGCAAAGTGAAGAAGTTGTGTTCTTGCCATTTCCATTAAAAGTTTTAGGGTTTTGAAAAGAATTTTTTGACAAGAACAATCAAGAGTTTTAAATCTCTTAAGTTTGTGATGAAAAACTTTTGTAAATGTTTCTGAGAGAAGTTTTTCGAGAAAAAGGTTTGAAGAACACAAAGATTTTTGGGTTTGAAAGAGTATTTTAGCGAGTTTTGTTGCGAAATACTTTGTGTGTGTTTAATGATTTTGTGAGGGTATTTATAGAGTGATGAGAGGGTAGTTTATGCACAAATGTGGATTTGTAAAGTCGAGTTTTAAGCGTTTGATTTCCATTTAATGCCACCACTCCACTACCCTTGATAAAATCCAGTTTTCAAGGAATAGATGCGGTGCTGTGATAAAGAGCATTTGCAACAATAAAATATCCACAAGATATTTCATGTGAGAGGGGCATTTAATGCAGTGGGATGAGGTAAGTTTGAGGACCCCTGGCGGTAAGATAGAGAGACATATATTTCTATATTTAATTAGGTGTGTTTACCAACCTAGGACATTTAAGTAACTAATACTTGGTGCATTTAGTTACTCATTCAATGCTCAATATCAAGATTCAGGGTCCCTGAATGAGTCTTACTCATTCGGTGAGAGGTTAATTTTGAGGTTTTGTTCGGGGAGGGTGAACCATTTGGGAAAACTTCTTGAGATTGGGATTGGTTTCGAGTTCTTGACTCTCGATGTCTAGCATTCCCATTCGACTTCGGTCTCACGAAGGTAGGTTCATCTAATGGTTTGGTGAAGATATCGACAAGTTGATATTCGATAAGGATGAAATAAAGCTCTATGTCTCCTTTCATTATGTGGTCTGATGAAATGATATATGATATCAATGTGTTTGGTTCTTTGGTGAAGGGCGGGGTTTTGGAGATTGCAATAGCACTAGTGTTGTCACAAAGATGGGTACCATTTTGTAGTGGATGTCATAGTCACTGAGTTGACTTTTCATCCATAATACATTGGCGCAACATCCTGCGACAACATACTCGACTTCAGCTGAAGACATAGCCAGCGATTGTTGCTTTTAGCACTCAACAAACAGTTTTCCTCAAGAAATTGACGGGACCCTAAGGTACTTTTCTATCCATGTTGCTGACCGACATAATCGGAATCGAGAATATCCTTTGAGGTCAAACCACGAGCACTTTGGATAGTAGAGTCAAGGCTTGGGTTTCCCTTCGGTATCTAAGGATTCTTTTGGGCTGCGATGAGATGGGATTCTTTGGGATTGGGCGATATCTTGCTATTAGACAGATGAAAGGTGTATGCAGTGCAGGCGATCGGATACATCGGTGAGCCAACAATCCCTCACGAAATGGGTTTGATTGGTGATTTTCCGGTGAGATCGGGTCCAAGGTTGTTAGGAGGAACCATTGGTGTCTTCACTAAGGCACGATCAAATATCTCATATTTTTCAAGAGATTTCGGTGTACTTTTCTTGTTGATGGAGATTCCTTTATCGGTTTGCACGATTGTAGTCTAAGGAAGTATGTGAGTTCACCCATCATGCTCATTTCAAACTTCTTTGTCATTAGTTTTCAATTTGTTTGCAAAGTGTAGTTTGTTGAGCCAAAGATGATGTCATCAACATATACTTGGACGATGTCACATCTTGTTTTGTCTGTAGATAAACAATGTGTTGTCTATCTTCCTCTAACAAACTTGTTTTGAATCGGGAAAGGTGAGAGGTTTCATACCATGCCACAGGAGCTTGTTTTAGTCCATAAAGGGCTTTGTCAAGCTTACAAACATAGTCGGGAATTCACTACTCTCAAAGCTTGAGGAGTTCTTGAACATACACATCTTCCTTGAGTTCACCATTCGAGAATGCACTTTTACATCCATTTGGTAAACTTTGAAGTTCATGTAGGTAGCATATGCAAGGAAGATCTGATGGCTTCCATTCTTACAAGCGAGGGTAAATGTCTCATCATAGTCGATGCCTTCTTGTTGACTATAACCTTTGCTTCTAAGTCGGCTTTTTTTTTTAATAGCGGTCTGTTTTCATCAGGTTTGTTTACGAAAACCACTTCATTCCTATAAACGACATCCTTAGGACATTTGATCAATGTCATGACCTTGTTTTATCAAGCTGTTGAAGTTCTTCTTGCATGGCTGAACCCGGCTTGGGTGTTTTAGAGCCTCAGTGACACTTTTGGGTTCTATTTTTATAGGTAATCGAGCATATAGACATTCATTGGTGAAGCTTGCGATTAACTCTTGACCATGCTTCTAGTGAGCATGCCCTCGGTAAGGTTCACCAATGATGTTTACAAGCTCAATGTCACGAGATTTTGTCCACTTACTTTGTGGTCTAGGATATGAGCTTGAAGAGTCACTGGAGACTCGGGGTGAGTTCGGTGCAGAGCCACATAATCATTAAGATCATCATTGAGATGTCTTGTTCGAGTTGAGGTTCTTGAATAACGAGGTTCTTGAACATTTGGTTCAATATTACCTATCCAGCGGGGCCGATTGATTATCAATGAATTCAACGATGGTTGGTTGGGAAAGGCGTGAGGTAAGACATAATATGAGATGTCGACATCGACTTGGTATGAGGAATTGATTTCGATGTTATACTCATCGAGGAGGATATCTTGATGAGTTATCAATTCTATTTCCTCCATTGAGGTGTTGGTGAACACGATGCTTTATGAACTCTTATCAAAGGTGACATGAAAGGTTTCTTCAACTTGTTGTCTCCGTGTGTTAAATACCACGAAGGCTTTGGAGATCGTTGGTAACCTAAGTATCCATCATCGACTTTAGCATCAAACTTGCCTAAATGATCCTTGTGGTTATGAATAAACACAGGACATCCAAACACATGAAAGTAGGCGATATAAGGAAGTCTACACTTTGAGTATCTCATATGGGGTTTTGTTATGTCTTTTGACAATGATTGACTGTTTGAGTGTAACGAGTGTTTTGCACTTGATCGAGAAATGTTTGAGAGGTGAGCCATTTAACATAGTTCTAGCAACCTCATGAGGTTACATTTTTCCTTTCGGCTACCCCATTTTGTTCGGGGTGTAAGGAGATGAAAAGTTTTGGGAGATTCCTTTTCATCGAAATTCTCAAGCTCTTCATTCTGAATTCGATTACCATTGTCGATTCGATTTGTTTTACTGATAATGTCATTACGGTTTTCAATGTTCACGATGAATGACATTATTGTATCATTTGCCGACTCTTTTTGGAAAGAAAGTATACCAGTGTATCTTGAAAACTCATCAACAATAACAAGTGTATACTTCTCATCTTTGGATTGATCTTGGGTGATGGTCTAAAGAGATCTATGTGCGGGAGGTGAAACGACTTTGATTGAGAAATTTTGTTTTGTTTTGAAAGATGCTCTTTGGTGTTTGTTGATACTAAAGTTGGACGTTCCTTGTTTGGGCTCTGGTTCTCGTACCAATTGAATATTGCTGCGTGAGACCTGCGCACTAAGTAAACAGAAAACACCGTTAGGCTTATCGTGGGATTGTCTCCCACGATTATCCTCCGACGTGAGAGTAAGTAATCGGTTTTAGGGTTAATAGGAGAGTTAGGGTTTTAGATCGTACCTTTCATGATGGCTCGGATATCCTTTATATATACATGAAACATAATTGATTTTGTGTTCCTCAAGAATCAGCGTATCCCGCCTAAATTGGTCTTGAATACTTATCTCCCAAGATAAGAGATTTCCAATATCATGAGCCATAAATAACTTCAGTGCGGGCCTTCGTGAGCCCAAATTGTTATCGGGTTAGCCCGATCGTCTTTGGGCTCGCTAATAGCGGTTAGTGGTGGGTCCGTGACCGAATATGAACTATCGTCATCATGTCCCCAGGTCTAGTATGCGCAGGGGCCACCTGCGGATGCTAGACTAATAGCTGTACACCATAAACTCGTCTTAGCGTAGCGGAGAAGCTAAAAGGACTGCAGACGGTGAATCTAGACAAAACATGTCAAATGTACATCTCGGTAAATGTGGGAAAGTAACTGACAACGTGTCGTGTCAACGGATCCTATCCACACAAGTAGAGATAGTGGGGTCCACGTGTCATTCATCGCGTGGATGTAGAGACTTATATAACCTACCGACTCTTATTACTGTGTTTATCATAGTAAAAACATTTCCACCATTGTTAAAAAAGCTTCAAACTTTCCAACAAGAAAACCTTAATACGTCAAAGGTAACCACGCATGCACCTTTAAAAATTACACCATGGTCCGTGTATTATCTGACTTCACCTCCGATCTGACCGAAGATGAACTCCGTGAGTTCACCTCGAGATATTATATTCGATGGTGCTTTGCATCCGGTGGTTCCGGATCATGACATCCATAGCGGATTTCCAGAAGGAAGGTTAGGGTATACTGTGCGTTTCTTGAATTTGCGAATCGGTGTGCCCATATCCTTATTCACGTGCGGCGTGTTAAATTACTACCGTCTGCGCATATCGGTACCTTGCATAGGTGCGGACCAAAATAACAAACTTGAGGTGGTGTGTCGTCTGCGGCAATTAACTGACTATCAACTATTAGTGCATTTTACCACTAGCGTGGTCAAATGGGTGGGTATCGTTCGCTAAGCGTCTTTGGAAGGCTGCGGTGTTACCTTTGAAAAGTTAGAGCGCTTAGGAGGCGGAGAAGCGTTTTACGGATTGATGAGCGTGTTTCCCATGGCGCCCGACTTATACCGAGGGTTCGACGAAGGATGGCGCCTACTCCTGGATCTCTGTGGCGAGGGATGCGGATCGATAGCGCCAATCGTATTCCCATCGGTTCCTACCGGAGAATTTTGGTACACATGGGCATAAGCCGTAATTATTTTAGTAGAACTGATGAGGTCTTAATCTTCTCGGCGTGGATGGCGGTGGGTGCTCGTCCTTTTGCCAACCCTTGTGCTTTATTAATGTGAGGCTTTCCTTTCATCTTTATAATTTTTGTAACTTTGTTTGTTGTGTGTTTTTGTTGCGCGAGATGGATCTGTTCGGGGTTGTTCGATTAAGCGAGGCAGCGAGACCACGATGAGGTAGCCGTGAGAGAAGGGAAGAGCCCATTATAGCGACAATTGTCGGGCGTGTCATGGGTGAACACGGAAGAGGTGAGGCGGTGGTCCCCACTTTGAAGCCACCCTGCGAGTGTCAGGGCCCAGGTGCCTTCTCCGTTGGTGGGCCGTCGCACGTAGATATGGAGGAGGAGGAGTAAGCCAAAGATTGGGCGTGAAGAGAGCGTCGTGGCGGCAGCACAAGCACCTCCAGGAAGAAGTGTCCTGTCATTCTTACTGTGGAGTCGTAGTCAAGCGATGTTGCATCTCATCCCCTTTCCGCTGATACTGCTATTCCTCAGTAAGTGTTATTTGCAAAGTCTTTGTCGCATTCCTTCTGATGTTATGAAACAATCGCTAATCTGCTTGTATGTGTGCAGGAGTGAGCACTCTGTAGAGTCGCCCCCCCAGACTAGTCTGGTGTATGCTGAATCTTCTGGGCCCAAGAGCCAAAGTGCTGAGCCATTGGCCTCGGGGGATGCGCCAATGAATAAGCTAGTTGAAGATCTGGAACTGGCTACTGCGCACCAAGCTAAGTTGGTTGCGCAACTAAGGGCTAAGTACTCGGGAGAAAGTAGCCAGAGCACGCAAAAGGACCAACACATTGCGTCGCTGGAGGCTCGTTTAGCTAGTGCCCAAGCTGAGATAGAAGCGGCAAATGCTTATTCCCAAAAGCTTGCGGGAGAGAAAATGTCCTTACTGAACCAAATAAGCCGGGGCGTCTTTGCAGTGATGAGTACAAGGCTTCGTGTGGTGGGCCTTAAACATACGGAGCAGGGGTAAGGAAGAGTTGTTCTCGCGACTAGGGATTTTGGTGCTACGTGGGCGGTTCATTGGAGCGCGAGGAGATGAAGTTGCGTAAGCTCGATGCAGGTATGATGAGGAGTTATATCCCGACTCACTCTACTATCGTTGGCCTTGGTGGCTCATAGGCCATGGTGCGACTTGCTTCACTCGGCACCTTGGAGTCGCGAGGAAGTGGTGGATGCTTTCGGGGTGGTTCGGTGCGCATTGGCGGGGTAAGCGGTGTTGAGGAGCTTCATGAGGCGGATCTTTGAAGGTGCCTGGCGATAAGGTACTGGATATACGCTAATGCGTACGATGATCAGTCGCGACAATGGAGAAGATGAAGCTATTGGGCGCCACTAATTCTTTGAGTTGGGCGTGGCCAAGATTATCCATAGGGGTAATAATGGAGGGGCTAACCTTGGCTCGGCATCGTTACGAAAATGCGGGCGCGCAGGATTATTTTTGAAACCCAGTGAGTCCAGTGCGGTGCTGTGTTTGTTCGTCCTCACGATATCTTGAATCAGTTTGCCTTGGAGAAGGAAGTCCCATTGAAACAAGTCTTGGAAGCTCATGCTACGAGGCTCGCCAAGATGAAAGGTATTAAAGGCAAGGCCATTTTGTGTGGTGTTGGCGCAGCTCATCTCCCCAGGTCTGACGGGGTGCCGGTTAGTGTTGCCACGGTATCCCGCTAAGATTCCGACTTGTTGAAGAAGTTAAGCGAGGTTAAGGATACAGCAAGTCGTGCGGGGAGCTCCTCTCTTAAGCGTTGTAATAGTTTGTAGATTGTAACCTGTGTTTACATCATTTTGTAAGAACTTGTAGTCCTTAATAAAATTCTCCTTTTGTTGAATGCGTGTTGATATTATTGCAGCTTGTAATGTTTGTACTTAGTTATTCGTCTTTGCGTAAAAAACGTACGTGTTGTCTAAGGATCAGACTGTTACATAAGCGCGAATAATATAGAAAATTCATAGTCATGTATGAAAATCTCGGTATACTTAAAACATAATTTCTAAGTAGTTGTATCATAGTCGTGTATGGTGTGATGTCACGACGTCTTGTAAATATCATATCAAGGAGTCAAGTGTCTTAATTCCTAAGTTGTTAAGCAGCACGGTATGCATAGTTGCGCACCCGTCGTGGGATGCGCTCAAACTTATTCAACGTCTTGAGAACAAGGTGTTTAACAAGGATCGTGATCCAATGTTGATGGGTTTGCAACCCTCTTACTCAACGAGTTATTTAGTAGGTTTACTCATCCTTTTACCATCGTGGGTGTTTTAAATGCATGCGCCATGTAGGCAAAAGATAATAAATGTTAAGACATAAAGTATATAGAAATAACAAATTGGAATGTGTCACGGAGTTAGCTAGAAACCATGACGTTTATTAAGACTTGCAAGTTTTGTGAAAGAAAATAAATAAGATATTGCCTAAGTAAAACAAAATGTAAATACACGGATAATTATTGGGGCACTTCACTAAAATTTGGAATGTCCGTGTCTTTGGGCCGTAGCCATTCTAGAATAACACCGCTTAAGATTGCAAATGTTCCATATGCGTGGTAGTTCACGACCATCCATGTCTAAGTAGCTTATGCCTTTGTTCCTAATGCTTGGTAACCTCATAGGGTCCTTCCACTTGGTCCAAGTTTACATGTCTTCTGCGTGGCTCGCATCATTGGCGCGGTATCTGAAATCACACAGTACGAATGAAACACTTCGCACTTTAGCATCGTAGTATCCCTTCATTTTTGACTTGATCTTGCTTCACATATAGGTGCGCTCGCTCGTCTTTCTTCCAAGGTCTAAGTCGATCGCCGCTCGTCATCATTGGTTGCAACATTAACCCGGCCGGTCGAATAGTTGGCATCGATTTAATTTGGTATGCGCCTCATCCCATAGACTAAAGAAAATGGAGTGTCTCCGTGCTAGTTTTGATTGAAGTGCGGTGCGCCCACAAAACATGCGATAACTCTTCTACCCACCTTCCTTTGTGCTTGTCGGGCGTGCCTTAATTCCTTCACCTAGACTTGGTTTGCACGCTCTACTAAGCCGTTGGTTTGCGGGTGTTTAACCGACGCCGAAATCTTGTGTGATATTCAACTTCTACTTCCGATCCTTGAAGGGTTGTCACAAAATTGTTTCCGTTGTCCGAGATGATTTCCCGGGTAGTCAGAGCGGCATACAATGTTTTCCTAAACAAAGCGTTTGACACGATTGCGATGGCTATTACGTACGCCTTTGCCGATCCACTTGGTGAAGTAGTCTATGGCGCTATGAAACTTCAATCCACACTGCTGCAGCGGGGAAGGGACCGCAATGTCGATACCCCACTTGTAGAATGGCCATGGTGCCGTGATAGGCGTTAGCTCTGTTGTGGTTGGCGCGAGCGGGTCTATGAAACGACAATCGCCGCATTTTCTTATTAATTCCGCGCATCACGGTGCATGGTGGGCCAATAGTATCGACCGTGGGCGCGTGCTACCACGGATCGTGGTCTGAATACATCTTTGCATGAACTGCATGGATTTCCCGAGTACATAATTTGCTTGTAGGGGTCGACGCAATGAGCCATGGTTGCGAAAGGGCGTCGATATAGCACATCGTCTCGAATTCAAACCTACGTGTTGTGCGTCGTATTCTTGGACTTCTTTACATTCTTGGGGCATCGCCTTGCTTATAATTCCATTATTGGTGTCATCCACGTAGGACCTTCCTCCTGTATTCTTGTAGATATTTCCATCTCAAGAGATGGATTTGCTCTTTAACGTTTCCACTAACACTGTTTTGGTGGTGTGCAAAGCTGTGGATGCAATCTTGCTTAGTGCATCCGCCTTCGATTTTCCCCTAGGAACACCTTGATGGTGAACTGTCAAAGCCTTGGATTAGTGACTTGGTCTTGTCGAGGTATTGGATCATGTTTTCCTCTTTAGCCACGTACTCGCCCAACACATGGTTGGCTACTAGCCGGAATCCACATTTGCTTCGAGGTTGCGTACACCCATTCGAGCCGCAATCGTAGTCCGTGATTAGGGCTTCATACTACCTTCATTGTTCGTCGTTGTGAATTCAAAGCGCGATGCGTAAGTGAATTCCATTCCTTCCGAACTTGTGAGGATGAGGCTTGCTCGACCCATCCATGCATGAAGATCCATCGTGAACAAGATCCATGGATCTTGTAGTTCCTTCTTGCTTGGTGTGGGTACATCATCGATGTCGGTTTTTCGATGATGAAATCGCTAGTATCGCCCTTTTACTACGGTCGTGGTGCAGCAGGAGATGTTATGCTCACCTAGCAACACACTCCACCTGCAATCGTCTGACGCATCGGGTTTGGAGATTATTTGTTTGATCGGTTGATGCATTATCCTTGCTATGGGGTGCGCTGGAAGTACTCTGTGACCGTTTGGTGGCGAACACTAACACCGGGACCAACTTCTCCATTGCGATGTAATTAATCTCCGTTTTCTTTAGCGCTTTGCTTACAAAATACAGGTGTTTGTCTTGAATCCCTAAATCATGACATCTTGCCCCGCTCCATGTGTCGTTGATAAGTACATAATTAATTCTTCCCTGGTCGAGTGCGACTAGTGTGGGAAGCTTTGCGGTGTTGTTTAAGGCGTGTAAAGGCTTCTTACGCCTCTGTAGTCCGTGAAAATCTCCCTTTTATACACTTCTTGAGTGTTTTGAAGAGATGGAGTGACTTGTCTGTGATTTGGACAAGAATCTATTTAGCCGGCCGTTTTCCATTGAGAGATTGGACTTCCTTCAATGTCTTGTGGTGAGGAAGTTCGATGTGACATAGTTTTTTTGGGCATGGTTTAATGCCATACGGTTCTATCGGTGTCGAGAAACATGCCTTCTGTGGCGCCAAAAGTGCATTTTTAGGATTTAGCTTCATGTTGATCTCTTTGAGAGTCCTAAATGTTTCCTCGATGTCGCGCGCAATTCATCCTCATTATGGATTTTTATGACCAAGTCATCAACGTAAACCTCTAGGTTACGGCCCACCTATTTTCAAATGCATTATCTACTAACGTTGGTAGGTGGCGCTGCGTTCTTGACGCAAAGGGCATTTTAGTGTAGTGATGAGCGCCTTGGCTTGTATGAAGGCCTTTTTCCTCATCTTCCTTAGCCATACGGATTTGGTGGTATCCTTTGTATCGTCTAGGAAGCATTTAAGTGGGTATCCAAACAAAGACTCTACCTTCTAGTCTATCTCCGGTGAGTGGGTAGCGATCTTGTGGACATGCCTTGTTGAGATCGTGAAGTCCACACACATCCGCCACTTAGTCGCTCTTCTTCACCATTCTTGGGTTGGAAATCCGATCGTGGTAATGAACTTCTCGCATGATACCCGCCTCCACAAGTTTGTGTACTTACGCTAGGATTGCTTGCGCTACGGAGCTTGGCGGCGCTTCTTACGGCGTATTAGTGAGTATCCTTGTCGGTTCTCGGCTTGTGTTCTGTAATCGGCGTGGTACTCGGTCATGTGCTTTGGTTCCCATGCGAAGATATCTAGGTTATTTTGCGAGGAGTGCACACACGGTTTGCCTTGCCATTATCCGACAACGATCCTCCAATCGATACTTCTTGTTACGGGTAGTCGGGGTGGATTGCAACCTTGGGTTTGGAACTTTGGTTGCTTGTTTGATACGGAATGGGTGTCGTCTCACATGTAATTGTGTTACATTCTCTATGTGATGCGGTGGCGTTGTGAGAGTAACAATACTACCTTCCTTTGGGAATTTAAGCATCCCGTGTCTTTGTAGATGGTACCGGCGTATGGCTAATTCACGGTCTTCCGATAAAGCCATTGTATGGCGAAGGGATTTGATCACCATAAAATTCATCCAGTACGTCATGGTGTTCTTTATTACCTACAACGACTAGTAGGCGTATTTGCCCATGGGCCATATCTTTTCTCTGTAAAACCGGTCGGCACTTTCATGGCCGGGCTTAGCGGATTGCGTATCTCGGTCGCGATCGCTTGAAAGCAGTGTTTGTACATTATATGCCGATACTCCTCCATCAACATACATGCGGTGGATATCGTGACCCCGCATTAATTTCAATGGTGGCGGCTCTATCGCTGCGTTGTCGCGGTCAAGGTGGGGAAAGAGATTTCACTTCCACGGGAAAATTTCGGGTGACATACTGCTTGGTTACTCGCTGCCATGATTGTATCATGTAGATGGTGTTAGCCTTATCTTTGGGTGCTTCTTTCTTACTCCCAGTCTTACCTTATCTTTTACGTGACAATCCGTCATTTTCCGACTATTATTTATATCGAATATACGAGTTATTTATTTTCGACCATTATAACTCTTAAGCGAGAAGTTATCTCTGTTTTCCAATGTCCGGCACCACAGCGTCTGACACCATAATAAAATTGACGTAAAATTTACTTTCAAATTTCAAAGTAATAATAATACCATAATATTTCGTTAGTCAAGCGTCTCAAAATATAAAATTTATAAAATACGGATACGAATAATATTCTACATAATTTAACGTTATCTATGCGGAACAAATTATACTGATCACGAGGTACATATAATACACTAAATAACAAAAATACATCTCTTTGTCTTTCTTATCCCCACACGACAAAAGACCAAACCCAGCGAGATATGAAGATATCATATCTTCTTCTTCCTCATCTAGCCTACCGCAAATCCCTCTAGACCGAATCTCCAAAGAAGAAAACCCGACATGATATCTCACCATATCCTTCTCTTTCTTACCCAAAACCATGTAAGTTTTAATCTCTCCAAATCCTCCCTTTTGATGCATGGCTATGGATCGAATAAGCCAGAAGAATCAAGATATAATCCTTCGAGAGAATCATATCTTCACTTCAATCTACCTTGAGCAAACCCAAGATTAGTCTAGTTTTGGAAGCTAACCAATTTAAACTTCAATCCAAACACCAAGAGGAGAAAGAAGAGTCAAGACATCCTAAAACACTCCTTTAAATACTAGTGGAGGTAGAAGGCGCCCCAACAGTTCTCATCATCACCTTCACAAAATTAGGGTTTGGTAAATCAAAGGGGTTTTGAAATTGATTGAGGGTTTCATTCTTGGGTGAAAGAGAAGTCATCCTAGAAGTTAATTGGTCTAAATCAAACCGGGTCACCTCGATTGAAGTTTTTGTGTTCGGTGTTCATAAAAAAAATAGTGTAAGAACATTTTTATCCTTTCTTGTTCTATTTCATTGTATTCACAATTTATTATATTTCGATATTTTTTGATTAATGTTTAATTAAAATGAAAGTTGTTATGATATTGATATATATATATATATATATATATATAAAAGGGAATTATTGTTGTTGTTTTGTCCGAAACACAAAGGGAAAAACAAAAGAAAATTTAGAAATAAAGAAAAATGGATTATTAATGTTAATAAATCAAAAACCTTGAATTTGTTGTTGGTTCTTTGTCGTGAGACAAGGAAGAAAAGAAATAAAACTTAAGTTTGGCTCAATAAAGAAAAGTGCCTAATTGCTTATTAGATATAAGTTTACTTTGTAAATTACTTTAGCTATTTATTAATCTATACTCATTTGATAAAGTTGGAAATGGAATAAATATTTTGTTTGTGTGAGTCAGCTGGGTATGGTTAAGTAAGTTGAGACCTACGATTCGAACATCTGGTGTATGGGATTTGCTTATTTTAAATTTTCATACTTACAACTAGTATTACATTAGTAGTTTTGAGATAAATTATGTGTTTTGTTTGGCTTTCTACCCTTTGTTCAAGGCTAATAAAAGATAACTTTGCTATTGCTTTTCTCTTTAATCTCGGTAGTTGGTTTAGTATGGCTAAATAAAAAAATAAATAAAATAAAAATAAAAATAAATAAAAGGGGTGCATTAAAATGCGACAATTGTCATGACTTTGGTTATAAAATCTCCTTATCACAAATTCACATCTTTTAATTAGTATTCAAGTATAACAAGTGTAATATGTGTTGTGTTTTGGTGAAGCCGCTTAATCCTAAGCGATGAAAGCGTTCGGTTTATGGTTCTGCGGGTGTTTTGGGCGAGATCACATAAAACCAACCGAGGTTTGAAGCTACCTTATTGGTTCGATCTATTCGACTTATCATTTCATGTCTTTTTCTCGGCCTATTACATCTACTCGGTTCTCGATCCATTTATAACTAATAAAAGTATTTTAATATTTTTTTAAATAAAACCATCACTTAGAGTATGATTTTAATATACTTTTATCATCAACTAGTATCGATCATATATAAATGTATATACTTTTAATAACTTTTGATTATAATTAGTTAACGTCTAATATTATGAGTAATTATTTTCCGTGCGTCGTCTTTCGGTTGCCATCGAACCGAAGATTTTTAATCATTGATATTTTCTTATTATGTACTTATGCACTTTCAAGAGCCAAAATCTACAAAACTTATGTTAAACATTAATCATTGCCACAAGCAACAACAAAACTTTTATTAAATCTTGTCGAGTCATAATCATGAATAAAGACTAAATTTGCCATACAAATCTAGGTCGCGTGTGGTGCCATCCAATAATTCTATTTATTCTTTGCTTTAGGCGCTAATTGCCAAGGTGGTATTCACATGACCCCTTTTATTGCTTTACTTATTTGGGGTGAAATGCATGATTATAAAATTAAATTGTTTTCTTTGAACTATTTGATATATTTTAAACCCTTAGACTAACTTATAAATTTATGACTTGTTTGAACACGATGGACCGTCGTCCTTGACCTAAAGTCTCCCGTTCGAACCTTCTGAAGTCTCCCATGTTCGGGCGGTCTTAATTGATAGTATATAATAGTTGTTATGATGTCTTGTTCGTACATTCGCATTGTTAGTCCCCTATTGGTTTTTGATTCGCACTCAATTATACGTTACCGTTAAATACGGCCTCCTTGTGTGAGGCGATAGATAGTATGAGTAAGCGCTATTGAGGGTCGGCCAACTCTCGTTCCCCATCTCACAGGCATATTATTTATTTTAGGGGCTTTGCCGCATACTTTATTATATCTGACGTTATTGTGCATTGTTTACTAGACTTAAAATATGGAAGTGTATGTGAATTCATATGTTACAAGTCTTGTATGGTGGGATTTGTAACATAGTGAGTTGACGGGACATTTACCAAGCAGACTATCAAATCGATATTTTATTTTACATAAAACACGTGTACTCACCAACTATTTTCATAGTTGACCCGTTTTCTCATGCATTTCGGTGATCGTTGTTTAGCTTATATTATGAAGATTTTAAATAAATGAGTCGTCACAAGTCAATGGTCGTTATGTATTAAAGTGTCATCTTTCAAATGTCAAACTTATGTTTCAATTGCCAAGGTCGGCTAGAACCTTGTTGTAATGTTACAATATTTCTTTAAATTTAAATTATGGTATTGTACTATATCTCTTTGCGATGTATATTGATTATGTTACACTCGCGTTTCCGCCTCCGTGAGGTGTAATGATTGGTATCGAGAGGCAGGTTATAGTGAAATCCGGTTTTATAAAATAAAAATCGCAACTATAACCCAAAATAAAGTTTTCTTAAAACACGGAAACATGTCTGAGTCGACTAGCACCGGCATTACATCGTTACTCTAAATTATGCATAGCACATGCACCTATGCATAATTCGGGAGAATCATATGATGATGGAATTAGTAGCCTCGGATTATGTTGGTCGAGTCTTAAAGAGTCGATCACACAGGCGCATTAGTCGGCGTGAGTATGCATGACATGTTTATATGTCCACTATACCTTATATACATTTTATGTATGCTTTCTTCTTGCTTTATATTATGACACGATAGGCTAGGCGCGTTCTTGTTCCGTCACATTACACTCACTACGTAAGTCGTCCGAACATCATCCGCCATTGTCTCACTCGACCAAATGCCTTGGCCTATTGTAGAATCATGACTATAAGGAACACCCGTTCGGGAAGCATCAACAATGAAGCCCCAAGGCAGTCTTCTTTGGATTGGCGGATCTCCTCGCTCAGTTATCGCACACATTGATGCGGGGCGAGCCAATGAGGGGGCGGTACCTCGACCAATGGCCACGGATGCGGATATAAGACCTTCATGTCATGCGGGCCAAAGGAATTTCATGGCAAGGGTGCCATTGGCTCTATCTGGTTTGAGAATGTGGAGTCGAAACTTAGCATCACCAAATGTCTTTGAAGGAGATAAGGTTGAGTTCTCTGCGGGTCTAGGTGGTCATTGACACGGTGGAACAACCAGTGCAGACTGACGAGAGGAGAAGCTACATATGGATTATCTTGGGAAGAATTCAGAAACTACTAGCGAGGAGTAGTGCGGGAAGGATGAAGTGCATAAGCTGGGCGGAATGCGGAACCATTTGATGGTAGGAGTAGAAGTCGACAAGTACACAATTCGCTTTCATGGTGACCGGATGGTCCCCCATGGTCTCTCTTGTGGAGAAGGCGATTGATCGATACATTTGGGGTTTGATTCACGAGATCGGGAGAGATGTCACCTCATCCAACCCAACTACTACTGCAGGCTGCTATGGGAATGGCATCCGCTTGACTAATGGCGTGATCGGTGCGGAGGACTAGCAAAAACAAGCGACAATGGGCGAAAATGAGCGGAGGATCACCAAGGAAGCCGAGACCGGGACCGGCGGGACAAGGCGGCAAGTAACCGGGGAACTATGGGCGGCGACTCGGGAGCACGAGAGGATATCGAGTCCGCATCCTAAGTGCACTCGATGCAACCTCCATCACATGAAGCGCCTAAGTGTAGCGTGTGCGGAAGGCAGGCCACATTAGTGGAATTGCTCGGGCGAAATGGAAACCAGGGCGAAGGCTAACATGCTACAGTGTGGAAGTCAGGATCACCTTGAACACATGTCCTAAGTTGAATAAGGCACAAAAGTGAACACGGTAGCATGACTCGCGTTAGCACTTGATGAAGATAACCCAAACCGTGGAGGCAATGTTAGCCCGACTCGGGGTCGAGCATACTTCTTGGGCACCAAGGAAACTCGCTAAGACACAAGCAGCGTGTAGCGGTACATTCTTTTGATCACCCACTCTATTCGGTATCTTACGGTTCTAGTTCATGGCATTGATTAGTGTAGAACCTTGCATCATGAGCCTTAGTTTAATTGTTGCCTTCTCACTATCTGAGCACCCACTATTAGTTGATTTGAGTGGTTTAAATGATTTCAAACTCGAGCGAACTTTCAAAGGTCTCTTACATATATGAAGTTATCTCACTTTCGACAACTTGTTTCCTAGCTTGATCTAGTGGCAGTTCTTGTTTGATGAGTTGCGAAAATCAAGTTAGAATCAGTTGTTACTCAACTTACACAACTTAAACAAATGGCCAGATTCGGTCGGAAAGTTTAATTCACCAACTAAGAGTCTTTTGAGGGCAAAGTTCGAGAATGAGAAAATTTGAACCATGAGAATGTCGCTGTAGTATAGGCGGATTTGAATCTCGAGGGCGAGATTCTTTTTAAATTTGGCAGTGATGTGACAATCCGTCATTTTCCGACTATTATTTATATCGAATATCGAGTTATTTATTTTCGACCATTATAACTCTTAAGCGAGAAGTTATCTCTGTTTTCCAATGTCCGGCACCACAGCGTCCGACACCATAATAAAATTGACGTAAATTTACTTTCAAATTTCAAAGTAATAATAATACCATAATATTTCGTTCGTCAAACGTCTCCAAAATATAAAATTTATAAAATACGGATACGAATAATATTCTACATAATTTAACGTTATCTTATGTGGAACAAATTATCTGATCGAGGTACATATAATATACTAAATAACAAAATACATCTCTTTGTCTTTCTTATCCCCACACGACAAAAGACCAAACCCAAAAGCATAGATATGAAGATATCATATCTTCTTCTTCCTCATCTAGCCTGCAAATCCCTCTAGACCGAATCTCCCGAAGAAGGAAAACCCAACATGATATCTCACCATATCCTTCTCTTTCTTACCCAAAACCATGTAAGTTTTAATCTCTCAAATCCTCCCTTTTGATCATGGCTATGGATCGAATAAGCCAAGAAGAATCAAGATATAATCACTCAAGAGAATCATATTTTCACTTCAATCTACCTTGAACAAACCCAAGATTAGTCTAGTTTTGGAAGCTAACCAATTTGGCTTCAATCAAACACCAAGAGGAGAAAGAAGAGTCAAGGCATCCTAAAACACTCCTTTAAATACTAGTGGAGGTGAAGGCGCCCCAAAGCAGTTCTCATCATCACCTTCACAAAAATTAGGGTTTGGTAAATCAAAGGGGTTTTGAAATTGATTGAGGGTTTCATTCTTGGGTGAAAGAGAAGCCATCTGTTAGGAATTAGAAATTCCGGTATTAAAGAGTCGGTCATCTCAGTATATGTAATCGTTAGAAAGCTCGTAGTCGTAGTTCTTTTAAGTTAAGTAGTATTTAGTTAAGTAACACCGTGGAGGGCCAGACGGTCTTTACCCATGTATGCACGATCCATGACCCAAAGTGTGGCGAGTTATGTAAGACTATAAATACTCTCTACCTTCCAAGGTAGAGTTGGAACTCATAATAATATCTTTCACTTTCTCTCACTAAGTTCCTAAACCTCTAACTTTCTCTCTAGAATTCCATCTATATGCTACTTTGTGTTATGGTTTGATGTGTATGTGAAAAGTTATATCTTACAATTGGTATCAAGAGCCATGGTTAGATCATATCTTGCATCTTTGGATTTATAGTGGTTTTAGGTGGTTTTGAGTTTGAAAAAGTTTAGTGGTTTTGCATCATTTGGTTGATTTCTTGTGTTAAAGTTTGAATTTTGTTGGTACTTTTATGTTTAGAATCATCAAAAGTGTTTAGGTTTTCATTTGGTAGCTTGAATCATCTTGGTTGGGTTGTTTTGGATTGAAAAGTGATGTTTATATGGTTTTCAAGCTAGCGACTTAGCTCACGGAATATTTTCTTGGTAGCGACTTGCTTCACATTTTTGTAGCGACTTACGGTGTTGAAGGTAGCGAGTTAGATCTAGCGAGTTAAAGTACAAGTAGTGGATTCTCCCTACGGGTAGCGGTGGTAGCGACAGTGCATGTGAGTTGCTCTTTAGCGACTTGCATATCTAGCGACTTGTGTGGCAATTCTTTGCCAAAATTTGGCTAGCGACTTGAGTGCATGCGAGTTACTATTTAGCGACTTGCTTTTTGTCTAGCGACTTGGGACTCTAGCGACTTAGGGTGTAGCGAATTAAGGGTTAGCGACTTAGTGCATTAAATTCTAGCGACTTAGTGCATTATCGCTAGCGACTTAGTGCTTTATCTTCTAGCGACTTGAGTGATTGTTTACGGTTTTCTCTTGATTTAGTAAAATCCGTGAAAGAATCTATTTCCGGTTTAATCATAGAGTTATAAAATCCGTATAATCATTAACATGTCTACCAGCGTCCCTCTGTCATCTCCATTGTTCTTGGGGATGTACAAGCGGTGGCTCGGATACTCGTCCACCCATGCTTGCAGGCCGACTACGATTCTTGGGCTCAGCGAATCGATTGTATTGCCTTGGAAAGGAAAATGGTGTCAACATTCTCAAATCCATTGATGAAGGACCATATCGGGTTGAGGCGACTAGAGACATACTTGATACTAATGAAGATGGTACTCTGTTTTACGGAATGGGCGGACCTAAGATGTATGATGAGCTTGATGATAAGGAGAAAAGAGATTCGATCTTGATATCGGGGCTTCAAACATTGTTCTTCAAGGTCTTCTAAAGACATCTACAAGGCGATCAATCATAACAACGATGCAAAGCGGTTTGGGATAATGTTAAGATGCTTCTCTCGGGTTCGAATTAACTATGGAAGGCAGAGAATCGACTCTATGGCCAATTTGAGCACTTCAAGATGAAACCGGATGAGAGTGTCTATGAGTACTATGTGAGATTTCATAAGTTAGTGAATGACATGAGGAACATCGAATGACTATGCCTAACATTCAATTTGAACTCAAAGTTTGTGAACAACATGAATCCCGAATGGCACAAGTTTGTCCTGTTGTGAAACTCACTAAAGGATTGAAGAATACAAACTATGAGCAACTCTATGCCTTCCTCCTTGAGAATGAGAGACATGCTATGTTTGAAAAATTGATTCTCAATCGGTTCAAAACCAACGAGGGAGAGACAAGCTCGTCTAATGACTCATGACTTTCTACTCAAACATCGGAATCACAACAAAGCATCACAAGTCATACCCTTGGGTAATGGTAATCACAAACTCATCCACGATCCTATGTTCAAACAAGGCGATCTTTGATGCACACGTGGGTAACATCATTAATCAACTTGCTCTTCTCATTAGTCAAAACATGAATTCTCTCCCACAAACCAACAACAACCTCGAGCCGCATCTAACCCCATAATCAAGCCCTTTGTTAAAGATGGAAGGATGGTGGTGCAACCGATTCGGAAGGCGGTATGATCGGGGAAGAGGTGGGCGGGAGAGGTTATGTTGGCAACGAGAATCGAGGAAGAAATGGTAACCAAGGTCAAGCTAAGCCAATCAAATGCTATAAGCGTGGTGGTGAAGGACACATTGCAAGGGCGCACATCTCAGCGTCCTCGAATCGGATTACTTGAGAGACAAGATGTTCTTGGCACAAGCTCGGGACAATGGTCTTGCTTTGGATGAAGAGGAATTCTTGTTTCTTCTTGAGGGCAATGCCAAGACCTATGATGCGAGATGTGGATGGCGGCTATTCGGGAGATAGGTCACAATCATCGAGCGCCTTTCAAGTCGTGACGTGATGCATACGACTACGATGTAGATGATGGACCTCTGCACACACAATCTTTATGGCTAGCATCTCTCCAATGGTTTCTCCCAGATCTCTTCTTCACCACAAGGTGGCCCATCAAGGACAAACTCATCTCGGAGGTATTAAAGCTATCGATGATCTTGATGTGCAGATGCATGACAAAGTACAACCAAGCTGAAACTATTGAATCAAATATTGAAAATATGGGTAATATCAATATTGTCCCATACGATCAATCGTGAAACAAAGTGAAAGTGAAGTTGTACCAAGTGATGCATCTTCTGCGATCAACAATGACTATGTCTTTGATGAATACCTTGCATGTGCTCACGATGATTCCATAATTTACGAACTAAATGCCTATAAGGGCGTGTTGCTATTTATGAACAACGTGCAAAATTTGAGTTGACCACTCGTGAGCGGAAATGGATGTCCAAGTGAGTCGGTAATTAGAAAAGTAAGTTTAGAGAAGAAGTATTGAAACAAGAATTAAATTCCTTGCAAGAAAAACTTTCTAAAACGACTAAACAAAACAAGAACTTCAAGAAAATGTGAAAATGCTTAAGCAAAATTTAATGCAAAGGAATCAAAACTCTTGAGAGATTTTCTAATCGAAAACTTTGAAAAACAAACTTGAAAACAAGTTGTACATACAAGGAAACACCATTCAGACTGCTCACATGGTCACCAAACATCGAGTCTTAAGCGATAAGCATAGCATTCCCCTAGTTGAGGAACCGAATCCAGAGGTAATTAAAAAGGCTAGAAATGCTCATAAGGTGCTTTATGATGGTGATGAAATCCTTAAGCCTAGGCAGAAACCTAGTTGCGTTGAGTGCACTGAGGAAGATAAGAAATCAAATGAAATCACTAGGGAAAAGATGAATAAGAAACAAAATGATCCCAAATGCAAAGAGAAAAACATAATTATCACTCCTCATGATTACAAGAAGAAAGCTGATTTCCTTGAACAAGTTTAAGCCTCGGACTTTGTTGACTCCGAACAAGCCTTACGGAAAAAGGATTTAGATAAGCGAAAAGTGAAAATATTGTTGAAACAAACCCTCCCTTAGGAAAATGCCTAGAAGCATTGTGTATCCTCTAATACACCAATGCATCTTGTACCTAGAACAATTGCCACTAAAAGCAAGACATTAATTAGTCAATCGTTATATTTCAACTATTTGTTGATTTTGAGAAAACTTGCAAGAAAAGGATCACACCGGGTATAAGCGAAGGAGAAAGGGTTTTGAACAAATGAAAGAATGTTATTTAGCGAGGTCATGCCCTTCTTTAAACTTCTAAAGATCACTTTGAGAGTCTTAAAAGGGGATAAAGCGATATTAAGGAATGGAAAGAATTTGATGCAATGGTTGTTGAAGTTAGTGACTATGAAATATAATGAGATTGAGAGAAAGAACTTGCATACATTAAATGAGAATCTTATTCTTGAATGTGTTGCTCAAGATGTGTTTTCAACGCTTCAAATTGCTCTATTAATGCTTCCAAATTTCATGAATTATCTGTGTACTGAAAGTCTCCCATGATCGTGTCATTGAGCTTGAAAAACTAATTCTAAACTAAATGAGAAAATTGAGCAGGATGATCACGACAATTTTGTTAAACATTTTCTAAACTAGAAGTTGAGCATTTTAATTTACAACTAAAATATCAACATCTTAAAGAAAATGTCAAAACTTCAAATGTCAAGACATCTTGGATGCTCGAGTTTGATGCGGTTTTCAAATTAACAAGCGTGATGAGCGATTCAAGCTCGGTGCAACACGATCGAGAAAGTTGAAAGCCCAAATCTCTCAATTAAAGGGTCAAACAAACAATATAGCGGGCTCCCAAATGCCTCCTTCTTTAGATTCTCGAGAATTCTCAAACGTTTCATCTTCAAAACCTAGTAAATGCTTTACAAAGGAAAGCGAAAGTTTTCTAGAAGAAAATGAAAAGATTAAGCGTCACTTCAATGAGTTGTTTGAATCAATTAAAGTCACTCGTAACAAAACAACGAACAAATAACTTCATTGCAAAGGAAATTGAGAATCGAAGAGTCGGGTAAAGGGAAAATGCCAATGATCAATGGGAGAATGGTGTATCAAAGGTTCACTCTTGTAATAAATATGCTTTATCGTGACATATGTCCCTCCTCATCTAAGGAACAACAAACTTGCCATTCAAACATACTTCTCATCCCTAAGGATTGCCTAGAATGTCTGCGTGAGATTGTTGAAGAGGATAAGCTAGAGAAACCACATGATAATGCAATTGGACATGCATGCTTATATGCCAAACGATCTCAAGAAATCTTAGAATGCTTGATCACAATATGCCCAAAGACATTAGGTGAGAGAGTTAACCCTTTGATTCCATGCTCGATGCCTAAGGCCAAATATGATATGCACTCGATTCCCAATGTTTTGAATGTGAACCGTAGTGTACCCTTGAGTAGTTGATTCTAGATCATCAATGCTAAGAAAGAGAACTCAGCGTGCCTTCTAGGAGTACAAATCTCGGTACCTCTAGTTTTAAGAGTGTGAACCGTAGTACACTGCATGTAGTTCGAGATCGGCACATCTAAGCGGTGGTGCAAAGAGTAGTAAAACAAACTAATGTTCCCATTCCTCTAGGGAGTGTCGGTGACATTAAAGGGAGGCGGTCAAAGTCTCAAGACAATACAAGGAATGATAGGACCTCTCAAGCTAAGAATGTACCTTTGGAAGAGTAGAAGAACAATCTAGGAACCTTAAGTTTGAATCGAATAAAGCGAATCGTGTTGATTCTAGTATTAGCCATAGGCGTCTTGTAATTAATTGAATTCGATACTATTTGCAAACCTTGTGCGATGATTGCTTGAATTACATTTCTAATCATGGATGTGATGTTAATGTTACGCCTAATGATGTTAATTGTCCGATTAATTTTGTTAATGCTAAAATTCATGCTAAAAAGGCTAAAAGGCAAAGCGAGAGAGTTAGAAAACAATGAAACCCCGGGAAGAACATTATTGAGAATAGGCTTTTATTGGATACACATTGGTCATAAGACTAATCGAGATAATGCCCACTAGAAAATGGATGCCTCTTGGTAGAACTATTCCCTTAAGAAGTGGTCACTGCTGTAAATAGAGGCTATCTGAACACTAGTATTGCATCTATTCACAATGATTCCATTACCTCATTTACGATATGAATGCTTCTATTTACGATGTGGGTGGTCCAACCATTGTAACTAACCAAATGGAACCCATTCTTGCATGGGGATCCCAATTATCGATTATCCATTCTTATGCATGTTCAGCTGCGGATCGTTCAAATCGATTACGTGGTACACGGACTCATTTGTTCCAACATATATTTGGAGACCGGTCACGCTCATGAACCGTGAGCAAATTCATCGGGGCTATTAGATTTGGTAATGATCATTCGGTGCTATTATGGGTTATGGAGATTATGTTGTTGGTGATAGTGTCATCTCGAGTGTATTATGTGGAAGGTTTAGGTCATAATCATTCTCTGTTGGTCAGATTACGTGACTACGATCTAGAAGTAGCCTTGAAAACATACACCTTTGTTAGAGATCTTAATGGTAAGGCTGTTGAAAGGAACTCGTGGCTCAAACCTTTACACCATCTCTATCGATGACATGATGAGAGCTTCACCAATCTGCTTGTTATCAAAGGCTTCAAAACAAAGTCATGGTTATGGCATCGTCGTCTCAATCACTTGAACTTGGCACCATCAGCGATCTTTCGAAAGGACTTAGTTGTAGGCTTACCTAGACTAAAGTATGAAAAAGATCATCTTTGTTCGGCATGTCAATTGGGAAAAAGCAAGAAGTATGCCCATAAACCCAAACCTACTAACTCATCATTGAAGTTCTTCATATGATTCATATGGATTTATGTGGACCAATGAGGTGCGAGAATATCTTTGGGAAGAAATATGTGTTAGTTGTGGTTGATGATTACTCTAGATTCACAGGTCAAGTTCTTAAGGACAAAGGATGAAACTCGATATCATCATCAAACTCATCAAGCAGTGCGAGTTCGACTAAACAAAGCGTCGAGAATCATCGAGCAGACAATGGGCGGGTTTGTCAACAAACAACTTAGTGAATTCTATGAAAGCGTTGGAATCGACCATCAAAAAGTGTTCCACGAACCCCTCAGCGAGCGGTGTAGTTGAAAGGCGAAATCGTACTCTTGTTGAAATTGCTAGAACAATCTTGATCTACTCAAAGGTTCCAATGTTTCTCGGGTGAAGCAATTGCCCCTTGCATCTTACACACAAAATCGTTCACGATTCACACTATTCATGGAAAAACTCCATATGAACTCGTCCACAATGAAAACCTAATCTATCTTTCCTTCGTGTGTTTGGTGCATTGTGCTATCCAACTAATGAGGTCAAGACTTAGGCAAACTTAGGGCCAAAGGCGACATTGGAGTATTTGTAGGATATGCATCAAACAAAAGGGATACCGAATCTACAACAAAAGAACCCGAAATATCATGGAAACAATTCACGTTCGTTTGATGGTGACCGGTCAAATGGCTCTGGACACTCCACTCGGGACCGCGCTTCAAAAGCAGTCCCATTGGTTCATCCCTTGTTCCAAACTCCTCTCAAGAAACTCCATATGTACCTCCATCGAAGATGATGTAAAGAAATTGTTTGATCCTATGTTTGATGAGCTGTATGATTCAATTACTAATGAGGTCTTGATCCCACAACGAGAGGTTGCTCATATTCCGATGAATGAAGTCAATCCTTGGTCTCAATATCTTTAAGTCAAGAAGCACCTGCTGCGATCCTTGATCTCATCAACAAATCATCATTCTTCAAATGTACATCATGGAAATGTTTACGGCATCAATGATGAAGTTAATCCCTTTGCTACTCACGAAGATGCTCCATTTGAAAACATATTTGCTACTCACGAATCATCATCGAACCATCTTCTTGAGGAGACATCGACTCGGCTACCTCGGTTCCTCAACAAATGCCACATGAACACCTCGGAAAATGGACTCACGATCATCCATTAGACAACATCATTGGTAATCCTCTCGTCTGTATCAACCGGAAACAACTTGCAACCGATGCCTTATGGTGTTTCTTCAACTCCGTACTATCTAAGATCGAACCAAAAGATGTTAAAACCGCCATGAATGAAGGCAATTTGGTTCAATGCTATGCAAGATGAAATTCATGAGTTTGATCGTCTTGATGTATGGGAGTTAGTACTGCTCCAGGCGTGCTATGATTATAGCTCTAAAATGGATCTTCAAAGTAAAACTTGATGAGCATGGTGATGTGTTGAAGAACAAGGCTCGATTAGTTGCTAAAGGATATCGTCAAGAGGAGGGTATAGACTTTGAAGAATCTTTTGCTCCGGTTGCTCGAATCGAGGCAATCGAGAATCTTTCGGCTAATGTTGCTAGTAAGAACATGGTAGTTTATCGGATGGATGTAAAGGCGGCATTTCTAAGCGGAGATCTTAAAGAAGTCGTCTCGTCGGCCAACTGAAGGATTTGTGAATCAAGAGCATCCTACTCACGTTTATCGTTTGAAGAAGGCTCTTTACGGTTTAAAGCAAGCTCAAGGGCATGGTATGATACCTTTGTCAAAGTTTCTTCTATCAACCGGATTCATCAAAGGCGATTGATCCTACATTGTTCACCGGAAGTCGAGCAAACATTTGATTCATGTTCAAATTTATGTTGATGATATTATTTTTGCCTCGTGACCCAATGGAATGTGATCGTTTTCAAATGAAATGAGTTCAAAGTTTCAAATGTCAATGATGGGACAAATGTCATTTTCTTGGGATTACAAATTTCACAAAGTCCGGAGGCATTTTCATAAATCAATCTAAATATGCAATGAGATTTTAAAGAAATTTGGATTTGATTCAAGTGACCTGTTGACACCCCATGATTGACCGAACCAAACTAGATGAGGACCTCTCGGGGATCATGATTGACCAAGCGAAATATCGGAGTATGATTGGATCACGATGTATCTCACTTTGCTAGTAGACCGGACATCTTGTTATTTGTTTGCATGTGTGCTAGATACCGGGCTAAGCCTACTAAAAGCACCTTGAAGCGATTAAGCGGGTCTTCGGTATCTCGAGGAACCATCAATATGGGTCTTTGGTACCCGAAGGACACGGTATGTCACTAACGGCCTATCACGAGATCGCGATCATGCGAGTTGTCATGATACATGTCGAAGTACATCGAGGAGGTGCTCGGTTTTGGGTGATAAGCTTGTGGTGGTCTTCAAAAAGCAAATGAGTACTTCTATTTCCTCTACAGAGGTGAATACATAGCCATGTCATCTTGTTGTGCTCAAATCTTATGGATGAGATCTCGATTATCGACTATGGCTTTGAATTCAACAAAATCCCTCATCTTGTGATAATAAAAGTGCTATTGCTCTCTCATGCAACAACGTTCAACACTTTCAAGAGCAAAGCATATCGATATTCGACATCATTTCATCGAGGAACAAGTGGAAAAAGGTGTGGTGGAACTATATTTTGTGAGGTCGAATATCGGTTAGCGGACATCTTCACCAAAGCTCTTCAAGAGAGCGTTTTGAGTTTATTCTTCCACGACTTGGTTTGAAAAGCCTTGACGAAACTCTCAAAGCGTCTTGAGGAGGAAGGCGAGGAGTAAAGGTCTATCTTCATCTATCTCTTGTAAATATTTATTCGAAAAACAAAATACAAAATTATAAAACCTTCAAAAATCAAATAGAAAAATATAAAACTTTCAAAATCCATAAAAATTTGAAAAATTGAAAAATCTTCAAAAATATTGTCATTTTGTCATGTTTTCTCGGTTCGATAATATCTACGGTCTTTGTCTTTGTCATTCAAAGAATGACACGGGACTAGATGTTTGTTCATTCAAAGATATATATATATATATATATATATATATATATATATATATATATATATATATATATATATATATATATATATATATATATATATATATATATATATATATATATATATTGGGAGAAAGAGAAATGGTTTATTGTCATTTTCGAGGCAATAACCGGTTTTAAAGAAAAACGAGTCATGTCTTAACATGTTTTCACATTCCATGCTACGATTCTATAAACATTTATCTGCTTGAAAACCAAATGCTTTGAAAAATAACTCGATCTCTAATTTTGATAATCATCGGGACTTATATGTCAAAATCTCTATCTCAATCAACAACCTATGTCATTGATTGAGGGAGAATGATATCAATTAAATTAAAAGTTATTTGGCATTAAATTGTTTTCAAAAGATATACATGCATGTTTTATCAATGGGTTTAAAGTCTTAAAATCCGATCCTTATCGGTTCAAGCGCTTTCACAATCAAGTCACAATTCTCCTTAAAGCTTTCAAAATCAATTTAAATCTATTCGAGATCACAAATCTCAAATGTTTTGATAATTGTGATCGGGGAGAAATGTGATTTAAATTGGTTTAAAGCGATAATTGGTAAATGGTTTCATAAGAGTGTACATCTTGTCCTTCCACATGTGACAAAGCGATTTCAAATTTTCCATGCACATGTTGAGGGAGCATCTATCTTAAACCTTTGATTTGAAGCGTGATCATTCATCCCGATGTGCGGGTTCCTACAGTATGTGCAAAACTCTTTTCAAACCTCTAGGCGCATATTGAGGGGAGCAAATTATGGAAACCTCATCCTTCCCGAAATGCTATATCTACTTGATTTGATGTGGGAAGTGATGTTGATATCTTTAGAAAATGGTAATCAAAGAAGTTAATTCTTTCTCTTGCCTCCGTGTGCTAAACATTTTCAAATACTTGATGCACATGTTGAGGGAGTTCTCGTTCTAAAAATATCAAAAACAATTCGGTACAAAATGCTTTGATAATATATCACAAGTATCGAATTGATTTTTCAAATAGTTTTCAATTGGATCCAATGGCGGATGAACAATACCAAATAGACCGACCAACTTTACTTCATATGCGGTGATATAAGGATGATAAGGTTAGGTATGTGTTCCCATGATCCGCTTGAAGCAGGAGGGATCTACCGAGGGACAATCCACTAGTTAGTGTAGAAGTCCTTAGGTATGATGATAAAGGAGAAAAATGAGATATGGGAAGAGTGTGGACTAAGGCGAGCTAATCTTGGAATAAACCCAACAAGGTTCTAGCTATGAAGTCTCGGTAAGCTTGAAGGGGTTGAAGAATTAAAAGAATTGAATGAGAAAAGGGTGAAAACAAATAGCCCTCCATTTATTCAACCTTAGGTGAAACGGGTTCAATTCATATACTCTTGATGGTAACATCGGTATTGAAGACAAGGCGTCATGGACCCGGTGGCGCTTGCACTTCAACTTTCCAAACCACTCAAGTTCCTCTTAAAGGGCTTGTTTCATTCTCACGGGGCAGACATTATCTATCGACTTTCTCTTAGAGATGGTTGATATTGAAGAAGGAGACCCTCTCCTAGTCTCGTTATAGGATCCAAATATGCACAAATTGAGTCTAGAGCCACGAGATCATCAATAAATCTCATTAGGACACTTTCAATGAAGACTCTGTTTCACACAATGTGGAAAGAGATTATATCTTGAGTCCTCGCATTATCCTTGTGGTATTGCGGAACATCGAGTGATGTGTTTACATATTCACAATGAAGATGGAAAGCCTTACGGAGCCAACATCAAACAAGCTCGGTAGGTGGCATGTGAGATCTATTATATAGATCAACCATGTGACAATGAGCGAGAAACAATGGGGTGATTCAATCTTTTGAATCAATCACAGTTCGAGTTATGGATTGACGGATACCTTTGAAAAACCGGTCTTTGTGTAACAACTCTTTTCTTTAGCACATCGACCGTGTACTCATTTTCAAACCAAAAGGTATTTTTATGATTGATAATTGATTTTCAATAAAACCTTCGTTGTATTGCAAAAACAATTTCTATTGAGCATTACGATTGTTTTCAAATCTCTTTTCATCAATCGGTGGACTTAAAATTATTTGGTTCACTCGCTCCGTGTTGTCTTCTTTGAGATGTTCGGTTTGAGAACAGCTAGAACATTGCGAAACCACTGTCAAGGAAATTCTTGAATTATACACGATCACGGGCGATACATGTCTTGATCAGCGGGGGCCGTGGGCGTGTACCTCAATTCAACGAAAGTGATCAAAGACACTTTCGTGCGATTTATTGCTAGCTGTTGTATGCGGTAGACCCTACGTTTGCGGTGATCGAATGAAGCGGTCAATCCATAGCGCATGCTCACTTAACACATTCAACTCAAATAAATCATGATTAGTGCATCAATGACTCGATATTTTCACACCAAGCTTACGCTTCTGCTGCGCCAATATCATGATTCAACAAAAGCTTCGCTACTCGATGTGAAGATTTCATGATCCGAATGTGAGCATGTCGGTCCTAAAGTCACTACATCACATAATACCAACACCACAAAGGATGTGTCGAGATTGTTGATAGTGATGATCTCAAAAGATGGCTCAAAACTATTATCACGTGGATCGGTAAAGACCTCCACTTGGAATATCCAAACATGCAATGTGAAGAATCAATGACTACGAGCTTAGGAGCAAGGACTACATCAAGAATGCAAGATCAAATGTTAATGTAATATCTATTTGTAGTCTATGTAATTTTGGTACATGATTGAGGTGACCTCCCTTAGGGAGATTGTTAGGAATTAGAAATTCCGGTATTAAAAGTCGGCCATCTCAGTATATGTAATCGTTAAGCTCGTAGTCGTAGTTCTTTTAAGTTAAGTAGTATTTAGTTAAGTAACACCGTGGAGGACGGACGGGTCTTTACCGCTGTATGCACGATCCCGACCCAAAGTGTGGCGAGTTATGTAAGACTATAAATACTCTCTACCTTCCAAGGTAGAGAGTTGGAGCTCATAATAATATCTTTCACTTTCTCTCACTAAGTTCCCTAAACCTCTAACTTTCTCTCTAGAATTTCACTTATATGCCACCTTGTTCTTATGGTTTGATGTGTATGTGAAAACCTAATATCCTACACCATCCTAGAAGTTAATTGGTCTAAATCAAACCGGGTCACCTCCAATTGAAGTTTTTGTGTTCGGTGTTCATAAAAAAAAAATAGTGTAAGAACATTTTTGATCCTTTCTTGTTCTATTTCATTGTATTCACAATTTATTATATTTCGATATTTTTTCAGATTAATGTTTAATTAAAATGAAAGTTGTTATGATATTGATATATATATATATATATAAAAAGGGAATTATTGTTGTTGTTTTCTGTCGAAACACAAAGGGGAAAAACAAAAGAAAAATTTAGAAATAAAGAAAAATGGATTATTAATGTTAATAAATCAAAAACCTTGAATTTGTTGTTGGTTCTTTCATCGTGAGACAAGGAAGAAAGAAATAAAACTTAAGTTTTGGCTCAATAAAAGAAAAGTGCCTAATTGCTTATTAGATATAAGTTTACTTTGTAAATTACTTTAGCTATTTATTAATCTATACTCATTTGATAAAGTTGGAAATGGGAATAAATATTTTGTTTGTGTGAGTCAAAACTGGGTATGGTCGTAAGTTGAGACCTACACGATTCGAACATACAGGTGTATGGGATTTGCTTATTTTAAATTTTCATACTTCACAACTAGTATTACATTAGTAGTTTTGAGATAAATTATGTGTTTTGTTTGGCTTTCTACCCACTGTTCAAGGCTAATAAAAGATAACTTTGCTATTGCTTTTTCTCTTTAATCTCAGTAGTTGGTTTAGTATGGCTAAATAAAAAAAAAAAATAAAATAAAAATAAAAATAAATAAAAAGGGTGCGTTAAAATGACAGCAATTGTCATGACTTTGGTTATAAAAATCTCCTTATCACAAATTCACATCTTTTTAATTAGTATTCAAGTATAACAAGTGTAATATGTGTTGTGTTTTGGGCCGAAGCCCGCTTAATCCTAAACAGTAAGAGCGCGTTCGGTTTATGGTTGCTGCGGGTGTTTGGGCGAATCACAAAACCAAGCGAGGTTTGAAGCTACCTTATTGGTTCCGATCTATTCGACTTATCATTTCATGTCTTTTTCTCGGCCTATTACATCTACTCGTTCTCGATCCATTTATAACTAATAAAAGTATTTTAATATATATTTTTTTAAATAAAACCATCACTTAGAGTATGATTTTAATATACTTTTATCATCAACTAGTATCGATCATATATAAATGTATATACTTTTAATAACTTTTAATTATAATTAGTTAACGTCTAATATTATGAGTAATTATTTTAAATCGTCGTCTTTCGGTTGCCATCGAGCAGAAGATTTTTAAATCATTGATATTTTCTTATTATGTACTTATGCACTTTCAAGAGCCAAATCTACAAAACTTATGTTAAACATTAATCATTGCCACAAGCAACAACAAAACTTTTATTAAATCTTGTCGAGTCATAATCATGAATAAAGACTAAATTTGCCATACAAATCTGGAGTCGCGTGTCGGTGCCATCCAATAATTCTATTTATTCTTTGCTTTAGGCGCTAATTGCCAAGGTGAGTATTCACCCCTTTTTATTGCTTTACTTATTTGGGGTGAAATGCATGATTATAAAATTAAATTGTTTTCTTTGAACTATTTGATATATTTTAAACCCTTAGACTAACTTATAAATTTATGACTTGTTTGAACTCGATGGACCGTCGTCCTTGACCTAAAGTCTCCCGTTCGAACCTTCTCGCCGAGTCTCCCGTGTTGGGCGGTCTTAATTGATAGTATATAATAGTTGTTATGATGTAATGTTCGTACATTCGCATTGTTAGTCCCCATGGGTTTGCTGATTCGACTCAATTATACGTACCGTTAAATGCGGCCTCCTTGTAATGAGGCGATAGATAGTATGAGTATACAATAGAGGTCGGCCAACCTCTCGTTCCCCTGTCTACGAACGCATATTATTTATTTTAGGGCTTTGCGCATACTTTATTATATCTGAGGCGTTATTGTGCGTTGTTTACTAGACTTAAAATATGGAAGTGTATGTGAATTCATATGTTACAAGTCTTGTATGGGCGGATTTGTAACATAGTGAGTTGTGGGACATTTACCAAACAGACTATCAAATCGATATTTTATTTTACATAAAACTGTGTACTCACCAACTATTTTCATAGTTGACCCGTTTTCTCATGCATTTCGGTGATCGTTGTTTAGCTTATATTATGAAGATTTTAAATAAAGGTCGTCACAAGTCAACCGGATGGTTATGTATTAAAGTGTCATCTTTCAAATGTCAAACTTATGTTTCAATTGCCAAGGTCGGCTAGAACCTTGTTGTAATGTTACAATATTTCTTTAAATTTAAATTATGGTATTGTACTATATCTCTTTGCGATGTATATTGATTATGTTACACCTCGCGTTTCCGCCTCCGGCGGGGTGTGACATTTTCCCTCCTTGATGTTCTTGACTAGGTGGTCCAATCTTCCTTGTTTCACTAGTTTATCAATGAGTTGGCGTAGTTGGACACATTCATTGGTGGTGTGTCCCTTCTATCCATGATAATCACGGTATCCACTCCCACCTTTGATCTTACGGAGTGCGCATCGGTGGGGTCTTGGGAAGTTCGCGCCTTCTGCGCGAATATTTCCTTCAGGGTCTTAGTCGTGAGTATATCATCATTATCCCGTCCGCTCCCCAGCCACGGTAGTTCTTATTCTGATTGCTATTTTGGTGGTGGATTGTCTCGAGGTTGTTCCCGTGACCGATAGTTTGAGTAACCTTTCTTGCTATCCGCCGCTGCTTCTCCTAGGATAAAGGACCTTATACGTTTCATAAGTTCATCAAAGGTTTGGGGAATCTTGCGTTCAACCTTTTGATGAGTTTTGGGTTATTGATCCCGTTCATGAACCACGAAATTTTCGACACCGGGACATGCCTTAACTTTGTATGCACTCATCTTTGAAGCGCCCGCATAAGCGCTTATAGATTCCTTGGCTGTTGTTTCACCTGGCGAGTTCGACGGGGTTTTTATACACTTCTTCCGTTGAGTGAAGTTTAGGCGGAATGCCTTCCTCAACTCTTCAAAGCCATTAATGCTTCTGCGTGGAAGCTTCTTGAACCGATTCAGCGTTTCCCACTAATGTAGAATTGAACATGTGGCACTACACAGGCTGTGACCAATTTTCAATGGTAGCGGTGATTCAAAATTTCGGTGATCATCGGGATCACTGTTCCATCATAGGTTTTACATTAGCGGGCATGCGCCTTCTCTTATCTTAGAAGTCGCGATGCGTCAGTGAACGCATCCACTTTTAGCGGCGCCACGGAAGAGACATGTCTTCCTCCTCACGGTCGCGATATTTTATTACGGACTTCGGTGTCTGTTTCGCTATCCTCGTTGTCAGGAGTTACGAAAGGATGAATTTTCCCTTTTTGGCGTTTCTGCCATTGCCTCTCGAATCCGCGCGAAGGGCTTTCACTTGGGGAATATCGTCGCCCAGTGTCACGAACCTGCCGTTGCCAAGCTGGCGTGGACATTAGTACGTCCATCCTCTTCGCTTTCTTCCGGTCTTGCTGTCGGTGTATCATCACTCTCGACTCTCCTCCCAATTCCGTTAAACTTTGGGGTCGCGACTATCCCTTTCGTGCTTCTCTTTCGATGTGGCGGAGATGTCTCGTGCAGATCGAAATTAAGTCGGGCATGCAGGCTTCGACTCGACCTCTTTTTTGCTTCTTCTTGCATGAAAGCGGCCAAAGTTTCGTAATTTTGAGACACGAAATCCCGCGCTAGTTCGGTGTGACCCTTCTAGAGAAAGGTTGCTGTCTCTGCTGGGCCCTTGTTTACATTAGGTGCATCCGGTGCCTTCGTGAGGTCGGTTCTAGCGATTGGAGGAGTGGTAAAAAGGGTCTTGTGACGGATCTCTCTGTTGGTGGTGGTTGTAGTGGCACAGGTTGTCCCCGGCGTTGTTCCACCGTAGGAAGACCGGATCTGGGCACGACCCTTGGTTTTAGCGATCTTGTTGTTCGAGTACATTTAGAAGGCGATCCACTTTGCGACTTCTTTCCGTAAAATACATTTGCGATCGCCGATTTCCATGCTTCGTCATTCTAGTTCTTAGTTCTTAGTAATGGTCCCACGGATGGCGCCACTTGTTGATACAAAAGTTGGACGTTCCTTGTTTGGGCTCGGTTCTCGTACCAATTGAATATTCTTTGCTTGAGACTGCGCACTAAGTAAGCGGAAAAACTGCGTTAGGCTTATCGTGGGATTGTATCCACGATTATCCTCCGGCGTGAGAGTAAGTAATCGGTTTTAGGGTTAATAGGAGAGTTAGGGTTTTAGATCGTACACTTTCATGATGGCTCGGATATCCTTTATATACACATGAAACCTAATTGATTTCGTGTTCCTCGAGAATCGCGTATCCGCTTCATCGGTCTTGAATACTTATCTCCCAAGATAAGAGATTTCCAATATCATGAGCCATAAATAACTCGGTGCGGGCCTTCGTGAGCCCAAATTGTTATCGGGTTAGCCAGTCGTCTTTGGGCTCGCTATTGTGAGTTAGTGGTGGTCCGTGACTGAATGTAGACTATCGTCATCGATGTTTGCCTTTTTCACGGTGAGCATGGTTTATCTTTTGCAAAAACCGGTGATGGTAAGCCAAGGACCTTGTTTTGTTTTGCCAAGTTGTTGATGTTTTGAAATTTAAGTGTGAGAGTCTCTTGTGTCACATCCGGTTGATAGTTTGATGGCTTTGGCAAAGAGACAAGTTCCATTTTGAGAGTGTTGACATGTCTAAGACATAAACATCATCTCTTCTAGGAGCTATAAAACAACCTCTTTGTTGGCATTGAAAATGGTGCCTTGTTTGTCATTGAATTGCCAATGTACTTTGCATCACGAGTTGGTGACGCGATGAGATTGTATTTGAGACCATTGACATAAGCTATTCTAGAAAACTATTCCATTACGGTATACTAAACCATAACCTTGATGGGACATGATGAGTTATCACCAAATACTACCTTGGGTCTGGTTCCTTTACATACTTGTGCGAGATACTCCTTAACACCGGTCATGCTTCTTGAGCATCCTTATCTAGATGCGAATAGGCTCCTGGCGTGTCTCTGCACAAATAGTAAAGCTGGATTAGTTTCTCTTGACCCACATACTAGTGGGCTTGGGCCTTAAATTTGGCAATTGACTCATGGTCGGTGGTTGTGTGCATTGTTATACCACGGGTTTTGCATTTGGGCGAGGATGACTCGGTGATTACAGGTTGCTTGGAACTTCTCCTTGCTTGGATGACATCGTCATGCTGGGATGTCTCATGAGTTGGATTTCATAAATATCACAACATGTGTTCATGAGACAATCATCGGGATGATGATCATTAAAGCCACGATGTAGGCAAGGAGGAAGGGTTTTGCTCTAAACTTTTGAGCGATTTAGAGGTTGAAACATCGATGACAATTTTGGTATAGTTCTTGATAACGCTACAGCGTCGTTCGGGTCAAAGGAACTTCCTTTTCTTGAGCAAGTTTTATAACACCTAGGCGATGAACCTAATCGTTGTAGTGTAGTATTAGGGTAAGCCACGGGTATTGATATCGTTCTCTGGGGAATAGGAATGCTAGTGAGAAGTTACTACGCTAAGGTTGGGGTTGAGGAAGATTATTTTTATCTTTTTATAATTTTAAGAAAAGGAAAGTACGAATCTCGGGGTTTGGATTTGGGGTTGGTATTTCTACCGATTACTCTACTTATCTAATTATCTAATCTAAGGTGTATGTAGTCTATGTCTAATTATTGTGTGCTCGTATGATGGTTTAAAGATGTGTTTACTTAGGTTTTATTACTCCTTAATTATCTCCTATTGATGGTTGAATTCTCACGTCCTTATTCTTAATCGCGTTGTGTGTCTAAAGTCGTAGGGTATGCGTTTGTCCCTAACTCTTTGAAACTACCAAAGGGTCTCGTCTACAAAATCTCTAGGAATTATAAACTCTAACTCTAAGGTACTCTTTGGATGGTTTAGCCTACAACTACTCTAGGTGTTATAGTCTAAGGTTCACAAAGATTAATCAAGCATTAACTACACAAAGAATGACCTATCGCATTACTAGATCATTAACAATTAAGATAAGAGACAACCAATCAATATTCAATAGTTAAGTTTCATATTCCCTAAGCAAACACACAAGTAAATTAGTGGGACATGGAGAACATGCAAGCATACACACAAGTAATTGAAGACATAATTGAATTAATGAAGTAAAACACTTATCTTGATGTAAGATAGGGTTTGGAACCTAAAATCTTGTCAAGACGACCTTGGTTCGGTTTAGGTTTTTACTCCAAAAGACTACACTTGAAAACTAAAAATTCGGATTCTATATATAAGATTACAATCGCGACGGTGTCACTTTATGATTTGTGGCCGTCGGTCGACGTCGTGGGGTTTCGTCTTGGCCACGTTAGTCTTGCGGCGTCACCTTATGCTTGTGGCCGTCTGGATCAAATCTAGGCCATCCGAGTTGCGACGACCTACTCTTTTAAAGCGACACCGTCGCTTGTAAATAAGCAATTTGGCTCTTGCGGTAGTCACAAAAGTGATGCGACGGCGTCACGAGATAACACTGACGCCGTCCCTTGTGTTTCAACGACTTGAGTGTCTCGATTCTTGACTTTGGCCATTTTCTTCGTATATTCGCCTTTCGTCCAAATAAGTGCCATTCCGGCAATTTGCCTTCAAGAGACCTAAAAAGTGAAAAGCGATATTAAGTAATAACGGATACAAAGTGATCAAATAAGGGCTTAAACGACCAAAAGGTACATTTAAAACCTTATCATTTGCTTTACTAAGTGAACTTACATATTGTAAGTGATCGAGTTCAATGATCATCCTTTTTGCGGATCATACAAAAAGGATTCTATATGATTGTCGATGGTATGGTGGTATAGTGGCATAGATCATACTACGCTTGGTTTGGTGGTGGCTTTTGACTTTGAGAAACTAGAGGAGGTGACTTAGTTTCCTTGATTGATTCGAGGACTTTTTATGGATTCCATCTTATCGGTTAGCTTCCTCACAAGTTGATCAGATTGCTAAATTTGGTCGACTTGGTGGGGACGAGAGGATGTGGAAGTCTCTGTGGGGTAGATTCTTGTTGAATTGGTTTTGATGGTCTTTTCGGGATGGTTCTACCAAGTCCGGACCTTTCTTTTGGTGAGTGTGGATTGAATTGTAATGGAGTAAGCTCGAGCTAGGGCGGCACCACGAAGAGGTTCGGGGTGGAAGTGGTGCTTGAGATTACGCTTCATACTCGGAGATGTGTTCGGTACTCACCGGGCACATCGGAGAATCAAGCATGCTCTTTAGAGCTTGACTTTCGAGCTCTAGAATTCTTCGAATCGAAATTTGGAAGCTTACTCTTAGGATTAACCCGTTCAATCAATCACGGGGCTTGGGAATAGTCAACACACCGGTAATCATGCCACAGACACAAATGGTTTGGGAGGCGGTCTTTGTTGAGAGTCGGGAGATGATTTTCACCTATGACTCTTTTTTTACTCTTGGGGGCTCCTACTGACATCAAAGACTCTTGGATTCTTAGCAATCCAACTAGCAATGATATCCTTTTATTTCTTAAGTTCATCTTGAAGAGCACGATTTCTTTTAACTAATTCGGTGTTTTGAATTTGCAAAGTGATAGCCTCAAGCTTATTTTGTTTTAAAAGCGGTTCATCCCTACACTTGTTTAGTTCAAAACTTAGCTTGTTATATTTTGAAAAAGATTTAATCGTTTCTCTTCTACAAACTTAAGGTCAACATTGATATAGTTCATATAGGATGCCAATCGAGTCATCATCCATAGAAAGTAAAATATTTACCTTCTTCATTGTGATGTTGACCCACTCACCATTCTGGCATGATTTTTCCCAACGACTAGCTTGTCCTCTTACGAGAGGCCATCGATTCTGTGACATGCACCATTTCATCATCGAGATGAGAGTGGCTCTTCATCGATCGAAGGTTTCGACAACAAGGCCTTTGTTTTACTCTGCGCAGATTGAACACTTTTTGTTGTTTACGAGGATTGGCCTCAAGCAATGCAATCTTAGCTTTGACTTTCCTATACTTAGCTTCAAAATCAACGGTTTTGTTTTGATCAGATTTGTTTTGAAAATTTTGATGAGGCGATAGATTTTAGGTTGAAATTTTCTAAAGCACGAGGCAGATTTGACCACGATGGTTTATAAGAGGGTTCATAAATTATTTTGAAAAGCAGTCTTTTGCAAAATGACCTCTTTTGTGACACTTAAAACATTCGATGTCCTCATTTGCTTCGCATTTGAAAACCTTTGTTTCTTTTATAAACCTCAGAGAGTTAGCAATGAGTGCCCTTTCACGAAATTCGACGTTCGGTCATTTAGGTACTCCTCACTTGATCTCATCGGGCTCGTCATCGAATTTTCCTCGAAATCTTGAACCACATTGTTAGAATAAAAGGTAGTTGATATTGGTGTTGCGGTGGTGGTGGGGACTTCTTGACTTCACGAGACTTCTTTAAGTCGGGGTATCGTCTGCATTGATGAGCTTTTCCTCATAGACAAATTTCCTATAAATTTCGGGAAGTTCGAGATTACGGATATGATTAGCATTCCTAAGTTACGAGAGAAATTCAACCCTTCTCGGGAAGACTATTGACAAAACCAACATTGATTTCATGTTTGGACAACTTGACACCATCATTTGATGTTCATTTAGCAAGGTTTTGTCTGGGTGTAAGTTTGAGACGAGTTTACGAGTCCTTAGCCACGAAGGTGTTATACTCAAGTTTGAGGTCCATTATCTGTTTTCCTTGGTATCGATGGGCCTTCATGACTATGGACTAGGTCATCGGGTTTGTTTAGTTGTACTACGACTTATAGCGACTCCATAATATCATCGAAAGACATGATATGATGATACTTTTGAGTCTTTGGTCTGGTTGACCACTCTCCTCTCATCCACGAGTCCATGAGCTTGAGTTTAGGCAAACCTTGCGGTCTTTGGGATAAATGGACCTTCATTTATACACTTGATATAATAAGGTTCCATCCAATCAAATAGCAAAGCATCGCTTTTTCCATTTGTTAAATTTACCAACTTCAAGTCTAGGGAAGCATTTGAATAAGCTCCACCCTTTTGTCTACTAGTTGGGGTACATCAATTTCGACCATAAGGATCACGATTTAAAAATGTTTTAGGCGGCTTAAAAAAGTTTTATAATCGGCCTTGCTCGATACCACTTGTTGTTCCTATTCACTATCTTAAAAGCAGTTAAGTATTTAAAAAAACAAGTTAATAGTGAATCTATGGTGATAAGATGTAAGTAAAACACTTGAATAATTTTCAACATAATATTCTTTATTAGATATAAATCAAACAAGAATACATTACCCAAGCACTTGCGAAATAGTACTTGGGATTGAAATGACAAAGGTGTAACTCCGCGCGAAGCTCGGTGAGTCGAGCACAACTACAAGTACCAGCTGAGTTATCTCGGGGATTAAGTTGTGTTGGAGGAGTGAAATATGGCTTGCGTGTATGTGTGTTTTACAATTCACAAGCTTTTCTTTCACTCCATCTCTTATGCTATTTATACAAGTATGAGTTTTAACTCTATCCTAAGTGACAACCGACATTTTGCGGAAGACAAAATCTTGATGTATTTTGTCTTTGTTCTAAAGACTATATCAAGTAAGAGACAAGCGACTTTCCATAAGTCGGTGATGACACTGAGCACGATAGTTTGCCATTACGGGAAAGTTGACTTTGGTTGATACGGACTTCTTCTTATCGATTGAACTTATCCCGCCTTGTCCTGCTCATTCTTGATCTTCATTGTCTTGATCTTCTACTTGGTTTGTCTTGATGTAAGTAGTTGGTGAGGAGTTTAGGGATTCGGTGAGTTATTGTCATCACACCTGAATCCACCATCTTCTTCTTGACTCAATCTTCACCCTTTAAGTTACGCCTTCTTGGTGGAGAGAATTCTTCTTAGTCTCTTCTTGAGTATCCGAAGATGGCTCCTTTGAGAGACTATGCACTCGATGATCTGTTAGTGTTTAACGGTCTAAACACTTGGGGTATTTTCTATTCAAATCCTAGATTAAGGGGTTTGGGTATTACTGAACCCAACATTTTGGTTTAGAGCTTGATGAACCCTTTTCTAACCCAAGAGGTCTAATACTAATTCTTGCGGTTCTCTTGGCAATTGTTGAGGTGGGATTCTAACATTATGACCTCTTACGGGTGATGATTCGGTGGATGAAATCTCATGGACCATATGACCATTCCTTTTGGATGAACCTTTGGTTGAAGAGTTGTTGCTAGATGCTTTAGTCATAGTGATGGTGAGAATGCAATAGAAGTCTCTAACTACTGATTTTTAGAAATGTGGTAAGAGTGATGAATTAAGCTCTCAATAGTGTTTGGTTTATAAAGAGTAAGTGTGAGTTAAGGAATTAAATTCATGACCACTAAGAGAATTTGGCATGCACCAAGGTCAATTATGGTGTTGTTCAGCTCTAGGGAATCATTAAATGGTAACTAAAAGTGTTTAGATTACCAAAGATGGTTTAAATTTTGAAGGAAAAGCTGATTAGAAACCTTACAGAAGACGGATCCACGGATCCTCTCACTAGGGATCCGTCTCGGTTAAAACCGAGGATCCGTCTCGTCGGATGAAATATGATGAAGTGATTATGCTCTTGTAAGGTCTAATGCCTATAAATCTTGAGGGTTTGAATTTCCTTAGATGTCTTAAGTGATAGGTGACTTAAATGTCCAACCACAAAGAGTGGGGATACTTAATGATGGTATTGGGTAAAAAATAGACTTTTGAGAGTGTAACTAAATGTTTAAGGATGATACTCATTGATTTGAGTATGACAAGTGATAGAAATTGATCCTAGAGATCAGATGATGACTTAGAAGAAATTTGAAAAATTCCTAAAAAAATAAAGAAAAATCAAAAGAAATTAAAAGCTTGTTTTAAACCTATTTTAGGGTAAGGATGACTAAAAACAATTTGCTAAAATTGATAGAAATATCAAGCTAAGTGTTTTGAGATGTGAGGAACAATGTGTGAGCATTGGAGTGGAAATATGGTGAGTTTTGATGAGTTGATAAATCAAAAACACTTTGAATTTGATCCTAAGTTAGCTATGGGTGAGTGTGAGACCTACTGAGCTTGAGAAAGACTTAAGTAGTCTTAAAGAATCATGTTTAGCTAGAATGATGTGATCTAGGAGACAAGTTTGATGTAAAATAATCTGTATCTGGTATTTGTTTGCCCGGATCCCATGGTTCCCTCATTTGAGGGATCCGGCTAGCTATAGCCCAGGGATCCGGCTACTAGATCAGAAGCCTCTCAACAATTGTGTAATTTTTGCACCCTTAGCAAATGCTTATCCTAGTCGTTTCTACAATCAGTAAACATATGCATATAACAAGTATAACTAATAGTAAGTGGGGAGAACTGAAAGGTAATTAAACAATGAGTGATAACGACTACTTGAATAGGATCAAGTCGTCGTAAAATCTCATTTTACTAGTTCCTAAGTTAAGGTGTTCAATGCCAAATCATGGCAATTCCTACAACTACATCCTACTCTACATAAATATTGTTAAGAAGTTACAAACCATTGTTTTAGAAATTGTTTTCACAAATTAAGGTACTATGACCTTACCTTCCATCCACACCTCCTTCCATTTCACTCCGTCTTCATCTCCATCATCATTCCTTCACTCTTCATCCCACCATCTCTATTTCTTCTTCTTGAAGTTAGCGAAGCACTTGAAGATCCCTTTAGTTTGTTGCCATTCTTGTGATGGGCTTGGAATATCCGCAATTGATTGATGTAATCTAAAGGGTCGAGATCGGTGTTGCCAAGGGATTGCTACTTCCTTCTCCTTCTCTTTGTCTTTCCCTCTCATCCGATGAATCTGTTGGTGGGTGAGGTCTCTTGCCATCCACCATGATCCTTGTAGTCTTTCCATCGGATAGCGACACCATGACTTTGTTGCAAAAGCTATGATCAAAGGAATAAGGAGAAGGATTCTAAAGCAAAGATGAAGTTTGCTAGACGGGTTAGGAGCATTGCATAAGGGAGCACCATCTTGTCCATGCTTTTCACACTCGCCATCCTTTTTATCATGTAATAAGCGAGGTTGAAGTGAGTGTCGATCACAAGGCAATAAATCATGAAGCTCAAGCACACATTGGGATGATATTTGTTCCCTCCCAAGAAAAGCACATTCTCCCTTACCACGAGTTCCCATTTCTTGTACAACGGGAACATTTCTGAAAGCTCCATTTGAAATGGATCCCTATAGATCACCTTGGAATTTCTCGTGACCCTCGATAGAGATGCTCTTTCTATGAAGACGGTATCTCTTACCGTGGTTGCTTCCGGGATTCTCATAAAGTATACTTCATGATGATCTACCATGTCATGTAACTCCGCTAAAGACTATTCGTTGGAATACATGCACACTCCTAGATATGGGACACGGAGTATCCTTCCAAATTCTACAAGAGAGAGGGTGTACTCATGCTCATTGATGATGAAGGCTATTGAGATGGTCCCGTCTCCATTCCTAACGATTCTCATTGTCTTGTAAAATTAAAGCACGAACACCGGACAAATTTGCTCGTTAATGTCCAAGAGGCAATCAAAGCTAATTCCTTCAAAGAATTGTCGGATGTTGGTGTTCGCGAGGAATGATGGTTCAACCACACGGCCTTCATGGAAAAGCCTATTTTCTAGCAACTTGAAAGCTTTCCTATCCTCTGGGCTTAGGCCTTCCTTACGATGGTACATTGGGATGTAGTGGGCGGTATCATGGTAATCTTATTGGCGGTTACTAGGCTGATTGTTCCTATACAACAAAACCACAATGTGGTGTTAATTGTGTGAATAGTAACCTAAAGGGTTTGATCATAATTTTGCTCAAAACATCTTCATTGAATTCAAGGAATGAGTTTAATTTGTATTAACAATGTTAATTCTTTGATTTAGATTATCTTAGAAAATAATGTGATAACAAATTATGACAAACCCATTTGAGCTCAACTTCTAAAGATGAAAATTGTAATCCTATGAATCAAGGAATGGAAATAACAATGTAGTGAAGATTATACTTACACAAGAGATTGTTTTGCTTGAAGAAGATGATCAATTTGCTCACGTGAAACGATAACTAGGTTTATGTTCGTGAGTCTTGATAGAGAAAATGGGTAGTGGAACTTCCACGTTGATCATTTCTTACTTATCTTTGTTTTACATTGCACGGATCCCACGAATCCCTTGTATGAGGGATCGGCTAGTTCAAACTCGGGGATCCGGCATATCGACAATTTGATGACTTAAGTGATCCTTGATAATTTTGGTTTGGGAGTTCTAAATTGCTAGGATCGATGTTTATGCTCTATAACTTATGGTTTGGGGTCTTGACGGGTTATACGGTCCTATTTTGACGAGGTTCCTTTTATGAATAAATCATAATTCTTTGGAAAGTTTTCAAAGATTATGATAAAATCTATTTTATCATAATGTAAGAACTTTCACATGGATACTTATTGACATATATGAAATGTCAATAATCCTTTTGTGAGGAGTAATGATCAAGGCTCTCGAATAAGCGAGATATTATTATCACTAGTTTGTAGTTTGTCTATAGAGATTAACAAAGAATACTAATATTGATGATGAGTTCAATATAGAAAACTACTTTAGTGATAATTAAGAGCGTAAAGATACTACTAAAACTTAATCATGATTAAAGAAAATGACAAAAAAAAAGTTATTTGTAATTAATTAAGTATCATACCTTTGCTAAATATTCTTTTAAGGAAAGAGATATTTAGAGAAATTCTTCATGATCTTCTTAGGATGCCCAAATCCAAGTATTGGAGAATTCTTAACAAAGAAAATATTAGAACGTTCTATCATTGTCCAACATTATAAAATATGATGATTTTTAAAGCGTGACATTTTGTTAAAAAATCCTTCTTTGTAGTTTTCAAACATACACGGATCGTATCAAGTTTTTAAAGTACAACATACTCTAAGAAACTTGGTAACGAAGCTCTGATGCCAATTGTGGAAAACTAGAAGGGGGTTGAATAGTTTTACCAATTAAAACGATGTTATAAAATATTTAGATCGACTTATGTCAATCTATTAAAATGTGTATGTTGGACATTAGTAGATAGATATGTAAATGTGTAATGGAAAGATAAAGAGTAAGAAACACATAACCATGACACGAGTGTTTATAGTGGTTCGGCTACAAGGACACCTTCCTTGCCTACTCCACTCCCCGAGTCACCTACTCGAGAGTTCGTAAAACTACTACGACACCAACTCCTTATGGCGGAGAAGCCTTCTGGCGTCGCCTACTCTTTTTCGGTACTAGGCTGACACGGGTTCTTCCACAAGGTAGAACCACACCTATCACAACGTCGCCTACCCTTTATCCGGTACTAGTCTAGATCTTGAGTTCCATTACAATGGAGGAACTACTACCCAACACTACACAACACCTAACCCAAAGGAGACCCACTCCTTATTACAACTTCATCAAGGATATCAATATCCTTGGATACAACCTATCTCTATTTGTACATCGATGCACCTCATCGATTATACACCCTTGGCATCTTTCACTAATGACACTTGACTTGACTTCTAGGCACTCTTCACTAATGCCCTTGACACGGACGTTTGGCTCCTTTCACTAATGCCTTCGTCTTGACTCCTTTGGCACCCTTCACTAATGCCTTTGACACGGACGTTAAGCACCTTTCACTAATGCTTCGTCTTGACTCTTTCGGCATCCTTGGTAATGCCTTTGAATCAACACTTCTATGGAGGAAGAAAGAACTATCAACAAGAGAACCTCGGTAGTCTTGATGATGACGAAGCATGGCAACTCATGGACTTGAGCTTGCTTGACTTCAAGAGGTGGTGATCTCGCCTTTAAGAGGAACCTAGAGAATCACACAAAAACAAAACACAAACTATATATAGAGATCCTTTAGGATCTGAGGTTAGAAGGTTTACAATACTAGGAGAAAGTATGTGTGGGAGTGGCAACCCAAAATGAAGAAATGTCTTACTATTTATAGAAGAAATTTATCTACTGTTCCACGGATCCCACGGATCCCTCACTTGAGGATCCGTCAGTATATTCTGGGATGCATGGGACGCTCCTCTTGCCCATGGGTTTTGGGTCATGGGTCATGGGTTATGGGTCATGGGTCCTAGACTTTGGACAATGGGTATCCAAGTAGATACAATGTATCTACAAGATGCAATGCATCTAGTCCATGGGTCATGGGTTAAAACCATGGGTCATGGATAATACCCATTTACGACTCATGCATGATGTCATGCAATGGGTTATGGGTTATGCTCCATGGGTATGGGTCATGGACTTTGGGTTTTACCCAACTACATTCAATGTATTTGGTCAATGGGTCAAATACTTTAAATTCTACCCATTTATATTTACCCATTATAATACATATTAGTTATGTATATATTTACCCAATATGTAAACACTAGTTATTGTACATATGTATTGCTAAATCATAAAATCACTTTTACTTGTTTAGTGTTTTATGTGAAAACGTAAGTGTGTTAGTAAACTATTGGCTTAAACCATTGACGTATTTTATTTGTTTCGTTAAAATGATTTTACGTTTGTTATTGACAAAACATTAAAAGATCGTAAAATATAAATAACGTTTTTACGGCTTATTTGTATTAATACATTAGTCCTTCATACACTGAGATTCATCATTAATATGAAAACTCACAAAACTATGAAAGATACTAAGTCCATACATCCAAGGCCATAAGCATCATTAAGAAACAAGCATCCTTGAGCAGAAGTGCAAAAACCAAAACAGTAATACACGTCTCCAATATAACTCCCATTAACAGCAAGATTAGGGAGTGCAATGTAGCAAGTTTAGGGGAAATTGCCTCCTTAAAAACCTACCCAAAGTAAAACCCAAAGGGAAAAACCTTAGAGTAGGAAAAAAGTGCAACTTTCCCCTAAACCTCCCCAAAATCAGTGTTGCCAAACTAGCTAAACAACATGCACACATGAAAATCAACATGGCTACCAGCAAAATAGAAAAGATGAAGGACAAAGTGTAACACCTCCAATTTCTTGATGCAGTGAATTTAAGCGGGTATTACTTCATGGCTGTGATCATAACAATAGAAAGCGAACTCTAATGGAGTCGTTTAAAAGATTATCATTCGATTTATATAAATATCGAGTTTACAAAAATGAGGTCTCAGTAGTCTCACGGTTTACAAAATACATTAAATGGGTTTCGAATAATAATAAAATTTATAGCCTTCTTGAGTATCCGTGCTCATCCGTGCCGACCTCGTATAATATGGACTGAAATACATGCTTAAAGCTGTCAACACAAAGGTTGAGTGAAATTCATAGAGTTTAGGAAATCGGTTGAACACATAATGTTTGTGTGGGTTACGTTGTTATACACCCATAATATTGAAAACAAAACAGATATTATTGCACTAAGCTCATGACACCTAAACGTTAACAGCTTGTCAATAGAAATTGATATGATAGTAACAGTTGCCCTAATAGGTAATTTGCCAATAAACCTATAGATCTTAAAATATAGTGCGTTTGTTTGCCTACCCAGTCAACACAAACGGGATTCGTCAATCCCAATAGGAATATCCACAATATTCACGTTCACTCGCAAGTGATTAATGGTTCATGATAATAGGGACTTAATGTTGGAAATAGTGGTACTTAGTGCAAATAATACATTCAGATAAGCGTATAGTTTGAAAGCAATGTGTTCGATTTAAAATAAAGCATGTATTTTCCCCAAGGGTTTGTAAAACAATTAAGTAATAGAAAGTGGGGCTATGAACTCACGGTAAAGATCAGCAGCGGAGTGTAACGATATATTGTATGTCAACAATAGAGTATGGCAAGACCACGATCTTTAACGATTACCTAAGAAAACATAGTATTCGTGTTTTAGTATATTGTACGATATAAGTGTACAAGTATATATAGTTTGTTGGCTTATGATGTTGTACATGAATCCTTAAGTTAAAGTATTCCTTAAATGTTGTTTGGCTTATAGTCCTTTTATAAATAACCTCGTACCATCGTTCAGGCTATCAAAATCAAGAGGTCGTGAAGTAGTTTAACATGTCATATGGTCATTTACTTAGTTTGTCAAAGTCTAGTGAACAAGTTTTAAAAACAAGTTTCGTTCATTAGACTTATACTAGCCGTGCGGCTAAGTTATGGTTAAGCAATAATAATCAATACCATATTAAGGATGTGTCTAGGTTAGACAACCTCAAGACAACAATCTTGACTCAATCTTGGTTTTATTTTAGCCTCAAATGATCAATATATCACTTAAAGTTCTCACTAAGGTTGTTTTCTAGTCAACAACAGGTCAGCTTAGTTTTTGCCGTTTTTAGGTTTTGTCCTTCACTTTCTGCTTATGTGCTCCCGAGTTTTTGTATAAAAAGTCATTCTGAGCAACTTTCATGTTTTACAGTTTTGCTGATTCGGACCATAAAATTGTCAAAATCGTGATTTAAAATCGTATCAACAAGCTTTTATTCCAACACTATATTTTCATCTAGTAAAACTTAACTAGGCATAACTTTTTAACCACAAGTCCTTTTTAAGTGATTCAAATCCTTAACCCTTATAATCTCTAATCCTTGTCTTCAATCTTCAACCCACTTGATTCTAACCCTTGTTAATCACCAAATAATCCCCTTTATCTCAGCCCCTAATACCTTTAATAACTCCAAATCTAACCATGGAATCACTAAAACAACCCAAGAATCATAACTAGCTACCTAAACCCTTCACTTTTGTAGTATAACTTGTTGTATGAATCAAAGTGGATGATGGTGAAGTGGTGGTGAGGGATGAACGACCAAGGGAGGTGAGGGAGAGGGTTTTGGTCACTTTTTGCATGTAAAAGATGAGAATGAGGTGAAGTTATCTTAAGTGGGGAACAAGGGTGGCTATGTGGCAAGTTGTAAGACCCAAGTGAGCTAGACAAGGCCATGTGGCCTTTTGATGAAGCCATTTACATGCCACCTCTCATATGAGGTGGTAGTGTGTGTTATTTGTGATAATATTTAGTTTACGAGGTGTAGTTTGGTCCCGATAATTACTAATGCTAAGCCCTTAAGTCACGAAACTTAAAACCGGGTAACGTAAAAATATAATACTTACAAAAATGTCTAAACTTATCAATATATTCTAACTAGGCATATTAAAAGTATGATAAGTCTAATAGGGTGCTCTTATGTTGTTAAAACCTAATAACATAGGCTTGAGTACGCGTCTTACGTAAAAGTAACATATCTACTTAAAATGATAAAGTAGTAATAGTTCATATAAATTATGATTATTGGTGAAAATAAAGTATTTTGAACATATAGACTTATCGTAGTCTTGTGTTGGTCACAAGGAAAATTACCGGTTGCTACGGTTATCGTATTTGCTTTTACGTTACGGTAAAAGTCAAATAGTCAAAAGTCAAAGTCAAAAGTCAACTTTAAAAAGTCAAAGGGTAAAATAGTCATTTTACCTTATGGAAAATTACGGGTTGCTACACAAAGCACCACCAACTAAGCTTTATATAAGGGTCAATACACCACCAAACATGCTTAATACATGCCTTACAAGAGTCCCAGCATAACCAATATAGTATATTATTGTTAGAACAATCAATAAAAATTATGCAATACCATGGATCATCAGGTTATATGTTTCATTACACTTCCAAAATCCGGTCCCAACATGGAGATTAACCCAAAACGACTTAAAACCTTACACCCCATCAAACATATTAATGTTCCCATCTCCTTAATAATGTCCCATGAATCATATTTCTACTTAAAGAAATATCCCGGACCTTGAAGCTTTCATTACATCAATGAGACTCTTTGACGGTTAACCCACTAATTTTGAGCTTAATGGTGTTAACAACATGATCAAAAGGACCTCCATTGTCCTACTCCCTTGGTCGGGCGGATCTACCTTTGACGGTGGTATGCGCGTGCATACCTGCGTAAATTTTCGATAGTGTAAAGAATTTCGATTACCTTAAAACTTAGTACAAAATACACTACATATTCATAAGTGCACACCCTATAAATACTTGAAAATTATTAGTGCATACCCAAGATTTTAAAGAAAGAAGAAATGAAGAAAAAGGAAGAAAAGCATGGTGGAGAAATATAAACACGTCGGTATGTTAAAAAGAAGAAGCTTGTTAAAGAGAGAAGGTCAAATGGCCAATAGACTATTCCAAGCCCAATTGTATAAAGGCGATTAGTTATGGCATTGAACTTGAAATCTATCATTGCTATAAGTAGCCCATTAATTATAATTATAAATTTACACATTTTATTAATCATGCCATATGTTTTAAAGTTTCATTTACGATTGAAGAATAATGATCTTTTATTTTTACTTTAAGTTGATCTCAATGATCAAAACATAAAAGTTTAACATTATACGTTATTACAAATGACTAGATGAGGACATGAGGTTTATTAAGAAAAAGAAAAAGAGATAATTTCATATATATCAAATCTAAACATCAAAATGCATACCAAAAATAATATTTTTTAATAGATGATATAGAGTGTAGTTAGAACATGTTTTGGGTAAATACGGCATTCTAACGTTTAAGTTGAGTAAATATGAAATTGACCCGGGAAAAAACCCGACCCGGAAAATACAACCCGAAAACCAAGTTTATTAGTAGCTATACTAAAATAGTGCATACCCTACTCTGAAATCCTAGATCCGCCACTGCCCTTGGTTATAAATCCTATAATTTCTTTCTTGTCAAAGGAAGTACACTACATCCCCAAATACTAGCCTTTGGATAACACTCAAAATCCCATTCTTAGCAGGCTTGTTGACAACCCCAGAAATAACACTATCATCAAGGAGGCCCAAAGGCTTAAGTCTTTCCGACAGTCTCTTAGAGTAATTACAAGAAAAGAAAAGGTGGATGTGGGTTTTTTGGTTGTAGGGTTATGTGAATAGAGTTTTATTTTTTATCAATTAATTAATTTATTTATTTATTTTAATATTACACTTTATGGTCTAAAACTAAGCACATGCATATTTTAAGTTTTTTTCTCCATCAATTTTACAAACGAAAATTCATTAAATGTTGACGGAACCAATTTAGTTTGACTTTATATTAACTAACTCGATTTAACCATGTAGTGAAATCGAACTCACTAATCATGTTGCGAAGGGCATTTCCAATTTTCGGTTTTCTATATTGAACCCATCATATCTTTCTAGTATAATTAATTAACTCACCACATATTAGGTAAACAACAAAAAAGTGTTATACTAATATGTTAAGCTAGCTAGAAGCCCAAAAGTAACAGATAAAGTTGGTCACTAGCTTTGTTTAATAGTTATATAGTCAATACACACACTAGGTTTGTTTAAGTGTTATCCTGACTTTAGATATTCATTCGTATTTCGGGATCCTTACAATTCTTAACATAAACCAAACAACATAATCATTCCAATCCACTCTTAATCACGTTTTACATATCATACTATTGAAACGAAAAAAATTAAGTAGTGTCATGTTATAGTCTCATCGTAATGATAAACAGAAGTTATCAAAGTTTACGATATACATGATAAAATTTATTAGAAGTTTGTATGTAGATAGAACATTTCTTTTACATATAAAATAATATAATAGTTTGTTAGAAACATTTAAAAATGACTAGCCGGGTACCCTTGCGCATTATATTTTCGGTGAAATTATGTTTTAGGTTGTAAAGAACGTATTTTTTGTGGGTTTTTGTTTCTTTGTTTGCTGTGTGTTTTTTTAGATGTGTAAAGGTTCGGCTTTTATATAGTGCAAACATACATGTGTAGTGTTTTAATGTTAGGTTCGGAGTTAAGATTTTATTTTGCAAAACGTTTAAATCTATTATATATAATAAAATAAGCTTTTGTACAAGTCTACTAAGCACGTTGCATTAAAAATTCGTTTAATGCACTACCATATTTAGCTTTAAAGTACAACTGAAAATTGCATATCCTCTAAAAGAGTTTTCGGTGACCAGATTCAATGTATTCTTCTTTTGTACCCACAATTCACCAATCTTCCTCTATACCCTTCTCTGTTGTAAATCATTTATTCAATTTTCAGTTTCAATTCACAAATCAAATTTCATGCATTCAAAAAAACATCCAAAATAACCCAGTAATTCAGGACCAGGTAAGTTTCTTCTACTCATATTTCTTCTATACGCTTTCGAATAATTGTGTTATTTAATTTATATTTATATGATTTGGTTGTTTTTTCCATTTTGTGCTTCTTTTTCAGGTTGTTGCGATGGCGATTTTGGCAATTTTTACTTTATCCACAACAAGTAACTTTTTATAAACTGATTTAATTTATATTAATTTGGGTCTTCACATCTTAATTGTAATTTATAGTTGGATTGATATGGGTTTTAGCTTGCTAATAGTATATTTTATTTGGGTTTTATGAGCTTTTTAGTTTTAGAGTTAATTAGGTGGATTTAGTGATTCTTGATGTGGCTTATCGTCCGAGAGTTTTGTGTTAATGAAACTGTTATGGGTTGGGATTTGTTGTTTAGAAGAAACATAAGTGTTCGGTTGATAAAGCATAAATGAATAAAATGTATGCTATTCTCATTTAGATTTGAGAATGTAGTTGGTTATTCGATTTGTGAGAATTCTAAGCACCACCCTCTTATGTTAATCGAACCCTCCTGTATCTTGAATTTTGGAATTTGCATTTAGATCTTTACTTGATTTAGGCTGGTCTTAGGGGTGTTTGGTATGTCGAATACTTGGTGTCAAAAATCTTATCTTAAACCAAAGACGGCCAAGAGCTTGGAATCCATCGATATATAGCTATCGATGCATGGTCGAGCTACGGATGCATACTTTACCTTAGAAACCACTAATATAGTTATCGTGTAGCATTATATTTACGCTCTACATCACTTTTATGGTTTGACTTTAGCTTATTTGTCTTGAACTCGTTAAGCATAGCCAATAGGGTCACGAATATACATTCATTTTGAATTAGTAATTAACAATATGTCACATAAAGACGAACATATATTCATTTTGAGATTTGCAATTGCAAAGTATAACATATACCGACATTTAATTTATATGGGCGGTGATAACTTACCCGTGGCCATTACTTTGTGCTCCATAATGGATGGAAAATTTATGAGTTCTATAATTTTGGTAAGGTACACAATGGACCAACCACGATTTAGTGATCACCTTGAGGCCATTAAGCTTATCCGCAAAGATTTACGGTCTAAGCTCTTCAAGAAGCGATTGGAAAATTTTAGACTAACCATAGAGTAAGTTTTCGACCTCAAATTGATAAACTAGAAATTATAGTGAGAGATGGATATGATGCCTTAATTTTTACTTTTGCAACGTACATTTGTTTTGCGTTATAATAAGTTACGTTGGCTTTCACGTGTGTCGGAGATCCATCGAGAGAACTTACCGGTGAAGCTCAAGATCCATTTGCGATGGTAAGCATTGTTTTATCCCTTTAGATTGGCACGATTTAATTTCGGTGGTTAAACTAGGACAAACAGGTCTTGTATGGATCACATTGACCGAAGATTAATCATTGGAGTCCGATCGTGCGTTTCCGGATGTTGCCAAGGGACACAAGGTTTACTTAATTGTAGTTTCCGTTAAGCATGTCTCACCAAGGTTCCCTCACCCCTTTTGACCGAAGTAGATTGAAATGCCACACCATTGATTCCCATCTGCCGATATGATGTCGAAATAATAATTTGCGATGCGGTATGTCATTTTTAAACGATACGCATACTTTGAGGTAACTAAATAATGTATTAGCTTGCTTAAATGTTTGAGAGTTTCGTTTATATAGTATAGGAATTGGCTTATTTGAATTCTTGAGTTACCGGTTAAATTAAGAAATAAGCACCTTGCAAAGGCACTTCGTTAAATCATGTTTAAACATAAGCGCAAGATTAATTAAATCATTGGTAAGATTTTGTCGGTAGCTCGGGTTTGTCATTTTGTTTTTATTTTCTTTGCCTTCTACATAAAGATCGGTGACATTTGAAATAAAATCACTTTAGCCTTTTAATTTAGGGGACCAGACGGGTTTGTCCAGTATGTTGTTGTCATTACCTTTTGTTCCATCGTAAGTTCTTTTCTTTAAGCGAGTATTATTGATTAAATCATTGGTAAGCGGATTGATTCCAAATAATGAAAACAATTAATTGGTTAAGTGTCTACGAGTTTCTTATATATTCCTTTTGCATTATATAGATACCGTTTGTTCTGACGGGAATAAAGAATACACACATCGCTAATAGTACAATAACTTCTAGAATCAATCCTATAAATGTTTATCTCGGTGATGTGTTTATTCTCATTATAGTGTGGCATGTCTTTTGGAACTATTTTCTAAAATGCCCATTCATTTATTGCAGATATGAAGGCGTCTAAATTGGCTTATCATCCGAGGTTGTTCTTTGGTGTGATCGGGTTGCTTAATCCTAAAATATGTCGGCTTAGTGACAACACAGGTTGGGTAATGTTAATCCTAAAATATCCACAATCAGTTGCATCATATTTACTTTCTTGATGATGTTATTCTTGTTGGGTAATGTTATGTTATATCCACAATATGTTGTTAGCCACCTCTGTCGAGTTAGTACATGTTGGGTAATGTTATGTTATATATTTTGTTCCTAAAGTATTCAGTTGGTTTTGTATCGGTCATATACCTATTTGTGTTGACAAAAACTTAAAATACTGAGCGTATGTACAAACCATATCCACAATCGGTTGCATCATATTTACTTTCTTGGTGTGTTATTCTGCGACTAAGAACGAAAGAACACACCTGCGCTTATGTGGTACACATAGAAATACTTTGTTTCGCACATTTTCCAAAAAAAATCGGTATTTGATTCAAAGTTTATTTTGCTTCTCGGTTCTTATTTTATCAACAACGGCGATTTTTTTCGGGGTTGGAATGGAGGCCAACATGGGTGCGTTTGAGTCTTTGAAATAAATAAGTATGTGTGGTTGAAATTTGAAATGGGTGGGTTTCGGTGATGAAGCAGAATGTAAACGGATGTGTTTGGGGACCGAAATGAGGGCTAAATTGGGCGAGTTCGGGGGCTGGAGTGGGTGTGGAATTGGTGGTGAAATAAATATGACGGGTGCATTTGGGGTGAAATGGGTGGACTTGCGGTCATGAAATGGGGTAAGCAGATGTGTTTGGTGAAGTATGGGCTTCACCGGGCGGTTTAGGAAACCAAATCAAAGCAGATCCCCTAGCGATGATATCTACGAGTCACTGATTCAAACCCGTCCGTCGATGAGGTGACTTAGGCACGGAATCAAAGACCAAATCATTCAATATCTTTATGCCAACGATGCCCTTTCACGGTCAATATTTACCGTTTCTTAGCCTTTATGGAAACCCGTATTTCCCAATGGATTTTGCGTTCTTTGATGGGTCCACGAACTGAATATATTATTTAAGGTAAAGTTTTGTCAAGTATGTTTTTAATCAACATGTATTTACATATTTCTTCACTAACCGAATACGTAATAGTTTACCCTTTATTTGTGTTGCTTATTAGTTACCTATCTTGAGGCTAAGCATCATTCGTATTTTTCACCAGGGTGAATTCAGTGAAGCTACAAAAATCTTTTCAGAAGAAAATAAGCATGGTGGGCGACCTGTTTACAAGGTATTGATACTATCATGTTTTACTCTTTGTAAATAAGGATAAACTTAAAAAGGAATTTATGTGTAGCGTATTAGCTACCTGTCTTGCGGCTGAGCCTGCATTTCTATTTTTCACCAGGGTAAGTTATCAAGTGGACAAGAAATAGCAGTAAAAAGACTTTCATTATTTGCAGATGTGACACTCCATGCCTGCTATGGGAACGTGTTGATGCAAGGTTTTGGCAGCTAACTCCATGATCTATTTTAGATTGGCAACGCGATGGTTGTAAATCGATTGTGACTCGCACATATTTTAATTTTAACAAATTTACGTTATTACTTTTATTATCATCTCATTTATCTATTTCTTTAAAAAATAACCCGGTGTCAACGGGTCTCTAAGCTAGTTAATAATGATATAGTAAACAGATAGCAGTTTTGTTTTTCGAATTCTAGCATTTATATAAATGTTCAATGTTAATTTTTGGTCATTAAGTCTTTCTTTATTACATGACTTTTAATGTATTGACCATTTGTTATTTCATTTATTGTTATTGATTAATGACTTATTATTTCTTAATAAGGAAATGTTTTTTTTTTTTTTTTTTTTGAACGACAAACAAACTTCATTCAAAAAGCCGACAAGGGCTATAAGCTACAATCCGGGAACAAATCCGAAAAACAACAACCAAAATCAAAAAACAACCGGCCAAAAATGTTTTTGGTCTTACATTTTTAAGACTACTTTTTTTAGCAAGTCCCAAATCTATTATAATTTAAAAATGATTATCCCTTACAAAAGATATATAATTAAGACAACATCTTAAAACTTTTTATCCTTGCTACTTATAAAGACTACTAGCAGGGTACCCGCGCGTTGCGGCGGCGGGTACCCTGAAATAAATTTTTCCGGTGAATCATGTATTTTAGTTTATTATGTTATTTTTGACAATAAATTTACGGATATCAAGAATTTCGTTTAGCCCGTGCACTGTTCGGGATCGAGCCCGTTGGCCCGTGCCTATTCGGCTCGAGTCCGCTTAGCCCGCACCGTTCGGGCTTAAGCCTATTGCCCGTTGACCGTTCGAGCTTGAATATCGTATAATGTGCTATATTATTTGTATTAGTGACATTTAATGCGGGGTTCTGCGCTGTGTGGCGGATACCATGAAATAAAATTTTCCGGTGAATCATGTATTTTAGTTTATTATGTTCTTTTGATAATAAATTTACGGAGTTCAAAATTCGTTTAGCTTCGTGCGTTCGGGCTCGAGCCCGTTAATCGGTGCCGTTTGGATCATACCGTTCGGATCGGTAATCAACAACCCGGTCAAGTTTAGGATTTCCAATCAAGCCCAACGGAAGACAAAAAAAAAAAAAAAGATACCCGATCCATAACCATTTGACAACCCGTATTAATAAGTGCACACTCATTATTCATTTACCCTAAATATACTCAACACAACACAAACCCTAAAGACAAATACGCCTCCACCAAACGATTCTCTCTCCAAAAGCGGATCGAAACTCAAATTACCAACATCTTCATCTCATCTAATCAACAAAAACAAACCCATCTCATCTCAACATATCTTAATCAATCCAATTTTTTATTAAATTACGGCGCCACCACCCTCCTACAAAGAAGAACCAAAGGCCCACCCTTCTGCGTTTTTAGTGCGTCTTTGTTATACATCCAAAAAAATTTTCACAAATATCGTTTTTGGTCTTAAAATAAAATAGATCCGTAATTTTTTAATAAATATCGTTGTTGGTCTTAAAATAAAATAGAACCGTAATGTTTTTGATAAATATCGTTTTTGTCTTAAAAAAATAGAACCGTATTTTTTTGATAAATATCGTTTTTGTCTTAAAAAAATAGATCCGTAATTTTTTTGATAAATATCGTTTTGGTCTTAAAAAGTAGACCCGTAATTTTTTGATAAATCACGCGTTTTTGTCTTAAAAAATAGATCCGTATTTTTTTTCATAAATATTCGTTTTTAGTCTTAAAAATATATTCGTAATTTTTTTCTTCATAAATCTGCGTTTTTGGTGATAAAAAATAGTTACGTAAATTTTTTTCATAAATATCGTTTTGGTGATAAAAAATAGTTACGTAAATTTTTAATATTTCAACTTGTCAAACCATAAGTTTTTAATTTCATAGATCCGATTTTTTGTAGATCTAATGATTTTATGTTTGTAGATCCAACATTTTTAATTTTTTGGAGCCATACTCTAGCGGACAAGATGGCCGGATCGATGTCGGAATCATATTTATTCTTTGGAAATAATGGAGTATAGATTTGTACATTATCTTTCATTTTGTATTAATTGGTGATGGGGTGTATTAATTGTTTGGTCAAGTAGTAGTGATGTATTAATGTGTTGTATATAATGCGTATGTGGTTGTAAGTCACGAAATTTTGTCTTTAATGTGTTTGTACATCATGCTTTATTACTTACTGATCGAAAGTCGAAAATTAAATAGGAGAGAGTCGTTTATGCATTATAAGTAGTAGTGATATCTCTTTTTGAATTCTTGAAATTTAAATTAATATATTTTCCTAAGCTACTTTTAAGTACCTTTTAAAATTGATAACTTTTTAAAAACTTGGCAACAAATTTTGTCTTTTCTTGATCAATTTTAAACTTGGCAATTTGTCAAAAACACTGTATTAATGTTAAAAACACACTTTGTATTTAAAAAAACACTTTACTTTCGTGATCGAATCAAAATCGTGATTCCATGAGTATAATCGACTTTCTTGTAGTATTCGATTAGGATATAAAAAAAATAATAATAAAAAAAAGATAAGTAAAGATGTTGGTGTTTTCTTCCTAAAACTAGTTAACTTGTGTACTTAACTGGCTAACTTAAGAATTAGATTAGGTAAACAACATGAAACTGAAAGACAAAGACGGGTTCATGTATTAGCAGCCCAAAAGGCAGTAGAAAACTAGAAAAGTAGTAAGTTGGGCCAGCCTCGAACATAACGGAAGAAAATCATTCCATTCCACCTGTCATTACTCCCTACTATCCTCCTCTTCTTTATTTCATTTCTTTTAATTTCAATCCCTTCATAATTTCACTGCTTCCCATGGCTGCCTGTAAGTCACCCTCTTTTTATATTTACATGTATGTATGTATCATTGCATACTCATGTTTTTATTGTTTTTTTTAAGGTTGTGATTATGGTTTGTTTAATGTATTTAGTTATGCTTTTAGGGTTTTATGATGGTGATACTGATTAAGGTGGAGTTTGAATTAACTTATTTTATGGGCTTTTTGAGGGGGTGTTTGTATAAGCTATTATGGGCTTACTTTCATAAGCTTATTTTTTTCGGCTTTTTTTGAAACCTGTGGACTTATAGATGTTTGTTATGACATTCTGTGATAAACTTATATAAGCCCTTAAGTCCCAAAATAAGCGAAAAATTAAAATGAGGCTTATGAAACATAAGCCGAAAACAGATAAGCTCATAAGCCCATTAATAAGCTTAAACAAACACCCCCTGAGATTTGAAAAACCCTATAAGCTCAATGTTTGGGATTTATCAACTTGAGCTTATGGACTTATATAAGCCAAAACTCAAGTTTTATAAGCTCATAAGCCGAAAAATATGAGCTTATGAGCGTTTCAGTTTCAAATAGCCAATAAACCCATAAATAAGCTAATCCAAACACCCCCTACATGGATATTTTTAACAAGCTTATGTGTCATTCAATTATAAGTAGCCGATAAACCCATAAGTAAGCTAATCCAAACACCACCTAAATCGATATATAACAAGGTGTGCATTGTTATGTACTTATGTGAAATGTTGTAGCTTGGAATTTATTATGCGTAAATCAAGATATCTTAATGTTATCCCTGGTTTGGGGTTTACAGTCGTAATTATGATAAGGCGTGCAATATTAGTACGAAATTGATTATGAATACTTCTACGTATACTGTATACAGTTATACTCATGTTTATCATTTCAAGGTGTTTTTTTAGGGTTCTAGGGTCGTAATTTGATTAATTTAATATATGATAAGGTGTGCATTATTACGTGAACTGCTGCAGCTCGAAAGTGATTATGCATATATGACATATATTTATATTCTATTTTGAGTTGTTTTTAGGGTTCTATGGTTGCAGTTATAATATATTCGATATATGATGAGGTGTGCCCTTTTTTTTATTAGGTAGCTTTGGGACTTCAAGTTTGAAACTTTCTAACTTGAGGTTAGCTCCGGCTAGAAGTGAGTTAGCTAATTTACAAAATGGAGTAAGGCTCCGAAATTCGGGACGTTTTGATGGTGTGGTGTTATCACATCGTTCAGGGAAAGCGTCCAGTCAGTGTCTTTGTTTGCCTGTCAAGAATGCCCAATGTAAGATACTTTGTTTTTTCTAGTTTTCTTTTTATTTTATTGTTAATAGCACGAGCCCAATCAACTGAAATTGATAATTGATTTGATCCTGAAAAAACGATGTTCAACCAAATGCATAGGAATATCATAGATTGCGTGAAATTCATGATTTAAAATTTTAGACAGTGCATGGTGAATTGTATATTTGGTTTGAGACTGAAGCTATAGGTCATTTCGTTTGTATATTTTGAACTAATTTTGTCTATAAATCCTTTGTCCTCAAAGTTAGCATTGCTATTTTTTTGGGTTGGGGGAAAGTGACCATTTTTGGTAACATTTACTATTTCATTTTTGGCTTTTTACTTGGAATTTGCATTCCTCCATGATCACCTAACGAGCTGTAACCAGTACTTGCTCTCCTTTTAAGTGGAACAAAATGTCAACATTGTGTTTGGTGAACCTAAGGAAGGACGATAGAATGTAGATAGTCATGTAAAGAGGTACTTTCAGAAGCTCATTTTCGTCAATATATTGCAAGACAAATTCATTGGATCTTCGAGGATGTAATACATAAACATTCGAGACTGCATATATTGTTCTTTCTAACAAGTCTACAACATTTATTGGACCAAATTGACGTCTCGTGTTTTTTTTCAAAATTCACTAGTTGCAATCCATGGTTACATCGAGTATTTTAATTCTTAAAGGATCATGTGTCACTAAAGCTCAAAATTCATACTCTTTAACTCATTAAATGTAACAGCTGACATAGATTTAGAAGATCGTTCTGAGGTGGTAACATCATCTGAATCAACAAGCCAAGTCACTCCAAGTGCTTCAGATGTAAGGATTTATGTTATTCAATCGTTACATGCCATATCATAGGGAACAACAATTAACCTGCTTCGTCTGTACCATAATTACAGGTGGAGAATCTTCTAACAGAAATTTGTGATACAACCTCAATTGCCGAATTTGAATTGAAAGTAGGTGCCTGTAAATTAGGAACACTATCTTCAGTTGCAGTTGACTACAATACCTTTTTCAATTGTTTAATTATATCTTCTCTGTGTTGCTCTTAGCTTGGTGGATTTCGGTTATATGTACTAAGAGACTTAACAGGAGGAAGTACGAGTTCCCCACCTCCTGTTTCCGCTCCAGTCGTTACTGCGAATGTGGAGGCAACTGAACAAAACGGGTCAGCATCTTCACCATCTTTAGCCATCACTAAAGCTGAACCTAGTTCCCTCGGGATTCAGACAATTCTTGATACAGCTGCAGATGAGGGATTGACTATAATTCAGTCTCCCAGAGTAAGAGCAGATATATAATTAATCCACTTTCAACCTGATATACTTATTTTTGTAAGATATGCATCTAAAAGTTTAAATTCCAATTTAGGTTGGGTTCTTCCGAAGATCACGAACCATTAAAGGGAAAAAAGCACCTCCAGCATGCAAAGAGGTAACGATATATGGGTATTCTTGATATCTTTAGTACACGTTATTGGTGTTTTTAATGTGTTCTCTTGGTATATGTTTTTTGGGTATGTTATTTGGTATGAACTTGACTAACAAAGACAATGACAACGATTTACTTTGTATAAAAAATAATTTGGGAAAAATCATTAAACAATTAACTAAAGTCATACAAAATAATTTTGATCCACGTCACCATTAATGTGGCAAAAAACTGATGATGCGCATTATTTTATGTTTCAAGTTTTTTGGGTATGTTATTTGGTATGAACTTGACTAACAAAGACAATGACAACGATTTACTTTGTATAAAAAATAATTTGGGAAAAATCATTAAACAATTAACTAAAGTCATACAAAATAATTTGAAACATAAAATAATGCGCATCATCAGTTTTTTGCCACATTAATGGTGACGTGGATCAAAATATTCCACGAGATGCTGACCTGACAGCCACATACAAAAATATGACATGTTACAAAAAGGGTAACCAGCTCTTCATGTTGCCCACTGCTATATTCTTTAACAATTATATATGAATGTTGTCATTACTATACTGTTATATATTTTACTGATATATGCATTGTTCTAACAGAAGCAAATAGTAAAGGAGGGGCAAGTTGTTTGTTATATCGAGCAGCTTGGAGGAGAACTTCCTATCGAGGTTTATACTTTCTGTCTCCTCTTAAATTCTGTTCACATTAAGGATCGTTTCTCTTGATAAATTAAAACTCCAGTTATTACTTTCCATCTTACTGTTTGTTTCTTCTGTTTTCCAGTCTGATGTAGCTGGAGAAGTTATTAAGTTACTTCGTAATGATGGTGGTATGCACCATTTATACTTATTGAGTACTCTTAATAGTTTTAGTTAGAGGTGGCAAACTGAAACCATTTGAGTATGAGGGGGGTCGTTTTGGGTTATGTTTTCTGCTAGCAGGTCAATTGCGTAAAATAAAACTATGTTAGCTTCAAAGAAACAGTTTAAATGACTCGAAAGCTGTCCAAAGTGTAAATTAACCTCCTAATAAATCGTTTGATTCTAAAACTTAGATTATTTGAAATAATATACTAATTACTAGTAATGAGAAATTTATTAATTTAGACGAAAAATGTTCCCCCAACCCGTACCAAAAAGCACCCAATACCGACCCATTATCAGCTAGCCCATTTTGCCACCTCTAATATCATCACTGTGTATGCAACTCTATGTCTTACATGTTCGGTTTTTATTATCAGATCCTGTGGGATACGGTGATGCTCTAGTTGCAATTCTTCCATCTTTTCCGGGGATCAAGAAGCTCCAGTAGGTGGAACCGTGTGATACCTAGCTGCATTGCCCACCCCCATTCCTTTTTTTCTTGAGCAGACAACTTATCATCTTCTTTGTCGAGATTGGATCGTTAAAATACTGATACATGCATATAAGAAAATCCATTTACAGCAGGAGAGTCTTTGAACTACCTTTTTTAGGAAGATTATTTATATTTATGGCCTGTATGACTGAGCTCTCGTCTCGTAAAGATGTAAATTCAGACTTGTTTTGTGCTCCAGCTTCCATTTTATCCTATCTTTTCTGGTTAATCTTCTTGACTCCTTATGCATGTGGTGGTTTTGTTTAGTGTAATTCGAAATTTAATTTTTTTATTTTTCACGATTTTATGTGATACTCTGGAATGTGGGATGGTAATAGTAATTTGTATCCCAACTTGAGTTCAAAAATATGTCCTTCTACGTTTAGGAAGACATTTTGTCTCCTAGTGTAAATATAATATCAGTATAGTTGCAACAATTTAAACAAGGTGTTTGGTCTGAAATTGCACAGGCCTTATGCAAATGTATGTACCTTTTATTTGTTAAGTTTGATCATACAGACTACACAATTTAAACAAGGTGTTTGGTCTGAAGTTGCGCAGGCCTTATGCAAATGTATGTACCTTTAATTTGTTAAGCTTGATCATACAGACTACAAGATACCGAACAATCATTTACAGATCTTGAAAAGTAACTTGGAACTCTCATTTTAGACTTGCACTGCAACATTCTTTTATATCTATATCCGCAAGCAAAAATAGGAAATACATGAAAAACAATCCTCAACAATGCAGGATCAGAATACCCAAAAATGATAAGGACAATTTGTCGTTATTTCTCATTATGATCTTGTTAATGAAACAGCAGATACATTGTTGCTAAGCTAGCTATACAAAAATTTCATGAACAAATCGAATCATAACCAAAAAAAACTGGAACGGCTAGGGTAAAAATTGTATCAGATGAACCAATTTGGTTGACAAAAGCTACATCTTTGGCCAGAAAAAAAAAAATTGTGATGTTATTTGGCAGTTAACAGGTTCATTTGTATTTCGACTTTGAAAAGGTCCACTTGAAACAAGACACGATCTTTTTAACAGCGGCTCTTATAGAAAGGAAGGCAGAAAGGACCGCAATTGTCATTGTGGGGTAGTAGATAGAGATGTCGATTTTGTGACCTTTAAATTCTCCATGTCCTTTCGATATACGGGGTTCACCAGAAAGTCCCCAAATTAGCAAAAGCATACCAAAAAGACCCAACCTTCTTGAATTAAAGCAACTAAATATCGCTCCTGCCACAGCCAGATAGCTTCCTGCTAGAACCTAGTGCCAACACAAATGACGTTATATATTTGTATTAAAGCTTTTATGGTTTTCACACAGTTAAAGAATAGCCATATATTCACTTCAAATCAGTTATAAATGTTAGAACGGCAATTTTAGGCGTGTTTTTTTTTATCAACAGAATATATGTATGCTGAAAAACTTGAAGAAGAGAAACCTATAAGCTACAAGAAAGATAAAAAACACACCTCGAGATACTGGAGATCAGTTGTTGAAGGGGCTCGTTTGAGATTTTTCAAATTGTATGCGTCTAGTAGGTTTTTGTACTTAGGAATATGTTTGTCGTTTATTATAGCTCTTCTAATGGCACCTGGGTACAGGAGAGGCTTCACCACTCCTGATGGAAGCACTTCACTTGCAATCAATTCTGAGCATGTTAGCTCCATCGGTGATGAGCATGTGCCGATTCGACATGGATATCTGCATAAAAATTACGAAAAAAAACAGCATCATTAATTCATGTTTGAACAGGGCTTCAAAAATCCCGAATTTATCCAAGAAAAGACAATGCTTAAAGTTGCTACATAAAAGCAAAAGTTCATGTTACATTATTCAAAGATTCAAGTAAAACACTAAAACAGCAATTTCAGCTTTCATAGCGCTTGAATAGTAATACTGCTGGTAACTTTGTTTCTAAAAAGTGCTTTTAGCTAGAAAGATCACTCTTGATGCAATAGAGATAGAATAGTTATACTGTTGGTTACATTTGCTTCTACAAACATCCGATAACTATAACAATCACCCTTAACGCCTTCTCTTGTCATACTTTGATTGTGAAGCCACTTTGGTCATAAATTTCTATACTTATCCAAAAGTTAAGTGCATTTTAGAAGTTGCTAAAAGTATATTCGGCTATCAGTAGGCTATTCCAAACGCTCAAAGCTGTCCAGAAAACAATTACACACATACTTGATTTATGTGGCACTAATACACTTGTTAACCTTGTTCTTATTTGAAAAATCTCTATCATCAATTAAGATGACCAAACACGTCTATGGCATGTCATAACTTCTTCCAAAACATGTCTGCACCGTGCCTATGAATCAAATCATCAAAACTAACCCTGAGCCCTGATCTAGTTCATTGCAATGATATCAAATATCATACTTCACACTTACTATCAGCATCCGGAAAAAAGTCGAAATAAGCATTTTCATTTGGCTTACAAACACTATTCATAAATAAGCAAAGCGACCTACCAACACAAACACAAAAACTCACACAGTAGATAAATAACAGGGTGTTTGGTATTGCGTTTTCAAGACACATAAAAGCGGTTTCTAGTGTCTGGATATAGTAACACTTATTCTAGTTATCTAGGGATCATATAATCTAGTTATTCGTATGTCATTTTACACACAACTTCAATAAGCACATTCAAATCACAATATTCTACTATCTGTTTCGGTACAGCTAATTATCTGATTCTGATCATCACTTATATCACAAAAACACTTTCAAAATGCAATGCCGAACCAGCTCAACATATTACACCGTTATGCAACTATTTTCTTTTCGTCTATAGAAAACTTAAATATCCTTTCTTTCCGCAGGGCCGTTAAATCACTTCATCACATAAATAAATCTTAATCCAGTTATAATATCACGAACAAGTAGCAACAACTAAAACAAAAAACTAACTTTCCTACATCAAATAACAATAACACAAATAACAATCAGGTCAAATTTGATCACTCATTTACGAACTTTCAACTTAATGATAACTTTGTCAAATTTAAGCACTCGATTAACGAACATTCTATAAAAGAAGTTAACACTAATTTAGGTTAAATTTAATCATCACTATATTAACAAAATTTTCGATAAAAAATTACATTACATCAAATTTAATCACACGAGTAACTAGCTTTCGATAACAATTAGTCCGTTAACGAGAGTATTAATTATATCACTAAATTAACTAACTTTCGCTAAACGAGTTCGTTAATGATAATTAAGTCACATTTAATCACTCACTTAATGTCACTGTGATTAACTAACTTTCGCTAAACAAGTTCGTTAACGATAATAATCAGGTCAAACAGATTAACGAATTCTCACTAAATAAGTTCGTTAAACAACTAGTTTTCTATTAACAAATTCATTAACGATAATTAGGTCAAATTTAATCACTCGCTTAACACAATTTCGTAAAAAAGTTAATGATAATAATTTAATCAAATTTAATCACGTAATTAACAAATTTTTTAACTTTTTTTATAAAAGTGTTGGTTAACGATAAAATTAGGTCAAACTAATCACGCAATTTCGATAAAAACAAGTTGATAATGATAATTAGGTCAAAGTTAATTAACTAACTCTCGATAATGAGGTTCGTTAATGATAATTAGGTCAAAATTATAACGAAATTAACGAACTTTATATATAAACACATTATGCATGAAATGTGAAAAAGTGAGGATACCTGAAAAGAGGAATTTGGAAGAGAATGAGGAAAAAGAAGATTCTGGAAGAAATGAAGGAAATGATTCTTGCCAACACTTTTGCTTTTGAAGAAGCCATTAGAAAATGATATGATGATTGTCTTTTTGAAATTTCTACTTTTTGTTTGTATTTATAGTTTTGATTTTGAACGTGGGAGTCGTTGGTGGGATGCAGGCGGGACCCACGACAAGTTTGTGTTTTGTCAACAAGTTACTACTAGAGTACGTCCTTTGATATAAAATAAAACCGCCGGTTATCCGATATATTTTGGAGTTAGTTGGAGACGGCCCGACCGGTTCAAGCGATTAAACCGAGATTTGGATAACAAAAATCAGTTTGGACGTCGGTTAAACTTGTTGAACCATAAACCATTAACTTAGTTGAGTCAATTAGGCTATTCGTAATGAGAGGGGGCCGGGTGGGCACGTGTCACTTTAGCGAAAAAATTATATGTGTCGATATTTTAAAATATTTGACTATTTTTTGTAATTTTTTCTTTAACGATCTGTTTTATAGTGTAGTTTTTAATAATAATTTAAGTTTGTCCAATCGATCATAATTTTATGGCTCCTTCTCTGCTCATAATGCAAGCCACTTCATGAACGATGACACCACTATCACATAAGTTTTCTCTCTCTACAACAATTTCATAACCAACAGGCTGTAATGCAATGACCGGAGGCATCACAAAATCATACCCCACAAAAATCAGTGAAATAAACACCCACACACAAATATAATCACACAAGTCGGTCGTTATTTCGACCTGACTTCTCATTTTTTGCAGCCTAAGACGCATCTTGTGGTGTCCTCGTAATGGGGAGGATGTGTCTTAAAAGGTGACGACCTTTGCAATACGGTTAATCTTAAAATATTGTGTTTTAAAACATTGCGTTTTTTGAAAAGAAGATAAAATGTCTTTCATAAAGTAAACGGATGAGATTTTTATGTTTGAGTTAACCGGAAAAGGAATGTACGCGACCTAGCTAGCAAGGCCGTCTCCAGAATTTTGGAGACTATGTGGCATAACGAAAATATAAAGAAAAATAGGCCTCATAGAGACACAAATTTTGAATTTTGGAGGCCATGCCATGTACCATAACAAAAAATAGGACCCATAAAAAAAAGAAACTAGATATATGTAGATAATTTCATTAACTATAGTAACACGACAATGTACATTTAGATAAAGATCCTTGTTTAAAAGAATTTATATATGGCTTCTTAGTTACAGAGTATTATTTTGAAAATAAGCCATGCATTGAGTTTATATATAAGGCATGGACTCAAAAAATGATGCCCCTCATAATTATTGGGCCCTGGGCAATAGCCCAGCCTGCCCTTGCTATGAACCGGGCCTGCTAGCTAGGACATCACGTGAAAGTTTCTGACCTAGCTAGATAAATACAAACTAACATCTTTTCATAATTATATAATCTTGGATATTTGGCTGAATTGTGCATAACCCACTTTTCAAATAAAGTATCTCGACCCTTATTACGTAGGTTACACGAAATCTCTATTAGAATACAACAATCAAAGCACTTTGTTTTAGGCACATAAGACAGAGCAAAACAAAAAGAATTGATTGTTTTTGTAAATTGTCAAATGAGACCAAAAAATCTGTTATTAACAGACGACGGTTAAAGACAGTTAAAACTGGTTGCATCCCAACAGTCATGACTGTCAACAGTTAGTTGGTTGGAATATCGGTGTGGAAAACAGGTAACCTATTTGGAGCACCAATATACCGTTTGGGTCTGGGCACTGCCCCGAACCTCGCTGGAGACATTGTCGGACCCCAGCGAGGGTCAGCTTCCCCTCGACCCCTGCCCGCTTACTTGAGAGCGAGACCTTAACAAGGGGCGTTGTCCCTTGACCCCTACGTCTTTGTTGTGGTCGAAAACACATTAGCTCAAACGAGTGTGCGCTTCACACTTCTCATACTCGTATCCGAGCTTAATATGAAATCATATCTATCTCTAGCAAATCACAATTACTTAAAATAGCTGATAACACTAAAATTACCGACAATAAATTAATTATGCTTTAGCTAATTTTAATCTATAAATTAACTACTTTATACAAGTGCTTATGAAAATTTAAATATAACTTTTCAGTTTTACATGTATAAACCTTTTTGTAACCGTAAAGTAATGAAAACATAAAGAGAGATGACATATCCTTCTACTTAATGTGTCTACTTATCTTCTTACCCACACAATGTAACAAGTGTAATGGACTAATTCTTTCTCTTAATTTAATTGATTGATCATTTCAGTTGTTTTAATCTCATAAGTAGGAGGATATGTATGAACAAAATGTAAGAAGAAATATCATTATCACAAGTAGGGGTGTCATTCGGGCTGACCCGACCCAAACCCGAACCCGAGTCAATTCGGGTCGGGTCAATCGGGTTCAAAATTATATTCGGGTCAATCAGGTCAACCCGAATTGACCCGAGTTCTAAACAAGATCGGGTTCTGTAACACCCCCAAATCTCGGTACATCGGAAGACTTAATCAAGTTTTCGGGGCGTTACGATTGGATTGGTATCTCACACAATTATAGCAAACAAAATAGTCATTTTCATTCAAAACCAATCCCAAATTTAAGTATTCAAAACATTAATCCAAAAGTATAAATATTAGGCCCAAAACATGATTTAATAAAATAGGTCTCCATAATTTATCAGAGTCAAATATGATCCTTTAACCATGCCTTCTTGCCAAGCTTCCACCGATCACGTATTCCAAACGTCATTCAAATACCTGAGAATACATGCTAAAAGGTCGACTCTGTTTGGTGAGTTCATAGGTTTAAATTCAACAAAATCATAGTGGACCAGAGGAGTTGATTTGCTATGCAAGACCTAATATAGATAAACACCGTTCACAAACCGATCCTACCGGATCACCAACCATATCCCGCATCCGGGGATTACGGGCCCACGACTCTAGTCCGAGACTATCGTGGCAACCTCTAGAAACGCTTGCCAACCCGTTGTTAATACAAATAAACCGTAAAACGTTTATTAATATTTTGCGATCTCTTTGTGTTTTGTTGATAACAAATATAATGTTATCTTAAGTACAATTATAAGGATACATGTTATTTTTGTAAAGCATTTACATATAGCCATTTAATACAAAATGTTGTAATAAATCATTTGTTGTAATAGTTTATTAGGATGGGTAAAAATCACAACCCATGGATCATATCCATAACCCATGGTATTGACCCATACCCACTTGACTAGATACATTGTACTCATTAGATACATTGAATCTAAAAGAATACCCATGGACCAACCCATAACCCATGACCCATGACCCATAACCAAAAACCCATGGGCAAGAGGGCGTCCACGGATCCCTAGGATTACACTAGACGGATCCCTTGTGGGAGGGATCCGTGGGATCCGGGAGCGATGGCGATTTTGCCTATAAATAGAGAGCCATTTCTTCATTCTAACTCACCCTCTTCTTACTAATTCTCTCATATACTCTCATTCTCTTCTAACAAAAGATCACTTGATCTAGAGTACTTCTTTCTTTCTTTCTTTAGTGATTCTCATATAGGTCCTTCTCTAAGGCGAGATCACGAGCATTCTACAAGTCATCCAAGCAAGGGTCCTTGATTGATTTGTTCCTCATAAGATTTACGTAGCGAAGATCTTGTATTTGATATTTCACATATTTGTTGTGTAATAGTCGTGTTGGTTTGGTCCACCGTGTTACGGACTCGGTATTTAGCTTTGTACCGGAAAAGGTGTAAGCAACGTTGTGAAGGCTTCTCCGCCAAGTTGAAGGAGTTTGTTGACATAGTGCTTGAACTCTCGAGTAGGTGACTCGGGGAGTGGAGTAGGGCAAGGAAGGTGTCCTTGTAGCCGAACCACTATAAATCGGTTGTGTCATTTCTATCCCTTTGCTTTACTTTATTTACTTGCTTTATCATTAGATCTATACTTTCTCTACATCCATACGATCTCACATATTATCGAATCTAAAGTTTTTGAAACTAACTTAAAATCGGCAAAACTATTCAACCCCCCTTCTAGTTTTCCACAATTGGCATCAAGAGCTAAGTTTATAAAAGTTTTAAAGTAAACCGTATTTTAAAAACTTTTCGATCACTATGGGTTATGAAAATTACAAGGAAGGGCAATCTATGCAACGACCACCACTACTTGAAACTAATGGTTTTATATATTGGAAAAATAGATTCGAAACGTATGTGAAGTCTAAAGATATTGATCTTTGGTACATTATTGTTGAAGGCGATTTTGAGGCTACCTCAAAAGATGATAAAGGAAATTTAGTTAACATACCTCATGATAAACTAAATGATGAAATGAAGAAAAAGCTTTCTAAAAATAGTGAAGCTAAAATGGTTTTGTATAATGCTTTACCCAAAAAGGAATTCGAAAGAATTTCTATGCTTAAAACCTCTAAAGAAATTTGGAATTCTTTAGTTGTAACTCATCAAGGTAATCAACAAGTTAAAAATAATAAAATTGATTTATTTGTTCAACAATATGAACAATTTTCAATATCGGATGAGGAAACTATAGATCATTCATTTGCTAATTTTAATACTATTATTACATCTTTACAAGCACTTGATGAATCTTTTTCTAGCCGTAACCATGTTAGGAGATATCTAAGGGCACTTCCATCCAAGTGGAGATCCAAGGTGGCGATCGAAGAGTCAAAAGATTTGACAATCCTCACCCTTGATGAACTCATAGGCAACTTAAAAGTCTACGAGCTTGTCCTTGCTAAAGATTCCGAAGCCTCAAAGGTGAAAAAGAAACACAAATCTCTTGCCCTTAAAGCCAAAAAGGCTTCAAGCGATGAAGAGAACTCCTCTTCGGATAGTGACGACGAGGAGTATGCTATGGCGGTAAGGGACTTTAAAAGTTCTTTAGAAGGAAGGAAGATCGTCAAACAACCGTATGGCGACAAGAAAGGATTCGGAAAAGCAAAGAGGACGAGAAGCCAAGGGATGATCGTGCTTGCTTTAAATGTGGGGACCCAAACCACTTTATTAGTAAGTGTCCCAAGCGGGATGATCAAAAGGCGTTCGTGAGCGGCACGTGGGGAATGAGCGACGAGGAGGACGAAGAAATTTGTCTCATGGCAAATGACGAGGTATGTCACGAATACTATAGTAGCTCATCACTAGATGACGACTTATTGCATAATGAATACGATAAACTTTGCAATATTAGCTTAAAACTAATTAACAAAAACAAGCTTTTAAAAGTCAAAACCAACGTTTAGATAAAGAAGTCATAGAATTAAAAGCAAAATTGAAGCGTCTAGAAAAGGGTAAAATAGCAAGTGGTGAATGTGAACTTTGCGTTCAACTTCAAACACTAGTTGATCAACTAGATTCTAAAATTGCTAGAATGAGTACGAATACTTTAGATATGATATTAGATAGTGTTAAAACCGGAAACAACCAAAAGGTTTAGGTATTCAACAACTTGATCCATCAACTAGTGAAAACAAAGAAACACAATTTGTTAAGGCACTAGAAAAACAAGCCTTTGTTGTGGCGGATCACGGATCCCATAAAAGGGAACCGGCTAGTGTTAAGACCGAGGGATCCCGTGGGTCTGCATTGTAGCAAGCGATGGTAATAACGTAGCTTCTTCATCTAGAACCGATTTTGTTATCGTTAATAAGAAGAAACCAACTCATTTCACCACTAGACAACCACCTCCAAAATATAATCCTATTTTGCAAGAAACAAAGCTCCATCTTTTCAAAACCTAATCCATCTAGGAGACCTAATAATGTTTACCAGAAGTAACCATCAAATGGGATGGAACACAAGTATGCAAAATGGTTTTCCTTTTCAAAACTTTGCTCCATGGAATGCATATTCACCTTATCCATACATGTCTAACATGAATGGAATGTTTAACACTAATGGACCCATGAACAAATGGGGACCAAACTTTTGAGTTAATTGTTTTCTTAGGTGTGCTTAAAGGTCGACCTAGACCCGGATGAATGGGTCAAGGATAGCGGGTGCACGAGGCACATGACCGGCAATAAAGATCTATTCTCCACATATGAATCCTTCAATGGAGGTAATGTGGTGTTTGGAAATAGCAAAAGTAAAATCATCGGTAAAAGTACGATTTCTAACAAATCTCTAACCATTAACGATGTGTGTCACGTAGAAAACCTAAACTTTAACCTCTTAAGTATAGGACAAATATGTGATAAAAAGTGCAATGTACTTTTTACGAAACCGTAGTAAGATATTAAAAATGGCATAACCATAGGAAGAGGAATTAGGAAACATGGAGTCTATGTCATTAAAATCGGTAATGAACCTAAAGACAAACTTTGTCTTACCTCTATGGATGATACTTGACCTTATGGCATCGAAGATTGGGTCATGCCAATATCGACTTCTTCAATCGCTATCATCCAAAGATCTAGTAAGAGATCTACCTAAGTTAAAATATGAACATCACTTTTGTGATGCTTGTAATGTAGGAAAACAAGTTCATTCTAGTCATAAAGCTAAAAACATGGTGTCTACAACTAAGTGTCTAGAATTACTACACATGGATTTATTTGGTCCATCCGCTATCCAAAGTTATGGAGGCAACTACTACACTTTGGTCATAGTGGATGATTACTCTAGGTACACATGGACAAAATTCTTAAAGAACAAAAGCGGAAGCGTTTAATTATTTTGAAATATTAAGCAAGAAAATCCAAAGACAACTAGGAAGTCCTATAGTGTCTATTAGAGCGGATCATGGTAGGAATTCGATAATGAAGTGCAATTTGGAGCCTTTTGTGGCGCTAATGGTATTACTCACAACTTCTCGGCTCGCGCACTCCACAATCGAATGGGGTAGTTGAAAGAAAGAATAGAACCCTACAAGAAATGAGTCGCACCATGCTTAATGAGCAATCCATACCTCAAAAGTTTTGGTGCAATGCCGTTGATACTTCAACGTACATACTCAATCGAGTCTTAATTAGACCAATCTTAGGTAAAACTCCATACGAGTTACTCGAGGCAAAAAGCCTCGTTAGATCACTTTAGAGTCTTTGGTAGCAAATGTTTTCTTCTTAACACTAAAGATTACCTTACAAAATTTGATCCTAAATCAACCGAAGGTATCTTTCTAGGTTACTCTCCAAATAGCAAAGCTTACGTCATATTAAATAAAGAAACAATGAAGGTAGAAGAGTCATTAAATGTAAAATTTGATGAAAGTCCACCCAAACCCTCTCCACCTCTTGTCGATGACGAGATTGTAGAAAGTGAAGCTATAGTAATAAAGAAAAGATAAATGAAGAAGAAGAACCTTTAAATGATGAAGTCATAAATATTAAAGAGTCCAAAGATCACCCGTAGATAAGGTCATAGGAAAGTTAAGCGAAAGAACATTAAGGTCTCAAGTTCAAAACCAAAGTAGCTTATTTTGTTTTGTTTCAACCATAGAACCTAAGAATACACAAGAAGCCATAAAAGATGAAAGTTGGGTAATGGCTATGCAAGAAGAATTAAATCAATTTGTTTCTAATGATGTTTGGACACTTGTCCCTCCACCTAGTAATCAAACCATAATAGGAACCAAATGGGTTTATAAAACAAATTAGATGCAAGCGGAGTAGTGTCTAGAAACAAGGCTAGACTCGTTGCCCAAGGGTATAACCAACAAGAAGGAATAGACTTTGATGAGACCTATGCCCCCGTGGCTAGATTAGAGTCTATAAGAATACTTCTTGCGTATGCTTGTGCTAATGATCTAAAGCTTTATCAAATGGATGTCAAAAGTGCTTTTCTAAATGGTTTTATTAATGAAGAAGTATATGTAGCTCAACCTCCGGGCTTCATCGATTTTGAAAAACCTAAACATGTGTATAAGTTAAAGAAAGCCCTTTACGGTCTTAAACAAGCTCCAAAAGCTTGGTATGATAGACTCAAGTCATTTTAATCAAACACAACTATACCATGGGGTTAGTTGACAACACACTTTTACTAAGAAAGAGAGTCACATATAATCATAGTTCAAATATATGTAGATGATATTATATTCGGATCCACTTGTCAAGACATGTGTGATGATTTCTCTAAAATCATGCATGACGAGTTCGAGATGAGTATGATGGGAGAACTTAGTTTCTTTCTTGGTCTACAAATCAAACAAGTAGAAGATGGTATCTTCTTTAATCAATCTAAATACATAAAAGAGATGTTAAAGAAATTCGGTCTAGAAGAGTCGAAACCAATTAGGACACCAATGTCATCCGACACCAAACTCACTAAAGATGAAGACGGCGAATCCGTCGATAATACTAAATATCGTGGCATGATTGGTAGTCTTCTCTACCTCACGGCTAGTAGGCGGATATCATGTTTAGTGTTTGCTTATGTGCTAGGTTTCAAGAAGACCCTAAAACATCACACCTAGAAGCCGTAAAAGAATATTTAGATATATTAAGGGTACAACACAATTAGGATTATGGTATCCTAAAGGCACGGGAGTAGAAACAATTGTATATGCAGATTCGACCATGCGGTGATTATGTTGACCGAAAAAGTACAAGTGGGGTATGTACTTTTATGGGATGTTGTTTAACATCTTGGTTTTCAAAGAAACAAACGGCATTAGCAATATCAACAACCGAAGCGAATCGTCTCCGCCGCAAAGCATGCCAACAAGCACTATGGATGAAACAAGCGTTAGTTGACTCGACATTCATCTAAGTGACATAGCAATTCTATGTGACAACAAGGGTGCCATAGATTTAAGCAAGAATCCGGTATTACATTCTCGCACAAAGCATATAGAGATTCGTCATCACTTCTTAAGAGACAATGTTCAAAAGGGGAACATCTCTATTGAGAAGGTAGCGTCCGAAGACAACATAGCCGACGTCCTCACCAAACCGTTGAAGCGGGAACAATTCAACCTACTTCGTCTTGGTCTTGGTCTCATGGAACAAACGTCGTAATTTATTTTTGACTCTACAAGGTATGTAAACACTAGCCTTCTTCTTTCTGAGTCTAGGATCTCTATTTCACGCACAACTCACAAACAATACGGGAATTTTCAAAACCCAAGATAAGTTTTTCACTTATAACTCATAGTTTTTCTTATTTTCTTTCAAAAATAAGTACAAGTTGCAAACACATAATTACATACACATCTTCTTTTCAAAGGATAAAGCGATTTTTATTCACAAATAGAAACCTCTTTTGAAACGTTTTCTAAAATGATACCTCTTCCGTATCAATTTCACAAAAGCAATTTCTCACGTCTAGGACAAATCGCTTTTCATTATTAATACAAAGTAAAACCCCGTTTTCATTGCATCTCATGTCTTTTGAATGCTAAAGGAGATACATAACTAATATGTATTTTCGGGTACATTCATTTAAGAAACAATGAATTAGGAGCACTCGGGTTATCTCACATAATTTTTTTCTTTTCTTCTTAGGAGTCGAGATAACCGCAACTCCAAATAGTTTGCATATAGGCACACACTAGGCAAAAATGTTTCCAAAAGGAAAATTTTGTCTTGCTGGATCACCAGACCCACGGATCCCAGCCTTAATGCTGGACGGATCCCTCAAGGGAAGGATCCGTGGGATCCGTGAGACAGAAGCTGGTTTTATCTTCTATTTTTCTCACTTTGGATGAAAACTCCAACATTTTTTCATTTTTTGGAGTATGTTCTTTAATGCTTGTGTTCTCATGATCACATGCCTTAAATTCATATCTAATCATTAGATTTTAATCCACATTTTGGGTCAAGCATTCATTACAATGCATTGTTTTTCTATATATAGAACTCCCAAAATGCTTGCATAATTCATCTCATCTTCACAAACAAACAACACCATGTCATTCACAAGCTCTTACAACTTAGATGAATCACCTAGTACAAACAATCCTCTTCATGAAACCCAAACTTTTGTACTACCACCTTCCAAAATACCACAATCAAACTCTAGGATATCCATGCGGATTAGCATCCGATCTTGTTGCTTAGCAAAACCATCATCAAATGGCTCATCACCATCAAATAACTCACCACAAGATGCTTCCATTATAGCACCTCCTTCATCACCAACAAGTACACCAACTTCATCACCTAAAGTCACTCTTTTGGAACTCCTTACGACTCAACAAGATCTCAACAACCAAAACAAAAAGAAATAGCCTTTTGACACCTCCCACTTCTCCAAACACAATATTCAATGATCTTGAAACATCACCACCCTTAGCTCCCATTAAACTACAAGAACATCTAGGTTCTTTTCCACCACCACTTCCAACCATTCGGACTTTGATCCGTATTTTCCTATTTTCCACCACATATTCCGCAACTCACAAATCAAAACAACCCGGAAAACTTCCGCACTCATTACCCACATCACTTACATTGTGAACATTGCCAATCCACTAGGGAAATTGCAATAGAAGTTAGGGAAGAAATGCGATTCATACTCAACCTCATCCTTGATCGCATCAATACCATTACTCATCAAAACCTCCATCCATAACCTTATGCAAGCATGGACGGAATCATTATTACTATTTTCTATTTTTAGTACTTTTCTTTTGAGTCATTTTCAAGAACAAGTCTTGTTGTTATTTTTACATGCTTGTAGGTGGCATACATACCACTACACTTTGTTGTTTTATTACAAGGCCTTGTTTACATACCTTGGCTGCCAATCTTGATTCTCGTCAATCACAAGATTATTTAAGCATGTTACTAACCTTTCTTTTTGTAGGATTTTTTTTTTTTCTTCACTTGCGCCCCAAACTAGGGGAGCTACCGTCAGGGGAGTAAGCGATCGTGGACCATTTTTCCACACTTTTATTTCTTGATGGGTTAACTTTTGTTTCGACAAAAGGGAGAAAAGTAAAACTTAGGGCTTTCAAAACATACATCTATTCTTAAGTTTTACTCATCATAACATTATGTTTTGTCATCAACAAAAGGGAGATTGTTAATACAAATAAACCGTAAAAACGTTTATTAATATTTTGCGATCTCTTTGTGTTTTGTTGATAACAAATATAATGTTATCTTAAGTACAATTATAAGGATACATGTTATTTTTGTAAAGCATTTACATATAGCCATTTAATACAAAATGTTGTAATAAATCATTTGTTGTAATAGTTTATTAGGATGGGTAAAAATCACAACCCATGGATCATATCCATAACCCATGGTATTGACCCATACCCACTTGACTAGATACATTGTACTCATTAGATACATTGAATCTAAAAGAATACCCATGGACCAACCCATAACCCATGACCCATGACCCATAACCAAAAACCCATGGGCAAGAGGGCGTCCACGGATCCCTAGGATTACACTAGACGGATCCCTTGTGGGAGGGATCCGTGGGATCCGAGGAGCAGTGGCGATTTTGCCTATAAATAGAGAGCCATTTCTTCATTCTAACTCACCCTCTTCTTACTAATTCTCTCATATACTCTCATTCTCTTCTAACAAAAGATCACTTGATCTAGAGTACTTCTTTCTTTCTTTCTGTAGTGATTCTCATATAGGTCCTTCTCTAAGGCGAGATCATGAGCATTCTACAAGTCATCCAAGCAAGGGGTCCTTGATTGATTTGTTCCTCCGTAAGATTTATGTAGCGAAGATCTTGTATTTGATATTTCACATATTTGTTGTGTAATAGTCGTGTTGTTTGGTCCACCGTCTTACGGACTCGGTATTTAGCTTTGTACCAGAAAAAGGTGTAAGCAACGTTGTGAAGGCTTCTCCGCCAAGTTGAAGGAGTTTGTTGACATAGTGCTTGAACTCTCGAGTAGGTGACTCGGGGAGTGGAGTAGGGCAAGGAAGGTGTCCTTGTAGCCGAACCACTATAAATCGGTTGTGTCATTTCTATCCCTTTGCTTTACTTTGTTTACTTGCTTTATCATTAGATCTATACTTTCTCTACATCCATACGATCTCACATATTATCGAATCTAAAGTTTTGAAACTAACTTAAAATCGGCAAAACTATTCAACCCCCTTCTAGTTTTCCACACATCCAAACACCAACAATATCAACCAACAAGCTACCAAAACGACCGACCCGGACCCAAGGTCCAAGTGGGTCACGACATAACCCATGGTGCACGACGTGCCCTAGGTGGCTCGTACACCATTTCTTTCCCAACCAAACACTACCAAATCAATACCACAACATCCAAATACAATCAATCAACCTCCAATCATCAACCAAACATCAAACCCAACAACTATTTCGTTGGAATCACTCCTAAACTAGAATTCAAGTGTTAGTAATTAATATGTAATAGTTAGCTTAATTATGGCTTTTATGTTAGTAATCAAGGCTAGGCTCATGTAGAAAGCCCATGAGCCTATGCAAAGCCTAATAAGGAAAGGATGGGAACTTAGTGTGTTGCCCTAGTTCCTCCTATAAATACCTCATGTAAACCATCCTTAGATGGTTGGTTGTTCATTTCATATCAATACTCACGCATAACTTTTCTTAGTATCTTACGCGTATTGTTTGTGTCGTGTTCAACCGATCACCTTTGTCTATATTTCTTCTATTGATGCTTGTGTTACTAATATGGGAACCTAACAGTGGTATCAATCGCCAAATAGTTGGGTGAAACGATTTTGTTTTTGACGTTATTGTGTTTTACGCGTAACTCTCGGTATACAAACTTTCATATAAAAGCTTTGATTTTTCACTTTCAAATTCAAGATTCTTGTACTTTAAAGGTTATTTAGTGTTACAGTTTAAGTTTTGGCAAAAGTTTGCAACTTTACGTGTATTTCATAGTTTTTAAGCTTGGTTTTAATCGTGTGGTCTCTTCTACACGTAAGGTGTATCAAAGTTTTGGATCATCAAGTTTCACACTTTTGTGTTATTTTGGTGATATTAAAGTCATTTCATCACAAAAATACGGTTTAGAAACACTTTGGGCTGAAAATCGGTTTTGGTTAATTTTACGCATAAGTAAACCCTAAGTTTACGCGTAAGTTCTTCAAGGTTTGATCTTGATGTTTTGGTTTACTCGTGTTTTCTTGCTTGGATAAGCCCGAAAACACTTTGACTTTGGATATCTTTACCTTTGGAATAAGTGTAAAGGATTTTGGGCAAAACCTAATTTTACGCATAAGCTAAAACTTACGCGTGGGACTCTTTACACCTAAGAATTTTCTTACGCCTAAGCCTTGTCTTACGCATAAGCATTCTACGTCTAACTTTCGGTTCGCGCCTAACCTTAGTGTTTCTCAATTCTTACGCGTAAGCTAATCCTACGTAAACATTAATTTTACGAGTAAGTTTGGTATTTTACGCCTAAGGTTTTCTTTGCCTAAACTTGGTTTCTACGCCTAAGGACTCTTCATCAACAAAGTTTCATTTGACTACAAAGATCCATTTTACAACACAAGTTATCAAGATGTCTCAACCACCATACTCTAACTACTTTCCTCATGTGTATCTTCAACACCAACAACAACAACTCAGTCCACAACAACAACAATTCAATCTACAACAACAAGTTTATCAACAACAATTTCAACAACAATTTACTCCAGGAGAAATTCAACCACAAATGATTCAACCACCCCCTAGTCTTCAAGTACAACCTTACACAAACATTCACAATCAACATCCGTCCAGGAATACTATGAAGGAACCGTCTTGGTTTGGAAAGATGTGTGAAGCTCTAAGTAGCCAACAATCCATACATGAGTTTGGATCACTTGATCGACCTCCAATGCTCACTCCGGAAACTATGATCAACGGGTGATAAGGTTCTTTAGGTTCGTGATCTAAAGAAGCCACATGGAAAGTTCTTGAAGAAGGTCATCATGGAAGGTCCATTTCATATGCCTACTGTCATTACACCCGGAGATCCAAATGCCAATCCACCAAGAGGTGATGTCACCAACATTGCAAGTATTAATGACCTCACTGCTGATGAACTTCTACATTTTGAAGCCGATGAACTAGCAATGCAATACATCCTTTTGGGATTACCCAATCCGATCCTTCGAAGTGTTGATGCTCAAAAGAATACTAAAGCAATGTGGGAACATATTCATCTTCTCATGGAAGGTACTGAACTCAATCAAGAAGACATGGAATCCAAAATCTACTTGGCTTATGAACACTTCATGATTGAACCCGGGGAGACATTTGAGTCATATCATCATCGCTTCTCAGACATCATCAATGACTTGGACAAACACAACATCCTCATGCCAAGAATTGCTGTCAACACTAAGTTCTGAGTAGTCTTGGTCCCGATTGGGAAAAGTATGTCATTTTCATCCGTCAAGCTAAGAATCTTCATCATGCTACATACGGATTGTTGTACGACTATTTGAAGCCCCACCAAAAAGAAGTTGACAAAGAAAGGGTTACCAGTTTCACCTTCACTTCCGTATAATCAACAATTAGCATTGTGGGCTCAAGCTTGTTATCCTCAATTCCCGACCTTACAAATTGTATTCACAAATCCTCCACAACCCGATGCTCAACCATCTGCTAAGATAACACCTTATGATCCGTCACAGCACCAATCTCAAGAAACTCAATTGGTTCCATACAACAACAACAATGATCAAGCCCTTTACAGTAAATCTAATGAGGATACAGAAGCTTTTGATGCATTGCAGCAAGGGTTTGTCATGATTGCTAGAGCCTTCGGCCGATACTCAAACAAATCCAACAATCGCATTCGTACCTCATCCAACACAAGGAATCCGGCTGTTGTTAACAATGGACGTGTTGAAGTTCATAATCGAGGTAATGTTCGTCATATGGGCGGTGGTCAAGGGTATAATCCAATGGGAAGGAATAACATGGGTGCTCCACAACAACAAAGGGCTCAAGTGTTTGAACAGGGTAATGCTCAGAATGGGAATAATGGTATTCGTTTCTATAACTGTAATGAGAAGGGTCACCTGGCTAATGCATGCTCCAAGCCGAGGAATAGGCGGTGCTTATCACAAAGAGGCTCTACTTTTGGCTCTCAAGGATGAAGTGGTGGAACCCTCACAAACAAAACGAGTTTTATGGCGATCACGAGACTCGAGATGATGATATGGAGGACTTGCGAGGCTAATGCATCGGTTATGTTGATGGCAAACATGCACGAACTCCACATGAGTGACACAGGCCCAGTGTATGACACCGACGCTTGTCTCGATACCGGATCAAACCATATTAATCATCGATCGATATCTCGCCAACATCCGAATCCGACAAGGCTCAATATGTTCAACATGAGTCATCCACATCTCATTCGATGATACTCAACTAGATCCATTAGTTACATTTGACGATCAAGATGACCTCACGGTTACCATTGATAATCAAGTTGACTCGTGGTTATACTTGAGGATCGAATAATGATCATGTTGCGACTCACGTTGAACACACGAACCTTTGCCTAATCCAGATATTGACCTCTTACTTAATGACCAACAATCCCGAATGGAACAATGTTGTGAACTCAATCAAGAATTAAAAAATAAAATGCATCTGTTAACTGGGGATATTGAATGCTTAAAAGGCAACTCAACATTTTTAAAACTCAAGAAAAACGTGAACAAGGTTTTAAAGTTGCTTTTGCTAAATCTTACCAAAACGAAAAATCATTAAAACGATAGATACGTGATCTAGTCGCATCAAAGAATGCCTTGTTGTCTCAAATAGAACAACTGAAATATGATCATAAACAACAACTTAACGCTCTTACTTTGGAAACTCAAAAGGCCAAGTCTGAGCTGTTAACTTGTCAAAAACAGTTCTCTGAGTACAAAAAGCATTCCACGAAACGAATAGATGACTATCTTGAAGAAATTATCGACTTACAAAATAAAATCAAGGAGTTTCGAAATGTTGTTTATAAACATGGTGAATCAATCACAACGATTCAAAAGTTTACTTTTAAACCAAATCCAAATAGATATGGTCCGAATCTTGCGATTACAAACTAAAGTTTTCAAATAGAGCATTCAAACCAAATCTCGAAGTTTATAGTGCGAACATAGAATTGATGATTCCATTATGAGTGTTGTTGAATATAATCGTCAAGAGGAATTTGATGCGATGGCGAGTCGGTCAAAATGAAAATGTTGTTTATAACAAACCATTTAACTATTCAAAAGCCGTTACTTTTGTCACACAACAGATTTTTCTAACACACCTTGGGTTTTCACACCTACTTACGAGGGTCCCTTTCCATATCTTGTACAAATTAATGGTCCTTTACCTTCACTTAGTGAAATAAAACCATTAGCGAAAAATGTAAAGTTATAAAATGATTTGAAACATTCATTTCGGACATCAAACTTTTGAACGTGAAATTGAATTTCATTCGAAATAAAAGTTGAACATTTTCAATCGCTTCTTGGCGTGCACAAAGAGATATTCTTGAAAAGAATTTTACCTCATGTCGAAATTTGAAAATTTGTGCTATCTATTGGGAAAGGGACTTTCAAGGAGCTTGACTTATGAAAAGAGTTTTCGAACAAGCGAAACATCGATTTCAAATACAAAAGCGTAAAAGAAAATGTTACGAAAAGATGTTGATCGACTCTTGGAAGATGTTATCTCTGCGATATCCATAATGTTGTGTTATTACATTCATTGCATATGCATTCGATTTTATCACCGATTCGTTGAAAATGTTGAGAATCGTCATCGTGTCACAAATCAAGTCTTTAAAAGTTGAAAATGAACGATTGTTAAACGAACTTTCAAATGCAAAACGTCATCTTCAATGGTGTCAAAAAGATTGTCATACGACTCGCTTTGCAAAACAAAATCAACCAGTTGCATACCAAAACTCTTTGTCTAAAACTTGAGCAACTGGATGATCAAAATGTGTCTTTAAAGTGTCAAATCTCAAAATATGAACAAGAAATTTCAAAAGTGAAAAAGGAATATAGTGTCATATTTGATTTACTCAAAAGACTCGTGCTCAGCGTCAAAAGATGTTGATAATCATCGCATATACCAAAGATGTTTCTGACGAGACGGACTCACTGATTCGAAAATCTAGATTTGTTACACAAAATCCATGATCTAAAAGCGAGTTGGTGATACTTAAGAAAGATAGGGATAGTAACAACGTTGTAACTACACCTAAATGATTCACACCGACTCTAGAATATCTCATGACAAACCACAAGAATCTAATGTGCTTCCTCTACTAAAACAGAATAGTTGCCTCTTTTCCCAACGCCTTCACTTCACGACCTAGAGCAATACAAGGAAGAATAGGAAGTTACGACATAAAGAATCTTTCAAGTAGAAGAACACCTTAGGACTTTGAATAAAACTCAAGTTGCACCACTTTAGATATTGCGTCGACAAATGTAATGGAAAAAGTGTTGTAACGAATGATGAACCGCTTAGTAATTTAAATGTTAAGTTTGAAGCTTCTTGTGTTGGATGTCATAAAGTATATTTTTGGTTGTCATGACAAATGTGTTGCTACGACTATCTTATCTCGTAAAGCGGAACAATAGAAAATGGAATACCTCTAGGCCCACTCATCGCTTCTAAGTCCATGCTAGGTAAACCGCCTTCTAGTGCTCATGCTTTAATCATTGATGTACCCTTAGAACCCACTTCACCTCCTAGGAAGAACTTATCACCTAGTGCATTCACTAAGACCAAAGCTAAGACTAGTTGGAGATGGCGAAATGGTTACATAATACATTTGGCTTTACATGGATACCTAAAATCATGAACATGTGTTTCATCTATATCGCATCGGAACCCTCTAACTCTTGGGTTCCACATCTACTTCTATTCCATCCGTGTCGCTCAGTATGTAATTCGGTGATACAGATCATCCTCTCGTGTTGTTGATAGCGGATGTTCTGGCACATGACAGTAATCTCAAGCTGTTATCAAACTTTATTTCAAAGTTCATTGGCATTGTCGGGTTCGGGAATGATCACTTGGCGGCTATTATGGGCTCTGAGAGATTACATCAATGGTAACATCAAAATTAGCGAGTTTATTATGTGGAAGGTCTCGGTCACAATCTCTTTTCGATCGGTCAATTACATTATGGAGATTTGGAAGTTTCTTTTAGGAGAAAACTTGCTTCATTCGTGATCTACAAGAAAAGCGATCTTATGTCCGGTCAACGCACATCAAGTCTCTACACAATCTCAATGCAAGACATGATTGCTTCATCTCCCATCCGCTCACTTTCAAAGGCTACATCTACAAAATCTTGGCTATGGCACGTCGTCTCTCACATTTAAACTTTCAAACCATAACCAACCTTGCTCGATACAAACTTGTTGAAGGTCTCCCAAGATTACGATATTCTAAAGATCACCTCTGCTCGACTTTTGAACAAGGGAAAAGCACTCATGCTCACTTTCTTTCAAAGGTGGAACACGACTCACGACATGTGCTTCATCTTTTCACATGGATTTGTGTGGCCCGATGCGGCGTGCGAGCGATTAATGGAAAACGCTACATCTTGGTAATTGTAGATGACTATTCAAGATGGACTTGGGTTTATTTTCTTGAAGTAAAGATCAAGCTCCACATATGATCATCACCTTTCTCACGAAAATTCAAGTTCGACTCGGAACACGATCGGACAAATCGGGACGGACAAAGGAACCGAATTTGTGAATCAAACTCTTCGTGCATTTTATGAGAAAGTGGGAATTGAGCATCAAACATCCATTGCACATACACGAGAACAAAGCGGCGTTGTTGAAAGACGAAACCATATGTTAGTGGGCTGCAAGAACAATGTTAATTAATGCTAAACTTCACGATTACTTGTGGGTGAAGCGTGTCAAGCGCATGCTACACTCGAATCGCTCAATGATTACTAAACGCCACAACAAAACACCTTATGAGCTTATCCACAACCGTAAACCGAATCTCAAACACTTTCATGTATTTGGATCCCTTTGTTATCCGATTAATGATCGTGGTGACTTTGGTAAGCTCAAAGCCAAAGTCGACATTGGAGTCTTTGTAGGATATTGTGAAAATTACAAGGGTTCTGGATGCGGAATTGTCGTACAAGGAGATTATGGAAAGCGATTCATGCCAATTTCCATGAGCTTACGAAATGGCTTCGAGCATATGACTTGGAACCCGGTCATAACTGCTTAAACTTCCTCAAACCCCATCATCGGTGAACCTAGTTTACAACTAACTCGGCGTCAAATGGAGCAATTTATTTGCTCCTACATTTAGTAATGATATTGATGAGCGTACTCGGTTGTATCAAATGTTTCCTGCTCAACCCGATCAAAATCCAATACGATCGCTGCTACAACAACTATCGCTGAGGAAGCACCACCAATTGATTCTACAACAACAGCCGAACAAACCGCATCCAATGACGCTGAACCAGAGTTCCCTAATCACGTCTACAGATGGATGTTATAGACCATATAGGAAGTAGATCCAGTCCTACTTCACGGTCTTTCAGATGGATATTAAAATCGCGTTTCTGAATGGTAAATTGAAGGAAACAGTCTATGTTAGTCAGCCAGCAGGATTTGTTGATCCAGAGTTCCCTAATCACGTCTACAAACTGAACAAGGCTCTCTACGGTCTCAAACAAGCTCCTCGGGCGTGGTATGATGAGTTATCATCCTTTCTAATTGCCAATAATTTCACTAAAGGCTCGGTCGACCCAACACTTTTCATACAATATCACGGGGAACACATTTTAATCGTTCAAATTTATGTGGATGACATCATTTTTGGGTCAACACATTTAAAATACTCAAACACTTTTCAAAACTTATGAAAAACATTTTGAAATGTCCATGATGGGTGAACTTACATTCTTTCTTGGATTGCAAGTTCATCAATCACCCGTGGTATTTTCTTGAGTCGGTCCAAATATGCCCTTGAAATTTTAAACAAACATAGAATGCAAACTGTTATACCTATGCCACACCAATGGCACATACCAAGCGGATCTTGATTTGCATGGGAAATTGGTTGACCCTACCAAATCCGAAGTATTATTGGGTCTCATGTATCTAACGACCCGATGGGCGACATTGTATTTGTTGTATATCTCGCTCCGTTATCAATCGAGACCAATGAAACTCACCTCTACGAGGCTAAAAGAATCCTTCGATACATCAAGGGAACCAATAACTTGGGGATCCGTATCAGAAGGATTACGGTTTTGAACTAATAGCTTTTCAGACGTTGATCACGCAGTTGCTTAGATTCTCGGAAAAGTACTTCAGGAGCTCTACAATTTCTTGGTGATAAAGCGGTGTCATGGCAATCGAAGAAGCGAGGATTTTACATCGTCGTCCTCAGCGAAGCAAAATATGTAGCCATGTCCGCATGTTGTGCTCAAGTCATTTGGATGAGAACATAACTCAAAGACTATGGTTACATATTTGAAAGAATCTCGATGTCTTTGCGACAATCGAGTGCTATTGCGATCTCGTGCAACTACGTTCAACATTCAAAATCAAAGCACATCGATCTTGATATCATTTCATCAAGGAGCACGTGGAAAAGGGTGCCGTTGAATTATACTTGTGGTCTCGAATACCAACTGGCGATCTTCTCATCAAAGCCTTAGCCTGCTAGGTTTAATGAGTTGGTCCACGGATTGGTATGCGGTGTTTGACTCGAGGAACTGGATGAACTTTTAAAACATTCTTAAAACAGTTCAAACACCAAAACCTCTTTTGTAAATATTATCAAAACAAAATACAAAAATACAAAATCGATAAAACAACAAAATATTCTTCTTTTCAAATTTCTTTCAACATGGCAAGTACAAATATTACGTCAACACTTTACTCTTTCAAAATTAAGTATTTTCTTGGTCAAGTGTTGAGGGGAGAAAGTAAATATTTTCGGTTTCATAAAACCTTGTACTTGCATGTTATCTCATCCGGTTGTTTCTTTGATAATGGTGGTCACATTTACGGTTTACCGACACTCTCGGGCTCAACTTTATAAAATTTCATTATTTCTTAAGTCGAGGGGTGTCGTCAAGTTTCCTTCAAAAATCATACGTTTGGTAACCAAAATGGAAGTTATGGGCGTTGGGCGAAAATGGTTAAGGTGGAGGGATCAGAATTGTCAAATGCTCAAAGTATTTTTAACAAAATACCTCACATAATATTTCAAAAACATTAACTTCATACATTTACTTCTCCAACTACCAATATCTACGCTTAAGATTCAATCCATCAATCCGTGCTTTAAATTCTTGATTTGTAAGTGTTTATATGATCCTAAGGTGTTTACAAACATAGGTTTTTAAAATCATAAACATCCAACGGATGGATTTTTTGTTTGATTGATCTTTGTGTTCTACGCGTATGCTATGAACACAAAATCATCATTTGGGTGTTTCTTGATAAAATGGTTGTGTTAAAATGTTGTTATAAAATCTCTTAAACCATTTCTATCAAACAAATCCACCCGAAACACGAATTGACCATTTTTCAAAATTAGGGTTTAAGCGTAAATTTGGGTGTTTCATTTGGGAAAGTTTCGGTTAAAAGATGGTTGTGTTATGTTGTTAACATGTTTAATTTACCAAAACCTTGCTTGATACATACCCGAAACATCAATTTTGTGAAAATTAAGATTTAGGGTTTATGTTCATACTAATTAGGTACTTTTGATTCACAAGGGTTTTTGTGTTAAAAATTGTTTAGGACAACTCACTAGGCCTCTAAGATAACCCGAGAAAAGATTTGGTGCTATTTCTATAGTTAAATCTCTTATTCGTAAAAATTGAATCCTAGGGTTTAAGTTTTACGATAAGCGATTTTTCACGATAACCTGCTTTTTATTGATACTTCATATTAGAACCGAAAAGGATTGAATATGGTGTTAATGGATGTGTTGTGATTCATTTATTTCGGATTATTACGCGTGAAAATTCGTAATCAAGGTTAATTGAGCTTCTACGATAAGGATCACCCACGCGTAGAATGTTATCGAAGAGAAATCTTATGCGTAACCTTTACGTAAGGTTCTACAAAGGGGACTACGCAGTATCCTGCGAAGGATATGTTTAAACAAGAAGCTTTACGCATAAGGTTCACTCTTACGAGTAAGCCTTACGCTTAAGCTCCCATATACGCCACGCATAAGCTCTATGCTTAAGGCCCTCTTTTCCCACGCGTAACATTTCTTACGGCGATGTGAAGATCCTACGCATAAGGCGATAACTACGCGTATGGTTCACCGTTACGCATAAGCTTGCAAAACCTACGCCTAAGCCTAATTTTAACCAAAATTTGTGAATTGTTACGCGTGCAAACTTGTAAATAAATAAATCATAACGTCACGAAACCAAAATGTCACTAATAAGCTTAAATGTTTAATAAGTTGTGAAAATAAGTGAAAACTTAGACTTTAAAACTCAAAATTAATCAACTCACGAAACTTATCTCGGCGTCTTACGACTATTGGACTAACAAGTGACATTGGACTCGAACAATCATTGACATATCACATTTAACAAATAGATAATAAAATAAACTGCTGACTAACGTAATGTCTTTCGATATGTTGGTTCTTTTGGCTAAATATCTTTGAGATCACGATATGGACATTCAAATGCAAATGTGGATGCACCAAATGTTCTCACTTTGTTGAAGACATCTTCCACGCGGTTACACAATGAAGATTGGAAAGAATAACCTCGAGTTGATTTTGATAACTTCACTTGTTCCGAGTCTTCGTGTCGATTGCGGTGGATATTACGAATCACCCTTACGTAACATGCTCACAAATTCGCCATCTTGTCAAGATCTACATTCACCAATTTTGGAATACAATACAAAGGTTAAAGGTCAGTCAGAACGGTGACGCTTAACAATAAACAAGTCACCATCACGCCACAGATTTGAGGGCTATTCTTCTTATTCCCGCCATCGAGCCTCACGAATACAATGCTACTCCAACCGAAAAGGTCGCTCTCCGGTTCATGGTCGACATCGGCTATGATGAAGCCGCCAGGTAATCACAAAGCACTCATCTCATGGATCTTAAGAACATTCCCGACCATGGAGAACCTCTACATAATGATTGCCAAATCCGTTTCGGACGTAATAGTGGTCATGAGCATCCCAAGCTCATGGAACTACAAATATTTTGGGCTATGGTCAACATGAAACACATAGAAGTTGAAGCTACGATATGGGACGACATGATGTCTTACCTTAAAAGCCCGGCACCAAGATCCCGTATATCGAGATACACCAAACTGTTGATCCAAAGAGCTCTAGGATATAATCGATATTCCTTGAGACTTGATGACCCCAACCAACACTCCGTGTTGTATGAGCCCGATCGCGTCCAAAACAGTCAAGTCAAATAGACTTAAAGCAGTTTAAACACAAATACAATTAAGATCGAGGAATATAGGGAATTCACGGTCGTTAAGTCCACGGAGGATGAATTGGTGTATTAAACAACTTCAGATGATAGAATGATCACTAAGGATAGTGATCAGTAAGGATATCGATGGAAAATTACCTAAGAAAAAGATTAACAAATAAAAGCGACTTAAATGCAAATTAAAAGAAATAAAAGATAAAATCTATTAAATAAACGCTATCACTATTTTTACAGATCGATGAACGTTTATGATTTTATAAAACAAAATAACTTAAATAACCTATTTTAACTAAAACGTAAACTCAAATTACTTAAAAACGTAGTTTAAAACGGAAACGAGCGTTATTTACGAAAATGGCGCTGGAGCGCAAGCAAAAACGTAAAATTTATGAAATAAAAGACCTACGAGTGTGAAACTAATTTTCTTACAAAATATATGATAAAAGAAAATTTTAGAAAAAAGATTTATATTTTTTTGACTTTTATATTTTTTATTATAAATTAATTACTATAAAACACTAATTAAATGTTTAAAAATATTAAAACTATTAGGAAAAATCAAACTTTTGTAAAAATACTAGATGATTTTATGGACCTATGAAAATTAAAATGGGAACAACGACTTATACGAATAATTTGTTAAAAATAACAAAGGTTAATAAGCTTAAACCGAACACACCCTTAAGTATTAGATGTTGCAAAGTTAAACCAAGAAAGTCCCAAGGGCAAATGGTTTACTGTGTACCCACTATCATCCCCATAAGGAGAGGTCTCGTGTTCGACCGCTCTCCCTTTTGTAAAACATTTTTTTTTCAAATTTTATTTTACAAACTACTTTAACACACTGAAATAAGCAATTTATATAATCTGGAACATTTTCTAAAACTACCAATAAGCACAGATTGAGCTTATCTTTTCTTGACATGGGCTTAGAAAGAAAATAAGCAAAGGATTTTTAAGCTAAAATGGCTTTTAAGCTAGAAAACAAGCAAATTGAAAACCGAAATAAGTTAAGAAACTTTAAATGAGCTAAATCAACTAGATAAGCAATATGACTTAAGAATAAGCACTAATTAATAAGCAAATAAGCACAAGTTTATCTATGGTTTACACAAAGACCTTCGTTTAGTTTCTAGGCAACCTTTAAGCTAACAATTAAGCACTAGAATAAGCTACAAGATAAAATGAAAAGCTGCAATGCCTAGTTAACCAAGTGAGCTTCCCAAAGAACTAATTTATAAAGTTTAGCTTTCACAAATAAGCTCTTGAGAAGCTTATGAAAAACTGATGAAAACTGATTAATTGAAACACTTAAACTAAAAATGGACAGAACTAGAATAAGCTAGCAGCCTAACTAAATAAGTTAAAAATGGAAAAACTAGGATTGGAACCTTTAGATGGCTAGGTAAGCTTCTCAAAAGCTAAGTTTCAAAAGCTAGTGACCACTAATAAGCTCTCTAAGAGCTTATGAACCAAGCCATAAATCGTGCATGTGGCACTTTCTCGATCAAGGTGTCCAATATAAGCTAACAAATAAGCACTCTACAAGTGAATACAAGCGATCTAGTATTTTTCTATTTTCTTGAGCAACTAAAGTTTATTTTCCCAAAAGGAATTAAGCTAAAACTTAATATTGAATCCTACACAAAATATTCATTTTATTCAAAACAATTATTTGAGATTTTGACTTTTGAGAAAAATGGAAGTTTGACTTTCTTGAACTTGTGATTGATTTTACGCCTACATATGTTATATTAAGTTATATTAAGGCTATCTAAGGCTAAACCAACAACTTATAGGCTTGTAAAGCTGAATTTTGTAACTTAAGTTCCAACGAAAGGACATTAAGGCTAAAGATATGGAATTTTGACTTTTGCTAAATCGGAGACAGTTTTTATGCTATAACTGAGTTAATAAAACCTAATAGAGCATGTATAAAACAAGAGCAATGATAAAAATAACCTCTAGTACAGTTTATACAATTAAACCAAACACTCCATTAAGATGACAGTTATGAAGCTTAACACATTGAAACAGATTTTTAGACCAAGTGAGCTATTAATTAACTTGAACTAACTGTATTTAGACAAAATTAAACCAAAATTAACACACATTTAATAGATAAACTAAGAGATGCAAATTTTGAGAAATTGCTTACAAGTGATCAAAGCTAAGATCATGAAACCAATGAACTCTAACTATCCTACAGCTTCCCATGAAGCTCTATACCCAAAATAAATCCAAAATCAGCACTGCTTCAACCTCTTGCACCATTTTCCATAGTTTTTAATTTTATAACTAAATTATTTGAATTTTGAGAATTTTTCTGTTTTGAAACTAAAGCGAGTTTTAAGGTTAATAAAGCTGAATAAGCTTTATGGAAGCTTATGTGGGCTTATTCAGTTCTTACTAACAACTAGCAACATCATTAGAATACTTTGAGAATTTTTTAACAAAAGTGAAATTTGCATAACATGAAAACTGAACTGAAAATTGAAATTGATTGCTTCGAAAGATGCACAATACATTAAAATTGCTTAGAAAGGTACTTGGAAACTTTAATTTACACTGGAATTTAAAATTACACTAAAACGACCTAAAACTAAACTAAGCTATCCTACTTAGTCTTCTCTTTTGCTTCAAACTTGCTTTTAAATGACTTTTTAGCATCCTTGTCGACCTCAAAACATATCCCACCTTGATCTAACCATTAATTCCTTTGATTTCATCATGTACGTGCACTTGGCACTTTTGGCGGGAAAGGTCATGAAGCAGGTTTTTAGCATTTAATGCTATTTGGATGGATGTGTTAGGTGTTAGGGAGTGGGTAAAAAGTCGGGAGCAGTGTAAAGGAGGTGGAGGTGGTAAAACCACGGTATGGTGTATCTGAGGGTGGGAGATGGATGAATAGTACTCGTGGTTTCGTGTTTTAAACTTTGGGCGGGTTTGTTTAGGAGTTGGGCCTAAGTCGGGTTTGATTTGGATATAGATTTGGATATTAATAATGAGGATCCGTTTGGTTTGTTATTAATATAAGCCCAAGGACCAATTGTGTAATTCGCTTAAAGTGAAGGGACTGATCTTGATACTATTCAAAGCTCTCACAAGGACCAAACACTGTAAATATTAAATAGTACAAGGACCAATATTGATTATTTTTGTAAATCCAGGACCAAACTGTCAAGTTTGAAACTTGAGGACAAAACATGTAATTTTCTCCAAAGTTATCATGAAGGACCAATATTGTAAATTATAAATAGTACAAGGTTTATTTTTGATAGTTTTCACTTTTTAAACTTACCAAGGACTATTTTTGACATTTTCCAAAGTTAAAGGACTAAAGTTGTCAATTTGTGATTTTAAACTTGGAAGGGTTTGTTTTGACAACTTTTGAATCCTATGGACCTTAAATGACTTTTACAAGTTTTTGAATTACAGGGGACTAATTTTGACAACTTTTGTAACTGGGGAACTAAAGCGCCAATTATGCAAACTTGATACGTTTTCATCGATTTTGATGTTTTGCATTTAAAACATATAAAACACTTGTTTATGATATTTTCATCATTTTGAAGCATTTCGAGTGTTTTCGGATGTTTTGGCATTCTAACAAGATAAAATGATGAGTATTTAGACACTCATCAATCCCCACACTAAGATATTGCTAGTCCCTAGCAATGATTTATGAAAATTTAATGGATTTTATCTCTTTACCAAAAGCCATTACTTCGAGTAGCCAATTGTTTGGTTCAAGTAAGAACTTTGGCACAACGATAACCAAATGATTTTGAGCAAATCATAAGTCGTCAACGGATTTGATTTGTCTTTACCGAGCGTACCATACGGACTAGCCAACTCTTAGATAAATTATCAATATTATCTTTGGTGAGTCGATTACCAATTATGGATTTTCCCGCCTTTACCACAAGCCATAAACTTGCGGGCTAGCCAACTCTTCACTAGTTTAAAGATATGGTGAGTTGAACACCATACAATTTTAGGCAAATTGCAAGCCATAAACGGATTTGAGATATCTTTACCAAGAGCCGTTTGCTCTCGGATTAGCCAATCCTTATGTGGGTTAGACATGGTGGATGATTACCATTTGTTGTGTTTAGTACATAGTACTTCCACTAAATAAAAATTTTAAAATTTGGCCATTTTGGGGAAAAAGGGACTAAAAGGGTACATTTATGATCAAATTCGCGAATTTCCCCACACTTAGAAATGAATATTGTCCTCAATATTCAAAATACCTGGTCTGTAATGTGAAACTTAGAACGTAAAAAGATAACATTTACTAACTAAGTGTAGAAACACAACAATTATTACATTTTTGAATATTTACAATTTTCATTCATTTTAAGGTTTATATACAACATGTGGGGCATCTCCCCACACTAGGTGGTACACACGGTGAAAACCCATGTTAAGCTATCGTTTTTGATTATCAGTCGCTAGCTTGACTCGACCCAATTAATTGGTTCATGGGAAGTAAGTGGAAGAGACAATCTCCATCGGACTTTTATGCAAGATGTTTGTATAAACATTGAAGTACATGAAAGTTCCACACCGATGAGATATACACGAACCGCTCAAAATGATTAATGAAAATCTGGGGTCAAAGATAATGTCTTCATTCCGAAGGAGTGAAGAATAGGAGAAGCTACGGGATAAGTGAAAAGAGAAAGAAAGTCATGATAAAGATCATGATTAACTCATCATCACTCATGGGAGAATTCATGGTTTCATGAATTTCATTTTTAAGCTCAATTGGTCTAGACATATCCCGGGTGTGTCTAGATCAAAGTAGAAGTTATCATACTCGGTGGAGATATGATATGAGTGAGTTCACGGAGAACTCCTCAAAGGAAAATGATTCATATTCGAGATTGATTTGACCGAGTTCACTAGGGAACTCATCAAAAGTGAATGATTCATAATTGGGAGAGAATTATGAGAATGAGAAGTGGTAATACCACTAATCTTCTCTCCCATATGATCAAAATGGAGCGTTTGCAATTCGGGAATAGAATCATTGAACAAAAGTTCACTATCCTCAAAGGGATAGTATATGAAGTAGGCTCTTCATTAAAAGCCTCGATTCTAGAAATGAGAAGATTAACATTCAATCTTGTAAGACGAAGAGCTTCGTCTTGGATTATTCTTCTTCATTCTCTTCTCCTAAGCTAACAAGCTCGAAGGTAATTCCCCACATAACTTATGTCTCCACAAGATAAAGAATAGTCCTCATCGAATCGGAGAACATCTCAACATGATCATTTTGGAAGGCAGGAGGGTAGGGATATCACACAAATGCTCGAGAATTCCTGTGACTCTCTTGGGATTGGGACAAGGTCCTCAACACTAGACTTTATGAATTCGTCCGATTCCTTTTTTAGAACAGGTCAAGAAGCTCATCCCCATGTTCAAAGAGTGAGTGGGAGCTTGGTGTGATAGCGATTGTTTGAGAATGAATCTCAAGCATTGGGATATCCATGATGAATCGATGAATCTTGAGTGTATCATCATCATCACTATCATCGAATAAAGCGAAATTGCGAGCTAGATCATTGCTTTTCTTGTGCAATTGATTCCTTAATAGCTTTTCAAAGGCAATTTGGGAATTAATTTTAGCGACACGCTCTTGACTAGCAATTCTTCCATGGATTTCTCATGTGAATTTTGAATTACACAAGAAAAGCGGGATCATTATGAATCTTGTCTTACTCAACTCCTCGGTTCTTTTAACCGACTCGTAAGCTCTAGATAAGTGTCTTGTTGAGTTTCTTTGAGGAATTTGAGTTATTTGGCCTTGTGGAGATTGGTCGTGATAGTCATAATTGTTACAAGGAAATGGATTCCTGTTTGACAATCGAGTGAAATGGGGACCTCCAGTTCTCTGTGAGAAGCTGTTGAGGCCGGATTGGTGAATCATATGGATATTGGTCATATCCAAAATTCGAGCATCATCGGAAAACTGTTCATAGACAAAGCGTGTTTCGGATTGACATTCAAATCCTTGGTGAGGACCTCCACAAAATTCTGAAGATTGTTGATTATATGAAGATAAGTCGGGCTGTGGTGGGTAATTAGAAAAATTTGAGGGTCGTTAAATGATGAGTTCGGATTAGGATCATAATCAAATGAATTCCTCGAACCACAAAATAAACAACTCCGTTTGAATATCATTACCACACCTGTACACACGTACATCAGCGACATGGTGAACCAAAAGAGGCTCACCACAACCGACACAAGGAATAAACGATTCAATTTGAGAGTTATGAGAAGGAATCAGTTCATTCAAAGAATCAACAAAATCAACATGGTGATCGAATGACTATTTAGACTCAAAGAACATTTAGAAAATCCGGAGGTGGGACAAGTAGTGTGCTCGAGAGCTAGCAATTTCCACCACTTAGTTATGGACTCCGTTTTGGTTCTTGAGAAGCGTGAAGATTAGGTAAGTCATTCTTGCTAGTCACCGGATGAATTACGCATGTTTGCTTTTAACCGTAAATCGTGAAAGTTTATTATCAATTCTAGGCGACTTAGAAGCAATCGAGGATTAGATCTTTGAATAACCGTAGGTTGGACGTGTTAGCACCTCCATTATCGATGAAAGTACCGGTCCTTTGTCACCTCAGTTTTCTTTCCATTTCCTGAGCGAAATTAATGGATCTTCTGAACAACACGAATTCTAGACATTTGTGATAAAGTCCAAGCTTTTCGACCGTCCCGAAGTCGTTCTCGAGAGATTCCATGAGAATAGAAGTTTAGAATCAAATTGATAGAGGTAAAGGAATAAAGAATCAAAAGGGTAAGAGGTTAAAGATGAATATTTTGGAGTTTTGGATAAATATCTTGTAAAACAAGGAATGAAAATATTTTGGTGTTGTTAACACTTTAGGAAAAGTGTTAATGAACTTTTGGTTTATATTAACTTTACGAAAACTTTTACAAAGCGTGGTATATGTGCAAGTACGGTGCGGAAATGCTTAAAACACGCTTCTGACCTCCGGCGCGCCAAAATTTGATCGCGTCCAAGCAGTCAAGTCAAATAGACTTAAAACAGTTTAAACACAAATACAATTAAGATCGAGGAATATAGGAATTCTGGTCGTTAAGTCCCACGGAGGATGAATTGGTGTATTAAACAACTTCAGATGATAGAATGATCACTAAGGATAGTGATCGATAAGGATATCGATGGAAAATTACCTAAGAAAAGATTAACAAATAAAAGCGACTTAAATGCAAATTAAAAGAAATAAAAGATAAAATCTATTAAATAAACGCTATCACTATTTTTACGGATCGATGAGCGTTTATGATTTTATAAAACAAAATAACTTAAATAACCTATTTTAACTAAAAGCGTAAACTCAAATTACTTAAAACGTAGTTTAAAACGAAAGCAGCGTTATTTACGAAAATGGTATTTGGGCGCAAGCAAAAACGTAAAATTTATGAAATAAAAGACCTACGAGTGTGAAACTAATTTTCTTACAAAATATATGATAAAAGAAAATTTTAGAAAAAGATTTATATTTTTTGACTTTTATATTTTTATTATAAATTAATTACTATAAAACACTAATTAAATGTTTAAAATATTAAAACTATTAGGAAAAATCAAACTTTTGTAAAAATACTAGATGATTTTATGGACCTATGAAAATTAAAATGGGAACAACAACTTATACTGAATAAGTCGTTAAAAATAAGCAAAGGTTAATAAGCTTAAACTGAACACACCCTTAAGTATTAGATGTTGCAAAGTTAAACCAAGAAAGTCCCAAGGGCAAATGGTTTCTGGTACCCACTATCATCCCATAAGGGAGAGGTCTCGTGTTCGACCCCGCCTCTCCCTTTTGTAAAACATTTTTTTTCAAATTTTATTTTACAAACTACTTTAACACCTGAAATAAGCAATTTATATAATGGAACATTTTCTAAAAACTACCAATAAGCATGATTGAGCTTATCTTTTCTTGACAGTGGGCTTAGAAAGAAAATAAGCAAAGGATTTTAAGCTAAAATGGCTTTTAAGCTAGAAAACAAGCAAATTGAAAGCGAAATAAGTTAAGAAACTTTAAATGAGCTAAATCAACTAGATAAGCAATATGACTTAAGAATAAGCACTAATTAATAAGCAAATAAGCACAAGTTTATCTATGGTTTACACAAGACAATCGCTTAGTTTCTAGGCAACCTTTAAGCTAACAATTAAGCACTAGAATAAGCTACAAGATAAAAATGAAAAGCGCAATGCCTAGTTAACCAAGTGAGCTTCCCAAAGAACTAATTTATAAAGTTTAGCTTTCACAAATAAGCTCTTGAGAAGCTTATGAAAAGCGGAGAAAACCGATTAATTGAAACACTTAAACTAAAAATGGACAGAACTAGAATAAGCTAGCAGCCTAACTAAATAAGTTAAAAATGGAAAAACTAGGATTGGAACCTTTAGATGGCTAGGTAAGCTTCTCAAAAAGCTAAGTTTCAAAAGCTAGTGACCACTAATAAGCTCTCTAAGAGCTTATGAACCAAGCCATAAATCAGGCACGTGGCACTTTCTCGGTCAAGGTGTCCAATATAAGCTAACAAATAAGCACTCTCAAGTGAATACAAGCGATCTAGTATTTTTCTATTTTTCTTGAGCAACTAAAGTTTATTTTCCCAAAAGGAATTAAGCTAAAACTTAATATTGAATCCTACACAAAAATATTCATTTTATTCAAAACAATTTATTTGAGATTTTGACTTTTGAGAAAAATGGAAGTTTGACTTTCTTGAACTTGTGATTGATTTTCTCGCCTACATATGTTATATTAAGTTATATTAAGGCTATCTAAGGCTAAACCAACAACTTATAGGCTTGTAAACTGAATTTTGTAACTTAAGTTCCAACGATTAATTGTTAAGGCTAAAGATATGGAATTTTGACTTTTGCTAAATCGGAGATGAGTTTTTATGCTATAACTGAGTTAATAAAACCTAATAGAGCATGTATAAAACAAGAGCAATGATAAAAATAACCTCTAGCACAGTTTATACAATTAAACCAAACACTCCATTAAGATGACAGTTATGAAGCTTAACACATTGAAACAGATTTTTAGACCAAGTGAGCTATTAATTAACTTGAACTAACTGTATTTAGACAAAATTAAACCAAAATTAACACACATTTAATAGATAAACTAAGAGATGCAAATTTTGAGAAATTGCTTACAAGTGATCAAAGCTAAGATCATGGAACCAATGAACTCTAACTATCCTACAGCTTCCCATGAAGCTCTATACCCAAAATAAATCCAAAATCAGCACTGCTTCAACCTCTTGCACCATTTTCCATAGTTTTTAATTTTATAACTAAATTATTTGAATTTTTGAGAATTTTTCTGTTTTGAAACTAAACTGAGTTTTAAGGTTAATAAAAGCACGAATAAGCTTTATGGAAGCTTATGTGGGCTTATTCGATTCTTACTAACAACTAGCAACATCATTAGAATACTTTGAGAATTTTTAACAAAAGTGAAATTTGCATAACATGAAAACCGAGGCGAAAATTGAAATTGATTGCTTGAAAGATGCACAATACATTAAAATTGCTTAGAAAGGTACTTGAAACTTTAATTTACTAATCGAATTTAAAATTACACTAAAGCGACCTAAAACTAAACTAAGCTATCCTACTTAGTCTTCTTTTGCTTCAAACTTGCTTTTAAATGACTTTTAGCATCCTTGTCGACCTCAAAACATATCCCACCTTGATCTAACCATTAATTCCTTTGATTTCATCATGTACGTGCACTTGGCACTTTTGGCGGAAAGGTCATGAAGGGTTTTAGCATTTAATGCTATTTGGATGGATGTGTTAGGTGTTAGGGAGTGGGTAAGAAGCTGGGAGACAGGTGTAAAGGAGGTGGTGAGGTGGTAAAACCACCTGGTATGGTGTATACAGGGGTGGGAGAGATGGATGAATAGTACTCGGCGGTTTTCAGGTTTTAAACTTTGGGCCGGGTTTGTTTAGGAGTTGGGCCTAAGCTGGGTTTGGACTGGATATAGATTTGGATATTAATAATGAGGATCCGTTTGGTTTGTTATTAATATAAGCCCAAGGACCAATTGTGTAATTCTGCCAAAGTGAAGGGACTGATCTTGATACTATTCCAAAGCTCTCACAAGGACCAAACCTGTAAATATTAAATAGTACAAGGACCAATATTGATTATTTTTGTAAATCCAGGGACCAAAACTGTCAAGTTTGAAACTTGAGGGACAAAACATGTAATTTTCTCCAAAGTTATCATGAAGGACCAATATTGTAAATTATAAATAGTACAAGGTTTATTTTTGATAGTTTTCACTTTTTTAAACTTACCAAGGACTATTTTGACATTTTCCAAAGTTAAAGGACTAAAGTTGTCAATTTGTGATTTTTAAACTTGGAAGGGTTTGTTTTGACAACTTTTGAATCCTATGGACCTTAAATGACTTTTTACAAGTTTTTGAATTACTGAGGACTAATTTTGACAACTTTTGTAACTTGGGGAACTAAAGCGCCAATTATGCAAACTTGATACGTTTTCATCGATTTTGATGTTTTGCATTTAAAACATATAAAACACTTGTTTATGATATTTTCATCATTTTGAAGCATTTCTGAGTGTTTTCAGATGTTTTTGGCATTCTAACAGTATAAAAATGATGAGTATTTAGACACTCATCAAGCCCACACTCAATGCTGTCAGATTTAAGGACTCAACAACGAAGAAACAAGGTGCAGTGTTGCCAGATCATCTTCTTACTGATGCTATCAAAGAACTTTATTCGTACAAACGATATCTGGTAGCAGTTGAAGCAGGCAAAGTAGGTTTCCTTGATGAAAAGTCCTCTGGTACACCCACTAGGAAAACCAGGAGAGGCAGTGCTGGAAGTATTACGAGCACTGAGAGTACGAGAAAGTATCCTAAGAGGACTCATGTTCTCAAAAGGAAAATTTCGTCAAAGGATGCTATCCCTATTCCCAAACTTGAACCACAACTGAAGGACGAGGACTCAGAGGAGACTGACACCGATGAAGAGGTTACCTACTCAAAAACTCCAATCGATGATACCTTGACAGAGCAAAATCTCCCGGTCAAAAGTCGATAAAGGTAAAACCCAGGTTGTTGAGCGAGAGGAAGAGGAGAGCTCGGATGAAGAACCACCGGCGAGACTATAGGAAAAAGTCAAGAATCTAAGACTCCAACACGTTGCCAAAGAGTTAAATGACAAAGAACAAACTCGTGGCCCGGAGGGTCAGTGGTGGAACTCAAGCCACACCCGTTTCGGCGCGGTTAATCAACCCGATAAGGAAACGGTACCACCACCCACGAACAACAACAAAGGCAACGGAGGATACTATCACCTATGATTTTGAGGATCCGAAATGGAGAAGTCTCGAGAAAATTCACGATGAAGATGTTGAGGTTGCGGTAAAGATAAAGAAGAAAAGAAGCTCAAGCTCAGCGGATGAAGAAGCCGTGATTAAGGTCAAGAAATGGCTAAATCTGGAAAAGATGACGAAGTTGATTATGATGATTTTCTTCTAGATAGTCGAATCGCTCCAAGGAATTAACTTATGAGCCACCAAAAGACCACGAGCCTCCTCATGTCTCATCTTCATCGACTCATCCTCTCATTCATCTCCACCACCATCCAAAGGCACAACGGATCCGCATCCAAGTCAAGAAAGAAACCAACCGACTCTTGGATATCCCGAGCTAAGAAAAAGATTGTCAAAGCGGTCGGATAAGTCGGGAAGAAAGGCGTGACCAACAAAAGTTGAATCAACTCACCGACAGGATCAATCTTCACAAGGCGGGATAAACGAGATGTTGAGTGAAAGGAGCATATCCGAAGCTTCTCAAAGTAGATTTCCAAAGGGAAATGGAGAAGACGGCTAGAGAATATACTCACAAGTTTCTTCTCGACGTCGTCCCATGAGTGACAAAAGAGATGTTCACCGACAACTTTATCCGAATCTCATGCGTTAGCCAAACAAACAATCGGATCAACGCCTTAATCGTTACCATCAACCCAATCGAGCCTACGACTTTCTCGATGCGTAATTGGTTTCAAGCTAGTACTCAAAATGTCAAACGATGCGGGCGTTACTCGACGAAGGTAAACTGTTTGAAGCATTGTTGGATTACCAACTTAAAACGGGATGCAGACTAGCAGCTGAAACGGCTAAGCGTCCTAGAGACGATGAGGATCCGGATAAAGACAAAGAGCCTAAACGTCCAAAGAAAACTGGTGAATCATCTTCTATAACTCCACCACCCCAAAGGACTCCAACCGAGAGACGATCTCCTCCACGTTCTGCTGCTGATAAACCTCAGGACTCTGAGTTACCACCACACACAGAGAAAACCGATGAGAATTTCGAGTACACTGGTGGTGACGATGAAGAGATCCCAGAACCCCAACAACAACCCACCTCTCCCGCCACAACAAAGAAACCAGAATCCTCTTCAAAGCCAAAGAAGAAGAAGACAAAGACCAATGTTGTCTCATGGCTAGGCGAAGATGACACATGAGAATATGACCGGTTTTCTACACTTGTTGATGCTACTCCTCATTACACGAAGGTCAAGAAATGGTAGATGGTCGTACTATGGAGCATGTGAAGTTTATATAAGAACGGTTTAGAGTGAAGAAGATGACTAAGGTGAGCTAAGGCGAATTAAGAATGATGCCTTCCAGCGCTTAAAGACATTTCGAAAGTGCAATTGAAGTCGAATACCATCTCGACAACATTGCCCGAGCCATGTCAAACAATATCTATTGGCTAAATCCCGAAGCTAACATCGACTTCACAAGACAAGACAAAGCTCCCTACTACACCGACTGTTAGGAATTAGAAAATTCCATGTTAAAGTGTCGGTCACCCCAATTATGGTCTAGCATATGTTAGCTCATAGACGTGTCATTATTTACGTTATTTAGTAGTTAATTAGTTAGTTTGTAGCGTAGTTTAGTTTAGTGTATCACCGTGGAGGAAGGACGGGTCTTTACCCACTGTATGCCTGATCCACAGTCCGATATGAGGACGTAGTCTTTGTAACTATAAATACCCCTTCCATCCTTGGAAGGGGTGTGGCTTCTTTGAATCTAACCTTTCATTTTTGTAAAGCAACTCTCTTTCAAGAACCTCCTCTCTACTCTCTTCATCTCTCTAATGGCTTTCTTATTTAATCATTGTCCTAGACCACCCGAATCATCAAACAACATAATATTTCGATCCTTCAATTGGCATCAGAGCCAGGTTTTGTTGTTTGTTTTGATTAGTGGTTCGATTCATGGTTTTTGTATGCGTATTATTGGTTCGTGTATACGGTTTGGGTTTTCTTGGATGAGGTTCGAAGTAGCGTTGATGTGGGTTATATTTTATACGAGTTTGATTCATGTCGTGCATAATCTGTTTTGCGTTGTGTTTTTGAATCCGTTTAGAAACTGGTTTTAAAACTACCTTATGTGTGTATTTTTAAAACTGGTTTTAAATGGTTACCAATCTCATGTTTCAAAACTGATTACTTATGTTTTTCTGGGTTATTCTGGCCAGATTCGTAAGGTCTAAACTGGTCAATATGAAGCAGTTTTTGTGTTACAAATTCTTGTCTCAATATTGTGTCAAAAAGTCTGCTGCTCATACATGATTTTTGAATGCGAGTTGACTGGTTTCATAAATGCGAGTTGAGTGGTTTCATTATGCGAGTTGCCAGTTTTGACTGCAACATGTCCAGATTCAATGTATCAGATGAGTGTTGGTCAGATGCGAGTTGGGTTTCTGGTCCAGTTTTAATGTGTGTTACTTAACTCGCATATGGTATAATTGCACTTACTTTTGAGCGAGTTGCTGCTGAAGCGAGTTAAGTCAAAAACTGAAGCGAGTTATCTAAACTTTCATGATGCGAGTTGTTACCTTTTGAGCATGCGAGTTGACTGGAATAATGCAACCTGATGCGAGTTGCTTGCTTGCATTATTGAATGCGAGTTGCTTAAATGATGACATACTAAGCGAGTTGTGATGATAATAGAAGAGATGCGGGTTAATAAAGGACTAATGATGCGAGTTGTTGACCTCAAACAAGACTATTTACCACATACTCCAATCACTAACAAGACTCATGTACTAACCAAATTTAAATCTAATCGAATCTCACTAATTATGCAATCATCTCAAGATCTCAGTTAATCCTTTCGTTAATGTTCAAGACTCATCAAGACCTCAAAATTACAACATACGAATGAATTTCAACACTGATCCATCAAGACCTCAAACAACTTAATATGAAACTCTAATCAAGCAACTTGGAGATCTCAGTTATAATGTTCGAAACCGTGAAATGATTTTAACAAGTCATGTTAAATCATTTTTCAGAAGGTCGGGTATACAAAACAAAACCTATCTCAGATTCATTCAACGACTCTTAACTTATCTTTTAAAGATAGTTTTCTTTTTCGTTGAACCCTATCATCATCAATCCGAGCTCAAATTATAATATCCGAAGAATATGAGGAAAAGACAAAACCATACGATTTTTTCTTCTCTTCAGTTCGGTTAATGTTTATAACTATTGGATAGATCTCAGTCATCTCTTGTGTGATTGTGTGAACAAAGAAACAAAATTGAATCCACAAGAGAGGTTACATCATCGATCCGTTATTTTGTGGAAGCATATGCTTCATTAATTTTCGAAACTAGTCAATCGTATTTATAACAAAAGTGTTATAATCCATTTATGTGTCATTCAAATTAGAACACAAGGTACATAATATGCAATCGTAAACCTACCTGTGTTTGCTTAGATTGGATCTCGTAGCCATCTCTAAGTCTCAAGCCATCCCTGTGGCGAATCAAAGACATTTGAATCTACGACCTTTGAGCCATCCCTGTAGCTAGGTCACTCTTGAACGAAGCAATTGTTGTGCACGAGGTTGTTGAGATTTGATACTTGAGGAAGTTGGTTATGAGATATGAGATTTGACTGGATGAGAAATGAGTTTGGCGTGAGATACGCTTTTGTGGTAGGCGTTTTTATCAGGAGCATTTTTGGGTATTTTTAAGATTGACTGCGTTTGTTTGTGACTAGGGTTTGAGTAATATGAGTGAGATTAGGGATTTGGTCAAGTGAAGATAAGGTTTGTTTTATATCACAAATTTGTAGGGTTTGGCTGATTTGGGTTTCAAGCATATGGGCCTTATGGTTTTATTTGGACATACAAGCGTGGACCAGAGCTGTTTACATGGGCTTCACATGAATGAGTGGGCTGGAATGTGTTATACGGGTGTTATAATTGATGTTATGTGATATCCGAGTTTACATTTGTTGATGATACGTGTTAAAATGTGTTACTCGATATCCGAATTTCGAGATGAGGGGTAACATGACTTTCACAAGGATAATTGTTCACAGCATGTGATATTGAATATGCTCGAGTTTTTTTTGTTCCGATGCTATTAATGTGGTATTGAATTGATTGCTCAAAAGATTTTATTTGGAAGATTGGACTTAGTTTGGATTGTCTTTTATAGACCATGCCTTGAAGTTTACAAGCAACCAATGTTGGATAATACACATGATTGGGTTAGATTGACATCTCGAGTGTTGAGATTTGATGATAATGAGATATAAAACTTATTGATACAAGTTGTGATTTGATTTGTGTTGATAATGAGACCTGCTATATGCGACTTGATGATGTGATTTGTTATGGTTGGGTATGATAATGAGAGTTGTTGTGGTATACAGTTTGGCACTTTGGGGTATACATTTTCACGGAGAATATTATTCACGGATTGAAGTGTTTATTAATGAAAAATGTCTACGGGGTTGTTTGAACGGTATTTCTAATTTGGACTTGAAGTGAGGTTTTCTGGGCGCGTTTACTTATTTTTCATCTTCTTTCTTTCTACCCTTCCGCGAAGATGACTTGTTTGGGCATTTATTGAGTGTGATAAAGACTTGGCTATCTAGTTACTTTGGTGATTCCTTCTCGCTTAACCCACAACGTAACTATCACTTCGGTGTCTCACGCAGTTGAGGATACGTCAAGAGGTTTTGTACATTGGGTACACCGTTGCTTTTTCACGAGGATTAGTACAAGTTTAAGTAACAAATCTGGGGAATTTCACTTCATGATCAAGTTTGGCATATCGGGTTTACTTCACCATGTTGTCACTGCAATAGCCGATAGAATGTGTGAATGATGTGTTTACCAGAGTGTTTATTGGATGATTGATGATGTTGATGATGTTGGATAATGAACAGTTGATGAACCGCTGCATGTTCCCCTAAAACAGATAATTCACTGAAACCAAAGTTGTCATAACACATTCAAGCTGACATTGTTTACGGTTTTGTCTTGATTTTGTAAAATCCGCGAAAGAATCTATTTCTCGGTTTAAATCATAGACTTGTAAAATCCCGTGACAATGGAAACATCCTGTAATTGTAAAGTGCATTTCGGATCTATCTTACGGTTTATTCTTAGTTTTGTAAAATCCATGAAAGAAATTATTTCTCGGTTTAAACCATAGAATTGTAAAATCCGTGATGATGGAACCATCACGGAGAAAGGAAAGTGTATTTCGGGATCTTATCTAATGTTGGTGCTACGGTTTCTACTTCGAAGAAGGGATAAAAGGGTGTATTTCAGGAATTGGATGTGTGTTTGGATATACATCATGGCATTTTGGTTACTATATGATTTTACGGGGTTATGTGCTTTTAACCATGGTCGGGATGAAACCATTATCAGAGTTCACTTAAAACGTAAAAGGAGGCTAGAGTTGAGCTTTTAACCAGAAGATGTGACAACGGCGTTAATTCAGTATTATTTATTTGAGGTTGAAGTGAAATATCACGGGCGAGTGTACTTAGTATCTGAAGGTATCGGGGATGGTTAGATGAAGATTCTTCAAGATCCTTGTTCAAGCTTATTATCAAAACGAAGACTTGGAAATCTAGTTATTTTGGGTGACTTTACCTTTTCTTTTACCACTTGGGGAATTGGGCTCTTACCACCACAAAATAACTATCACTTTAAGGAGTTACATTGTAGTGCTCGGTGTCACATTGAATTGTGGATTTTAAGAGGTGATGTCGTCTATTACTTGATGGTTGGTTGGATGATGAGTATAGAGTACTTAGAGATTCAATGGAGGATGAAGTCTCGGCACCGCTCTTTGTTACATATGTGCAAGTTTAAGTCACGAGTTCGGGTTAGTTTACTTCAGGGTCAAATTCATCATATTGGGTTTTCTCCATCAGTTGTCACTACAAAGAGCCTACTGAATGATAATGGAGTTGATTATATGTTTGCCAAGAGAGGTTGAAAAGAGAGAGATAATGACGTTTGAACACTTCAGTTCAAGCCTCGTACCTCAAAGAAAAGAAAAGTGTACGCTTCAGTGCGCTTTATCTTCTGAAGAAGAGAAATCTTCTTATTATGACCATTCTCATCAACATGCTTCATACTTTTCCAAGCGCTTGGTCATCAAGTGAACCGGCTACCACTGATTGTTTTCTCATTCCACTTGCTCGATTATAATGAAGATGGCGACATCATGTGCTTATTTTGGGAGAAGTGTGAATAGAACATTCGGATGATTTTCACTTATTTAATCAAGAATGGCAACTCCGTATGCAATTCTTGAGGGGAGAACAAGTGTGAAATTCGCATGGTTGATTGATTTACGAGAATAAATGGTCAACGGCTCCAAACTCATGTAAGAACCGATCTTCTTTTATCGGGTCATCGTTACATGGAGTTTCTTCTATGAGCCTTTGGTTAACATCTTCGCACGGTGATATGATTATCGACAAAGTGCTTCCGGTTAATGCTTCACGTACACATCAACATGATGATTCCGAACAATCATGCATTCTTGTTTGATGTGATTGGTAGTTTGGTGTTATCATTTCGTGTGTTCGTTCGTGGGTCGATTGTCGATTTCCTTGATGAACATCTTTATGTTCTTGTTTGATTGGGAGGGATCTTAATTAAGGGTATTTGCAAGATGTAAGTTAATTGGGATGCTTTTTGGTGTGTTGAAGACGTTAACTATCTATTCCCCAACTGGACAATCTTGAAGAAGGTCAAGTCTACAGTCTGTTCTACATTTTATGATGCATGTTAGAAGACTAAAGACGAGTTGCATTTAAAGATCTAAATACTTCTTCTTAATCCAAGCATTCATTATAAAGATTGTCGGTTTAGGGGAGAGCACTAATTGGGGGAGGGTGAAATGTCAAATTTAATCCCCAATTAGACTTGCTCACATTCTACTACAGCAAGTTGATTCTCACAAAGATTTAAATTGTTCTTCTAAAAAGATTTCAAGTATTTGGGCTTATATTATGTTGTTGATTCTGAAGTGTCAAAACCAGAAAGGGGGAAGGAGACAAGCATCTAAACGCGAGTAAAACTTGATGAACTTAATACTTCTAAGTAATGGAAGATATCCCGGGAAGACAAATGTTATTACCGCAGAGAACTCAAGGTTTGACTCATGGCGAGTAAACTTGATGAACTTAATTCTTCTAAGTGATTGAAGATATCCCGGGAAGACATTTGTCATGACCGCAGAGAAACTCAAGGTTTACTCATCAAGGCGTTTAGTGTTCTTATTCCAACTACGTGGGGAAGAGATGTAAGAGTTTGTTTCGATGATAAAAGAGGTACACAAGTGTGTGATGATTTTGATGTTATCACAATCATCGGGGAGAGATTGTGTACATTGGGATGCTCATTTGTTTTACTTGAGGGCTTAATCGGTGATTGAGAGATATAATCACTTATTCGAGTGACATCCGCAGAGATAATCGGTGATTCACCGCTTCTTCAATGTTATCGGTTATTCTCTCTTTAGGCATTCGGTGCCGGGTTCTTGAGCTTCATACACTTTCTTGTGGGAGAAAAGTATACATCGGGTTATTCTTTGACTATTGGACTTAATCTGCTACTTCGATGGTATAAGTTTCTTTGTCGTTGGGTAAATGTGTATTCGGGTTCGTGAGCTCTAGTCTAAGAGATTGACTGCATCAATTCAACTACTCGGGGGAAGTGGTCTCTTGACACCTTTTGGAATGGATTGCTTCAGACTTCAGTGGTTATGAAATTTGAGAAGATTATTTATAAGTGGGATGATACATTGATGTTCTTGTTGATGATATAACCCCGAACGAAGAATCTCGATTATCGTTCTTAAAAGAAGCAGCAGGATTTATGATAATGGTGTGCTTCTCTGTGCACCTGGCTAAGGCAAGCTTGAAATAGAGCTTTGAATCTGCTCATCACATGGATTTTCGGTTTGGGGGGAAGCTGCCAAAGTCTCTTTTTCTCTAAGGCTCATGTTCTTTCTTCTATTCTGGAGCCTCGGAAGCTTTGGTGGTGAATGTTTAAGAGATGATGACTTCTATCGTCTACAACGGGGCTGCTCGATATCCTTATCTCGGTACTCGTATCATCATCTTCTTTAACTATATCATTTTCTCTATCTTTGTATATATTTATCAAAAAGCAAAATACAAAAATATAAAACCAGCAAAAGAAAATAGAAAAATATAAAACCAACAAAAACCCATAAAAAAAATTAAAAATACCAAAAATATGTTTTTATCAAGACATGTCTTCTGGTATCGATAACATCTGCGGTCTTAGAAATGTCATTCAATAATGGCACGGGACCATAGATGAAGTTCGAGCAGAAGGTGTAAATATTTCTTTTCAAAACATGTCATAAATCAAATGGCTTACAATTATTTTAGACTGTAACCCGCGCTTCAAAAAATGGCTTGCAGTTACTTCAGACTGTAACCTGTGCTCAAAACTATGGTTTGCTATTATTTCAGATAGCAACCCGTTCTTCAAAGAGGAAAGTCTTGACTTAAACAATTTTCAAATATTTCGTGCACTTTTCCTAAAACAAAATGAGGAAAGTATGTCAAGGATCATTGTTCCTACTCAAATATTTTTCCTTCTAAAATTCTTCGAAAAATATTTGTTTTAAGCGAATTGGTGGAAATGAGTTGCTTGAAAACAATCGGTTTGAATGTTTATAAAATTGAAAACTCAATCAATGACTTGACGCTTTTAACCTTTCTTTAAAAATAAGTCATTGATTGAGGGGAGAATGTTTTCAAATTTACATCATCTAACGGACTTTCTTAATTATCCCACGTGCTTAATTAAAATATATAATTGCCTATGTTGAAGGACTAGGTTTCTAGGATGTGATTGTTAGGATTAGATGATTATAGTTTGATGAACACATTATTCCCATACCTTATATGAACCGATTGATATGTTGAATTGACTTGAATTAGTCGATTGTTGTTTGGGTGATGTCGACCACCATATATCAGATGTGTGTTCACTAACGATGCGGTATATTGGTATATAAGAATGTTCCCGATCCGGATCCCACAATTGAAGATGATTAGATGCCGAAAGGAAAGGGTAACTATATCTTGGGTTGACAAATGAAGAAACGGAGCTTAATTGGACTTCTATGGAGTGTTGGCATGGAAAAATGCAACGTAAGAGGTCTCACTGCATCAGCAGATGGTTTTCTTCTAAGTGGTTGAAGAAACGGAGCTTAATTTGACCTCAGTTGGCATTAAAATGCAACGCAAGAAGTCTCACTGCATCTGCAGACGGTTTTCTTCCAAGCCCTACAACAACATCAACAAAAGCAGCTTATGATTCTCTCCACCTAACGTATGTTGTGCAGGAAATTTGATACCATTTTTTTAAACAATTTTCAAATAATATTGTTTTGAAAAATGGAAAAATATTGGTTTTGAAAATAAACTGGTCTAAATTTTGAAAATCACCGGACTTCATTTTATCAAAACTTAAGTCACTCAATCATCGACTACGGTCATCGATTGAGGGGGAGAGTGATTTAAAATAAAATATTTTCAAACGATATTTCATCTATCAAGTCCGTTTGTACGTTATAAAGTGGTGATCTAAAGATTTAATGTTATGTCATGGTATGATTTTTCTTTAGAATCAAGATCTTTCAAAATGAAATTTTTACATTCTTGTTTGATTGTGAAATTGTTTTATTTTACCTAAAAGATCTCTTAAAAATTATCATACGACACTAACAATCTTTAATGTCTAAATCTGCTCCACTATCGTAATTAAATTAATTTGAACACGCTTTTCTCCCATGTTTTCTAAACCTATTTAAATCACTTGGGATCCAAAATCTCAAAGGATTTGATATTTTGATCGGGAGAAAATATGATTTAAATATGAAATCGATAACAAGTGATCGTTATGACTCAAAGTGCAGGCAGCTATCCTCTATGTGCTAAACGCTTTCGAATCTCGAAGCATATATTGAGGGGGAGCATTTTTAAAGAAATAAAACTATCAAGGTACAAAGGTTTCAACGTTTTATCATATGTACCTTGATTGAGTTTGAAATGGTTTTCTTAATGGCCTTTGTGATCGTGGATGTACTTAAAAGAACTCTTTCCTCTATGTGATAAAATGATTTCAAATATCCAATGCACATATTGAGGGGGAGAATTTACCAAGAAAATCAAATGGCTTTTTTTATGAAAATTGTGATCAAAGAAAATATTTCAAAGTCCTCTTGCCTCCATGTGCTAAACAATTTCTAAATCATATGCACATGTTGAGGGGGAGGTTTTCTAAATTATCAAAACTATTAAGGTACAAAATGCTTTGATCTCGTATCAAAAGTACCTTGATTGATTTTCCAAATGATTTTTCAATTGGTTTTAAGAAGGAAAGAACAATACCAAAAGACCGACAAATTTACTTTATGCATGGTGTTATAAGGATGGTTAGGTTAGGTATTTGTTCCCACGATCCTTGAGCAGGAGGGATCTACCGAGGACAATCCACTAGATAGTGTAGAGTCCTTAGGTATGATGAAAAAAGGAGAAAAGTGAGATATGGGAAGAGTGCGGATCGAGATAGAGCTAGAACTGGAATAAACCCAACAAGGTTCTAGTTATGAAGTCTCGGTAAGCTTGAAGGGGTTGAAGAATGAAAAAAATGAATATGAAAAGGGTGAAAAGAAATAGCCTCCAATAATTCAACCTTAGGGCGAAACCGGGTTCAATACATATGCTCTTGGTGTTTACTAAGGTAACACCGGTATTGAAAACAAGACATCATGGACCCGGTGATGCATCGCACTAAACTTCCCAAGCTACTCAAGTTCCTCTTAAAGGGCTTGTTTCATTCTCACGGGAACCGACATTATCTATCGACTTTCTCTTAAAGATTGTTGATATTGAAGAAGGAGACCTCTCCCTAGTCTCCCAGCATAGGAACTAAATGTGCACAATTGAGTCTAGAGCCAAGAGATCATCCACAATATCTCATTAGGACACAAAGTTAATGAAGACTTCTTTGTTTCACACAATGTGGAAAGTAAGAACATATTAAGAGTCCTACGCATTATCCTTGTGGTATTGCGTAACATCCGAGTGATATGAAAATATTCACGATGAAGATGGAAATCCTTCAGAGCCAACATCAAACAAGCTCTTGGTGGGTGACATGTGAGATCTTGCAAAAGATCAAGCTTGTGACAACCTGGATAGAAACAATGGGCAATTCAATCTTGAATCAACCTTGGTCCAGAAAAGGATTGACGGATACCTTTGAAAAACCGGTCGTTGTGCTCAAAACTCTTTTCTCTAGCACTTCGATATTGTATTATGTTTTCAAAATAAAAGGGTATTTATGATTGAAAATTGATTTCTTCTTCTAAACCTTCGTCGTATTGAAAACTCTTTATCTTAAGCAATACGCGATTGTTTTCAAATCATTTTCTATCAATCAATAAATCTCAATTTGTTGGTTCACTCACTCCGTATTGTCTTCTTTGAGACATTTCGGTTTGAGAACGACTAGAACATTGCGAAACCTGTCAAGGAGATTCTTAGAATTCTTACACGATCACAAAAGATGCTTGTATCGATCAGCGAGGGAAGTGGGCGTGTACCTCAATTCAACGAAAGTGATCAAAGACACTTTGTTTGCGGTACATTTGGACGGTTCTGGTGATCGTAATTGAGGAGTCAATCCAAAGCCGCATGCTCACGGCATCCACACTTAATTGAAGAAATCATGGTGGTGCATATCTACATAACACGGTTACGATATTTTTATACTATGCTTTCGCTACTCAGTAAATATCATGAACCAAAGAAAGCTTCCGCTACTCGATGGAAAGATGTCATGATCCCGAAAGTGTGAGCATGTCGATCCGAAAGTCACAACTTCACATGATGGCAACACAATAAAGGGTGATCCAGAGATTTACTGTGGCTAATGATCTCAAAGAAAGCTTGAAGATCATCAAGACGTGGATCAGTTAAAGACCTCCACTGAAAATACAAAATAATCGGACTTTGAAGAATCGCTACTAATGCACAAGATAGCAGATTTGAAGAATTGAAGTCTACGAGCTCAAGAACGAAGTCAAGAATAGAATGCTAGGATTCAAAATGTAAATCATAGGGTGACCTCCCTTAGGGGGAGATTGTTAGGAATTAGAAAATTCCATGTTAAAGTGTCGGTCACCCCAATTATGGTCTAGCATATGTTAGCTCGTAGACGTGTCGTTATTTACGTTATTTAGTAGTTAATTAGTTAGTTTGTAGCGTAGTTTAGTTTAGTGTATCACCGTGGAGGAAGGACGGGTTTTTACCCACTGTATGCATGATCCACAGTCCGATAGGAGGACGTAGTCTTTGTAACTATAAATACCCCTTCCATCCTTGGAAGGGGTGTGGCTTCTTTGAATCTAACCTTTCATTTTTGTAAAGCAACTCTCTTTCAAGAACCTCCTCTCTACTCTCTTCATCTCTCTAATGGCTTTCTTATTTAATCATTGTCCTAGACCACCCGAATCATCAAACAACATAATATTCACGATCCTACACAGACTGGACCAGACCTCTACCAACAATTGGCCGACCGGATCAACCTCAAATTCCATACCGTTACTACTTCAACAATGACCTCGAATTTCTTCTACACGGTAGCGATGTTACAAGGAAGTACGCTACGTCACTCACATTTCCTTTTCCAGCAGCAATCTATTCTAACAATCCAAATAGTCGAGGAAGAAGCCTCACATCGTTTGTTGCCAAAGTGGAAAAGTATGACCTTGATGCGATGTATGGGATTCATCATTGGCTGAACGTCAAGAATCTTCGTGTCGCCGGGTTCTTACGTCTAAAAGGAAGTGCTTAGTGACAAACGGATCATTGCAATTAAGCATGTTACTCTGTCGTCAAGTGGGACTACACATTCCTCAAGAACATTGTGGTCAAACGACAAGACGAAGAGGACTATGACTTATGTGAAGCAGATTTTTTGAGACTGCCGTTAAATGACATTGAAGATATGTATCTCGCTAAGGTGCAAGGACTAATGCGACATTTCTCCACAACTGTCCAACGCGAATACATCAAGTCATTACTCATCTACATCAGAAGTATCGTGATCCAAGAATGTGTAGAAGACATTCAGCTTGCCATGGAATCTTATCATAAACGGGTCAATCTCACAAAACCTCAACTAGACCTCCCCGACATCAACCGACTTCCTCAATACACACTCATCAAGAAACCATTTGGGGTAGTCTACGTATGAACGACACCACAACCTGTTTCATGGCGTAAAGAACTTCATAAGTTTGGGGATCACACATTGAAGAAAGTTAGGGACGGGTTAGCATCACTGAGTTGAAAGAGATTCATGACGGCATTGGGTCACCAAAGAGATGGAATTCGAGGAAAGACGGATGTTATGAAGATCATCACCGCATCGATGAAAGGTTGTTCGAAGGGAACAGATCCGAAATTTGGAGAGTTTCGTAGGCGGTCGTCAAGCATATCTCTCACAGGGCTATCAACGTCCGAACGCATTCACGGAGTTATTCTTTGGACTAACGGATTCTCCGGTACCCCCTTGATTTGTTTCATTATCATATTGATTTGGATGTATGTTTTAATCGACAATGGCTTGTGCACACATAATAGTGTACAACCCGTACTTGTCATGAAAGGACCCTGTGGTACGCTTCAGTGCCACAATCCTTATAAAAGGAGCGAAAGCTTCTTATTTTTGAGTAAAACTTATCAAAACTTTCAAAGTTTTGCTCAAAAGACCAAGTACTTCCCCTTATGATTTTCAAAACCTCAAAGTTTATATCACTTGTTGAGGGGGAGTATTTGCTTAAAACTTTGTTCACAAATTGTTCTTCGTGGTAATCTTCCCGCAAAACTCAAAATGGACATATTCGATATAAAATTTCGTCAAAAATAACATTATATGCCATTTTGAGGGGAGAAAAATTATGTGATAAGAAATATGTTGTGAATTGCTAATGAATCGTTGTGCTCTGAGACTTAACCAATGAATTGTGAGATCTTAAATGTTAGTAACTTGAAAAGACTTGTCCGGACGGGTAATAATTTCAAGTTTGGTTAGCTAGTAATGTAAACGTGTCTCACAAAGGACTTGTCCGAGTAGAATGTACCATTCGAGAAACTCTTGGTAGACATGAACTTTGTGGGTCCGACAACCTTTCGAGGTTTGTCCACACCTTCAAGATAGTTATTAGAGCTAGTTGTCACCTAAAAGCGACAATGTAACTCTTTAACTATGCAACGTAACCGTGTCTCGGGGATTGTCTATCTTGAGTTGATCAATTCAAAAGTGCGCTCTTCTCTCACCGTGCAGATTTGTCAAAATACTTAAGCACATGTGGAGGGAGTATTTACGCAAAGTCTTAAACTCTCAACGGTGGTATTAAATGCTTTACTCATAACCACTTTGAGAGATTTTCATGAAAATGGTTTTATGGCAACATAGGTTAGTCATGGAGTTATAAGGTGACTAAGGTTAGGAATAACTGTCCTATGATCCGCTTGAGTCGGAGGGATCTACCCAAGGACACCACCAATAGTTAGAATTAGAAGTCCTTAGGTTTGATTATAAAAAGAAAATGAGAATCGGAGAAAGAATGAGTTGAAGAATGAAAAAGAAAAGTAAAGGGTGAAAGAAATAGCCCTTGATTATTCAACTTAGGGCAAACACGGGTTCAATTCATATGCTCTTGGTTGTCACTTGATGACGCCCGGTATTGAAGATCAAAGTCGTCATGGACCCAAAGGACGCATGCACTAAACCTTCTTAACCACTCAAGTTTCTCTCAGCAGAAGCTTGTTTCATTCTCACAGGAAACCCTACGTAAACTATCGGCTTTCTCTTAGAGATTGTTGGTATTGAAGAAGGAGACCCTCTCCCTAGTCTCCGGTCAGGAAAACCAAAGTGCACTATTGAGTCTAGAACCACGAGATTCATCAAAAGATCTCTTAGGTACACTTGACATTTCATCACTTGTCGTTCAACAATAAGGACGCAAGTGATACATTATCGAGTCCTTCACAGATCTTAGCAATCTGTCAAGAACATGTATGAGAGGTTCACGCATGTGATCCTTAGTGATTGAATGGAAACTCCGCCGTGGTCAACATCAAACGACCACGGCGGTCACCGGTAACTCCGTGTGGGTTATGCTTAGTGTGTCTCAAAGCGGTCTCTGATCGTGGGGTGATGCTTTGGTGTACCCTACTCATCCGAGCTGTAGGTGTACTTGGTACATCGCGTTATCTCACTTGTGGGACTCAGTTCATGAACGACCTTTGTGAGAATTAGAGTTGTGTTTTACACTATGTGTTAACACGTCGAAGTTCAAACTTGTAAGCGTTGTATTATTTCTAACCCATGTTTTATGTTTTCTTCTTATGGAGGCTGCGGGTGGAAAAGATCGTGCGATTCTCCACATGCTCATACCTACAACATCACTAATTGAAGTTCTCTCAAAAGGAAACACAAAGTCGAATGATTCTTCGTCAAGTCAAAGAATCTACAAAGTTTAAAGACTAAGAGAACTACATCGATTGAAATCAACGTTAAAGGCGTGTGAGCATGTTGGAGAAAGGCGTGGAGACCTTTGAACAGCAAGCGGACACGATGCGAGACAACCACAACATACTATCACTTCCATCACAAAGAATAAAGATCAAAGAACAAAGATAATGATGAGGTCAAAGCAAAATACTTCAAAAGAAACAATTTCCCTACACTTGGGAGATTGTTCGAATCAAGGCACTTCTTCTCACAAGAAAGAAGAATGTCAGAAGACGTCAAAGCTACTATTACATCAGCACCTACAATGCTTAAAGATTAAATCATCAATCACTAACACTTAGGGGGAGATTGTTGGAATCACTCCTAAACTAAAATTTAAGTGTTAGTAATTAATATGTAATAGTTAGCTTAATTATGGCTTTTATGTTAGTAATCAAGGCTAGGCTCATGTAGAAAGCCCATGAGCCTATGCAAAGCCCAATAAGGAAAGGATGAGAACTTGGTGTTGCCCTAGTTCCTTCCTATAAATACCTCATGTAAACCATCCTTAGATGGTTGGTTGTTTATTTCATATCAATACTCACGCATAACTTTTCTTTGTATCTTACGCGTATTGTTTGTGTCGTGTTCAACCGATCACCTTTGTCTATATTTCTTCTATTGATGCTTGTGTTACTAATATGGAAACCTAAAATGCAAAAACCCAACAATATGATACACCACATGATTCCAAAACACTAGCTACATGTTTATTTAAGTGTTAATTAGATTTAATCACATGTTTAACCAAAAAGCCCTAAAAATTACAATATGGCCGAACCATATTTAAGCCATACGTGGCTTATTAAAGATCAATCAAGTGTTACCCATGTTCCATTTACCTTATTCAAGCCCGATCTATAATATTTGATGAAAACCCTAAAAGTACGAATCTTAATCTTAAGATTTGAAGGTGTTATGGAGGTCTATATGGAGCGTGCAATATATGGTTGGAAAGAGGAGAAAGAGAGCTTCAAGACGGTGGTGGAAGTGGGTGGTCACGCACCGGAGGGTGGCCGGAACAGTGGCGGCGGCGGCTGGTGGTTAAACTAGGGTTAGGGTTTTATTATTTGAGGAGAGAGAGAGTAGAGAGAAAAAGGTGTGTTTGTGTGTGTTTTTAGTGAGAGAGTGAAAGGGATGAGATAGGGAGGGGAGGGGTATATATACTTGGGCCTAGTTACTAATAAATAAATGAAATGGGAGGAGGGGGTGGCCGGCCTAAGGAAAAAGAAGGGGCCGTTGTTGCCATTTTTCGTAAACTATCCCGTTTACTCATTCCCGAGCTCATATATTGTCCCCCGAGTGTCCCACGACGTTCATTCGACTTTCTAATATCGTTATTTATGTTTTTCCACAATTTTTGACTACTTATTTGTCAATTTTGAGTTCTGGTCTAAAAGTTACAATATTTCTCGCTTTAGGCTTTTCTAGTGCAAGAATCGAATAGTGCTACCAAAAGAGTTAAAACTCATACGATAACTCGTTCAATAATGAAATAAACCATAAAACCAATAGGCGATATAAAATCAAGTCACGGTTGATAAAAATAGTGTTAAAGGCAAAACTCGGTTTAGTTTAACGAATGCTGTTACCTAAAATAGACTCTACAAATTGCCGGTTGTCACAGGTTCGGGTATGTTTTTAGCCTTGACCGACCCAACCCGACTAACCGGCTCAACAACACTTTTACAATGTAAAATACTGGGTTGAACCCGAACCAATTAACCCGACCCGATTGAGCAGGCCGAGTTGACCCGAACCCTAATTGACCCGACCCGAGTTGACCCGAGTTCTAAACAAGGTCGGGTTCGGGTATGTTTTTTTAAGGCTTGACCCGATTTGACCCGATCCGAGTTAACCCGACCGGGTCAACCCGAATAACACCCCTAATCACAAGTAGCGGTGGCAATTCGGGTCGGGTTCGAGCTGACATGACTGAAAACACCAACTCGAATCTGACCCATTTAAATCATCATGTCAACTATGTCAACCTTAACCTGTTTGCATATAACCCGAACCTGACCCATTTAACACGTATATATACTTGGGTTGACGGATTAAATAGGTTAAACGGGTTTCGAGTTGATACATTTAAGTCGTTTTATATACAAAAATTGGCACATTACACGAGTTAAGTAGGTTAAAAGAGTTTGCGAGTCGACCCGTTTAACCCGTATAATAAAATATAAATAATTTTTAATTTAAGAAAAAGATCTTAAACGGGTTGGTGTGTCGACCCGCTTAATTTATTCTCAACCCGAAACCTGACATGTTTAATAAACGAGTTAGATGAGTCGACCCAAACCCGACCTAAATTATATTTAGACTTAACCCGAACCTGTTAATTTTTGTGTTGGTTTCATATCGATTTCGTATCAAGTCCGAAATTGCCACCCCTAAAATTCACAACCATTAAACTTCTAATGATCAAAACGCGTAGCGCGGATAGTAATCATTCGTTTGGTTAAAAAAAAACATAAAAGAAGTGTGTTTTAAGCCAGAGCACCGTGAGTTTTTTTGTTTTTTTTTCTTTTCCTATGGTACAATCGCCTTGTACGTAGGTTTTGTGTATCTTGTCTTTTGTTGGTCTAAGGGCGTGTTTACTTTCTTTGTTGCATCGTTTGAATCACTATATGTCAATATAATATTATTTCTTTTTTTTATTTGGGCCGCTAGTTCTTTTAAATCATCTGTATGCTTAGAGTGTAAAAATACTCCTCATTTAGTGGTTATAAAGGAAGGAGGACCCACCAACTTTATGAAACTCTTAAAAAATAAACACGCCCTAAGAGCATAAGAGTAGCAAGTTTTATTTAGAAAAAACATAAGTTCCTCATAAGTCAAAAGTGGTCCAAGTGGAGTTCGTTAACATCTATCCTACATTGTTGCATGTAGATTAAACTGAGTATAGTTATGTCCACCAAAAATTTACAAAAATAGTTTCGCACAAGGATGTGGCAAAATCATTTGACCATTAGCACGCTAGACGTGGCATGCCAAATGAGAACTATCGACTTGCCTTTCTTAAATGGCTATGTATGTTAATGGAGCATGACCGCTTTGACATTTCCAGCCTAACGTGTGATGTACAAGCTTGATGTGACACACCAACAGAAAACTTCTTATTACCTTGCTCCATCGCGATGGGTTCATGCAAATGCAAGCATGACTGTTTTGACTATCATTTCATGAGTACTCCGTAATAAGGAAATGCATAATGTGACAATCAACACAAACTCTCTAATTGCTTTGATATGTGGCTTCGCGTGTCTATGGAAGCATGACTACTTTGAAATTATTAATTTTAAAGCCTAGCGCATGCTTTTGAACCTGACATATTAGATCGGTAAGTCGGAAAATTGGTATATAGAAATGACGTTGATAACTTTTAGAAACTACACTATAAATCGGTTAGTTAAGGGCAAATTATAAAAATAATAGGATATTTAAAAAATTACACTACAACACTACAATTAACATTTAATACTTAGACCTTGAATTTCTTTAGTTATCATACATTAATATCATTTTGCTTTTTACATATATATTAAAACCAAAGTGTTTATTATTCATAACTATTGATCACCTTCTTCAAGTAACAGTAGTACCAAGTAAGTTTATTTTAGGGCTAATTAAAAGGACAAAAAGTTGGGCGTTGGTCGACTTTGAGTGACAAAATAAAGCCTCTTCTCAATTTGGTCGTTTCTTGAATGTGCGAATGTGCGATTCCATTAGATGTCGACACGTGTCATTTATTTATTATTAAAGTACGGTGGTGGGTGAATTTTGTCTATTATTGAGTAGTATTAAAGTCTAATATACCCTTACTTTAATTTTATCATTTCTCACTTTATCTCTCTCTCACTCACGCTAGAACACCACACACCCATTCCTTCATCATCTACAATATCTAGCCACTACCATATCCGCCACCACCATCAATCCATGATCACTTGGGATGCCCACAACAATATCACCACAAGTATTCCATCCCAAAGAGTCTTGGGAGACTCGACACCACAATAATATCACACCGAGGCACATTAACCATGGTTACCGTGTCGGTTACACAAACAACCAACAAAACATCACCATCGAAGACCTTTGGTATACACGTGAGAAGTCACGTAACACATGCAAGACAAAAACCCAAAAGTCCGAAACTTAAATTTTAGATCTAGGGCGGCGTCGGTGGGTTTCACCGCTGCATCTAATGTCGAATGATCACCTTTCGACGATCTATCGTTTGGTATAGGTGGTGTAATTTTCCGGTGGCGGGTGGCCGGAATATTGGCCGGAGAAGACGGCGGTATGTTGTTTATAATGAAACACACTAACAAATATTCTCTGCCACTCCTTTACGAAATGATATTTATTAATCTAGTGAATTACCCCCATTATGTAGAACATGAAACACGCATAGTCCTTTGGCTGAGATGGAAGTATTCATGGTTTTGCTGTAAATCATGAATGATTAACTAACCACTGAAATACTTAAACTTGGACATAGTATTTAAAGGTGCATAAAGGTTGTTAAAAGCTATAGGACCAGCTTAGACTCCTTTACTTTTCCATGTATGTTGTTTATAATGAAACACAAGAACAAATTAAAGTGATACAATTTTTTTATATAAATTAGAAATAATAAAATGAGAAATGATAAAATTAAAGTGGCGTATATTGATTTTTAATACTACTCAATAATAAGACAAAAAAAGAATATTTGGAAAAAATCTCACTTACCAACATCTTTAATAATAAATAAGTGACACGTGTCATGACATCTAATGGAGTCATGACATTCGCATGTGACCATTTTGAGAAGAGGGTATATTTTGTACCTCAAAGTAATTAACGACAACTTTTGTCCTTTTAATTAGCCTTTATTTTATTGCAAAATTATATCATATACTTAACAGTAAGGTAATACAGTTTACAAGTAATAACATTTTGACCCAAACTTATGGGTTCTAATGTAAACGGAGAATTTTATAAAGTCACCACTTCAAAGTCATTGTCATACTACATTCAATAAGTCACTATTATATTTTAATAAGTCTCTATCATACTTTTTAAAAAAATTACTTTTGAAAATGCATGAGCCATAGTTGAAACGAGTATCATGCATAACATTTATTGACAACTCTTCCATTAAATGGTATGCGTAACATTTATTGTTTACTTTTGAAAAACAGTAAGCTAGACCTAGTCATTATTTATTAAAGTATTCACATACATGGCTTGTCAAGTTTTAATTTGAAAAATTAATGTACACACATATATGTGAAGTCTATTTCTACATTTAAGTTTCCATTGCCATATTTGTGTTTCAACCAAGGACGGACCTTCATAGAGACTCGGGGGGGCCACGGCCCCTCCAAAATTTGGAGCATCGGGTGTAAATATTATAGGTTTTAGAGGTAATTTAATTGAGGTTACAAACAAATCTCTGATTCGGCCCTCCCAAAGTAAATTAGGCCCCCTCTAAAAAAAATGTTCAAGTTCCGTCTATGGTTTCAACTTTTAACAATTGAGTTTTAACATTTAAGTTTTTTTTGCTACATATGATGTGTTGTCAAATGTTGTGAAATATGTTGTTAACATTAAGTTTCTTTTGTTATATTTGTGTTGCTACTTTTAACATTGCAATTGGTAACGTTTAAATTTCTTTTGCTACATGTATTTTTATAGTTAACATTTTGTATATTTCACAACACAAAATAATCACAATCAAATAACATTTTACAACCATTGCAAAACTAGCAAATTCACCGAGTTTAAAAATGTGAGGAAGTTAACTTTGGGTAAAAGGCGTGCTTTGCAAAATATATCGAGTTGACTAAATATTTTTAGTCTTAAAATTGTCGCACACATCTTTGTTTTACACTTATCAGGTAACATACACGGAATAATTTACATACATTGAATAATTATTTACATACAACATTTACATTGAATAAATATTTACAATACATACAATATTTACGTACAATAAATAATTATTTGGCAATGTGAATATTATTTGGCTCCAATATATAAATGCTTTTGCCGCCATTTTTTTGCCGCCATGTTTTTGCCGCCAATGTTTTTTTGCCAAAGCAGACTATATTTTCAGCATACAAAAGCAGACTTGTCATTACTTCAATGTATATAAATAGAAGCTATGATATAGGCTGCTTAAATAAGGGCAAAAGAGAGCACTAACGATAAATAACTCAGACAAGATCACATCGCATGCTCGATTATCGATTAGGTCTCCTTTGCGCTCTTTGCCAGGCCCATTTATCATTTTCCATATAAATATTGTATTTTACACTAATGATAGGGACTTATCATTACATTATGTGGTCCATTTGTATTTTACACTAATGATAGGGACTTATCATTACACAGTTTACACTAATGATTAACACATGAGATAGAGACTTATCATTACACCATAGTGTATATACAAGAAAAATGGTGTGTAAACATGCATAGCCTTTTATAAACTAGTTGGGAAACTCGTAATCACAATGATTGGTCCTGGTTTGTTACTGCAACTGAACATTTAACTTTCAGATAGTTAAGGAGCTCTTTTAACCACTTACAAAAATGTTTGCATGCAAATAGGTAAAAAATTATCATTTGTCAGGTTTCAAGTTCTGAAACTTCATCAAGATTGAAAAAAGTCTATACTTTCTAACATTATTCTATATCCCATGAAAGTACACACAGGGCAATAGTGCATGAGCATCATGTAGAAAAACAGAAACAGCATAAATAAATGGTATCATGAAACTATCATTTTAGTTTTCTCAAAAAGCAAAAATGGAGGCAAACTGGGAAGTGATAATTAAAAACAATCTTAAACAATGGAATTCGACACTCCTGAAATTGAAAGAAAAACAAGAGATCACCAAAAACTATTTAACAAGTAGCATTAAGAACATACATATCACCAACGAAACCTTGCGAAAACTTGAGATTTTTACAAATGAAGCACACGCCAATCCCGATTTTATAAACCAGATCATGGTTCGGTTTGAAAAGGAACAAGATCAAAGCAATAGTAGTGTTTGTCTGGGAGGGTTGATTCAATCGTATCTTCCGTTTATGATACCAAATTTGAAGTTGCTATCAAAAAGCCCTAACCGTTCCTTTGTGTACAAGCTTTTTGACATGGTGAGTGATCCTAGTACAGACGCCATCATTTTATGGAGTAAATCTGGAACTAGCTTCTTTATTAAAGATAGGGAGGGGTTACATAATCATGTTCAAGAAAGATTTAATCACAACATTAAAACATTCGACAAAACACTTGGTGAATTTGTAAGTATCCTCATTAGCAGTTAGACAGTTTCTCCCTATTCAGGTCTTCTGTTGGCAAATATGTAAATTTCAATTGAATTGCCTAAAAAATGGGTAGACTTAAATCATGTTGCCATATAGGTAAGGTTCTGTTTGTTTGTTTTTTGCCTTCTTAGCGTACGAGCAGGCAAAATGTCGAATCGGTCGACATTTTGCCGTTCGACTTTGTTTTTTTTTCCGTTCGGCGCCCGAGCGGAAAAATGTCTGAATCTGTCAAGACACGAGAGGGTGTCTTAACGCGTCGAATGCTCTTGTAGACACAAAAAAAAAAAAAAAAAAATCCCGTTCAAACATGCGTTTTTTCTTCGTTCGATGCGTTGATTCGAACATTTACGATCGATCGATTCAGATTCGTGCGATTCGATTGATTGACCTCTTAAAAACAAACACCACCTTAATCAAAAATCTTAGCCAAAAAGTAAAATGGGTCAAATACACAGAAAGTCACAAGGTGTTAATAAACGGTTACAACCTCCTAAATCACTTAATTAAAAGGATGCTTATTTTTGTATATATGAATAGCAGTTGATTCGTATTTAATACTGTTAGTATTTCATAGGGGTGTCATGTCAACCCAATCCAACACAAACAAATTTGACCCAGTGCATTCATTTTGCCATAATTCTTAGCTGTAAGAGGTTGCTTGCAATTGCTTGTCTGCTTTACAAGCAGGCACCAAGCTGCTTGTGCACTCCAAAAAGACATATAAGCAAGTACCGTCTAAACTGCTTATCTATGTGTAGAAAACACAATACGCAGTTAAGCACTATGAATCTATGATAACCAATCCCAAAAACTCATAACTCCAGAAATATAGTCATGAAAGTTCAAGTTCTTCCCTTAAATAAGTAAGGGAGGTGATTTGTAGACCACCAATCTTATAATTTGTACACCACTAATTTAAATAAGACAGAATTCTATTACAAAGGTTTGATTGTGTAATAAGTAAAATTGGAGACATAAGTCACCTTCCATATTGTAAACGCTATGGTATTAATTGTTTGGCTTGTTCAATTATGGTAATTGGTCACAGCAAAAATAGCTGCATTTTAGGTAATTCTGAGGTTAAGTTATAGGTTGAGAACTTGGTGGGTTGGTTATCGGGTTAAAATGGGCCATTTTTTGTTCAGGTGGGTCAGTTGTCACATAACACTTCTGAATTTAAAAATTGTATATAAGAATCTCTATCTTTGTACTACGTACAAAATTTTTTTAAGAGATTACATGCAAACTTTGAGCAAATTTTACCCCACTTGACCAGTTCCCTTTTAAGGTAGATATATTATTTGACCCATTTGAAAAGAGAGGTGATACTCACACCACACTTTTTGATTTATGCACCACTAGTTGTGCATTACGGCATTGTGTCGCAATACCGTAATGCATAACTAGTGGTGCATGAATCAAAAGTATAATGTAATATCAATCCCGTTGAAAAAATCGTAATTGAGCCATTCAGACTTTTATGGTGCAAATTGCCACCTCTACGTTAAGTAGCTAGTTGGAATATAAATTTTGATAACTAATTACTTAAATAAGGGTTTATGGTGTAGGGTATCAAATGCGTAGACATGTTCTTACATGAATACGCCAATGAAAACTTTCAGAGAGACAACAAGGATAATTTGAAATATATCACTAGTAAGAGGAAACTATGGCTAGCCAGAAAGAACATGCAAAGCGACATGGAAGAAGAAGTAAAAAGGCTAAAGTTTTTTCAAGATTCATTAAAGGTGCATATTTCAAATATGAAGGAGAAAGAACAAATTGCAAAAAGTAATCTGTTGCATGTCAAGAGGCACCTCGAGAGTGCTAGTATGAGGATAGCAACAAAAGTAAATGTGAGTAAACTTTTAACTCGTAACCTCATTAATAAAGATTGTATTGTTATATTTGCTGCACAAGAAACTTGTTGACTCTCCATTTTTAGCCATTTACTTATGGATTGGTCAATGTAGGTTGCGTTTTATCTCAAATGGGTTAATTCAACAAATCTAGTTAAAAGTGAATGTGTAAAACAGCTTCAAATCCCCAAAAGTCTGTTTCTAATGCATAAAAAACCATAAATCATTTTATTCAAAAATTTAGTATTTTCTTAATGAAATTAGTTATGTAATACTAACTTAATCATACATTAGTTACGAAAAGAAAAATAATAGTAATAGACAGATTATGAAATGACACTCAAAGTGAATGTGTAATACAGCTTCAAATCCCCAAAAGTCTGTTTCTAATGCATAAAAAACATAAATCATTTAATTCAAAAATTTAGTATTTTCTTAATGAAATTAGTTATGTAATACTAACTTAATCATACATTAGTTACGAAAAGAAAAATAATAGTAATAGACAGATTATGAAATGACACTCAAAGTAGTCTCTTTCCCAAAATTGTCATGGAGTTAATACAATAATGTAAATTCTAATGTAGTTATATCACTCCAAAAGCTCAAAATTGCATATATATCCAACTTAAACTTATAATTGCATATATATTCTTTCAAAAGCTAAAAAATTACATATATATATATATCCAACTTAAACTACTAATTGCATCTATATCCTTTCTACTAGATGTGGCAAAACGGGCTGGCCGGGCGGGCACGGGCTAGAATGGGCACGGGCTTAAACGGGCACGGGCTAAACGGGCACGGGCCAAACGGGCACATGTTATACAAATCGCTTAATAAAAGACCTAAACGACTAAATAAATTCCTTAAACGTAATATCTTATTTATATTAACAAAAAAATATATTATATAAAAAATCTTTAAAACGATCGTTAATGTTCAACAATTGAGAGAAAAAAAAGTCTGCTTGTGCCCATTTAAGTTTTCAATGGGCTATATGTGCCCATTTCAAAAAGAAGGGCTAAATGTGCCTAAATCTTCTAAAATGTGCCCATTTAGCCCATTTTTTGCTTCAGGCACATTTTGCCACCTCTACTTTCTACTAATAAGTTTAAGTTGGATATATATATATATATATATATATATATATATATATGACATATTTAAGGTTTAGAAAGGATATATATGCAATTATAAGTTTAAGTTGGATATATATGCAATTTTTGAGCTTTTGTAATGATATATATGCAATTATAAGTTTAAGTTGATATATACGCAATTTAGAGCTTTTAAAAGGATATATATGCAATTCCCCCTTATAATTATATAAACTTTACAGGAGAAGAAACAACTCAAACAAGATCAACCAAAGTACTCAACCCCAAAAGGAATTGAAAAGGTTGCAGCCAGAAAAGATGGAAGACGGCCATGGTCAGATCCCATGCAAGTATATGTGGATATTGAAAAGCTACAACAAGATCTGAACAAACTAAATGTGCAAATTCTAAATTTGGAACAAGGAAAGGTGTTCATAGAAGATCAATTAGCTGCTATAGAGAAAAACTTACCTGATACAGAAAGAAAACAGCAAGAAATTGAAGTATCCATGTACAAACTTTTCAATAATTCAAAAGCTTTTCCCAAGAAACGTTCAAGAAAAAATGCACAGAAGGAAAAACACAAAAGTGGAGTTAAAAAAGCACGAGCTAATGACAGCAATGATAAGAACACAGATATTGAAGATTTGACAAGAAACTTAGAATCACGAGAATTGGATAGCCCTGTTTATTACCCAAAAGAAAATGATAGTTCTCTAGTCACTGATTTGGAACATGAAGATCTCATGCTGTTTGTTGGAACGTTAGAGGATGATCTTACGTTTTCCTGGTAATCCTTTCTTTGTGGATTGGTCTCAATTTTATGAATTTTAAGTTAATGACATAAGATATGTTTCTTGAATGATTAGTGATTAAATTAAGCAAGTAATGTATCAGAAAAAGACGATTATATCAAATAATTAAATATATTGCCCAAGAAGTTATAATACATGACACTTACGTGAGACACGTATAAGATGTCTCATTTTGAACATTGCTTCGTCATGGATATATATTGGATGACAAATTTTGTTCTGGTAGCACTTACCTTATTAGCTATCAACAGCTAATAAATGGATGTTCCAGAAACATATCTTCAGAAACCAATTCTGAGATGACCGATTGTAGAGGTCAAGCGGTGAGCTCCTCCATTTTACCCTGTATATCATTAGTTGAAAATATAACTAAATTTGCACAGATTGGAATTCTAGAAAAGGGTGAGTCATTGTCAGACCACTAAACGTTCAACTTTTTATGGTTGAACCGTTAAAACTATTTTCGCATTATTTGTCCCTTAACTTTTTTTGGCTCATTTTTTCACATTTTTTTCTAGGAGTACAAATATCTAATTAGGTATTAGACCACGGATAAAAAGGAAGAAAAGCTTAATCGATTAGGTGAACCTTTGTTGGTTAGTTAAAATTTAAAAAAAAAAAAAAAAAAAGGGACAAGCCACTGCAGAAAAAGTGTACGTGAACATCTAAAATGGCAAAAGTTTCATGGTAACTTTTACAATTATTTACCCTTCAGAAAATACCTGAGAAATGTATTCCTCTGCATCAGTGCGCCTTAGATAAAGAATTGCATGTCTTGCAAGGTTTGCCACTTGATCACTGAGTATAACATCATCGCCAATTTCTTCAAGGACTCTCACCTTGATGTAAGGATCCTTAGGTGGTACCATGTCCTAAATAACACATGAACCATGCAGGTAAAAAATTAAGAAAATATTACATATTTAAACCTAATTATCAGTACCAGTTTTTAAAGCTTGTTCCAGAATAAACCTATATTTCACAAAGTGAATTTTGCAAAACATCTTAAATTGTGCGGGACTTGATTATTTCTAAAAACATTATGCACCCTCACATAACTAGTGGCAATCAATACAAAAAACAAACCACAAAAAAGAATTTCTGAAAATGTGTGCTTTATTCAATAACTAATTTTTTCTGACAGTTTTACACTTTACAGCTACAAATGTCAGGGTTTTCAACATCTTTGCGAAATTATCGATTTATTTTAGGATAAACTTGGGAAAAGATATATAACACATATTTGTAGTTTTTCCGAAAACCAAATGACTTCAAAATGTTCATAGGCTCACAGCATGTAACAGTTGGAATATTTGCGGAACTCTAGTGACCTGTGAAGCGTAAAAATGATTCTTACCACGCCCAAATCAATATCCAACTCCTTCATATAAGATCGTAAAGTGGCAGAATGGTTTTTGAAATATTCTTTTTCTGAATTGCTAAGTTTCTCCTCAATTTCTTCAGGTAGCCCACACTTAATGGTCCATCCCAAACTTTGAATAACTTCAGCTCGATTATACCTATTAAAATTAAAATACAACATAAACAGAGATGCCACTAGTGATGCAAATCATAGCACAGTTTGTCAAGTTATTATTACACATAAGCCATCAGACAACGCTTGTTGCGGACCAACGAAAGATGGTGAATGAGTGCCCCATGAAGATCAGCCTTTTTACTTGTTTGATTGTTGGACCCTTCCTCTTGTGATTGCCTGTGGCATATAAGGTTAAAAGATAAATAGTTATGATCATATCTTAGGGAGCAAACAGTTCAATACACAGGTTTTGCTCAAAAAGATTGACACACATGAATATGTGCTTACAAGCATAGTAACATACATACATCCAATAATAACATATATAAATGTGGTAAGCATATGAAAAAAGAACAAATAATAAAAAGAAACAAGGTATTACCTTAACAAATCTTCAAGGCATTGAGAATGGCCCTTACATTCTTCGACGACTTGAGCAAATAACTCATTCTACGTTAAAATATAAGCAACAAAAAAAATAGTTATCCTCGAATTTTATGTGAATGGCAAAAGGTACAGCACGCTTCTCTAGTTAATAGGTGTCTATATCATATGTGACGTTACTCGATACCTTCAATAATCACAATTAATATAAGCCAAAGCACCATGGAGCCTAAACTATATACAAACAGTGTTATGTGTTTCAGGTTTTATAAGTTCATTTTGATTAATAAAAACAACAAACAACATATTCGTAGAATTTGAAACCACAGTTGCAAGACATGGTCACATGACCTAAAAGTAAACTTTGTCGTAACCAATAATGTATGATATTTGAACGTTTCGGACTTAATCTCATCATACTAAAATGCTGAAAGTAGGCAATCTTATCAGATAATACCCTTTAAATTTCTTTTATTTGTGTCAAATACCACAATAACTAATATACAAACTGATTAAAGATTTAGTTGTTTTTATTGTCACAACTACCGGTAACAAGTTTTTCACTTCATTAACATGTCACATATAGTACTCGAACCATAGACTCTAGGTTTAACGCCCCCTCTCCCAAAGCCGAAAGCAATGGACTACTCGGACACCCTTCAGTCCCAACTAAATATAATGTTAGAAGGGTACTAGTCGCCCACTAAACGGGTAAACGAATGAGGTTTTTCCCGGTTCAGGTTACCCGAGGAGGACAAATCTTTTGACTCTACGCGGCCTAACCAAGGTATCCTCATGACCTTTTCCAACCCTTCCCTGGCCACCCTTGACCTCTTGTGAGGAGGCAAATGACAAACCACTAGGCTATATGGTGGTCGTTACTAGTAGCACACTACCTTAAATCTATATGGGGCACAAATATCGCCTACCCAACACATATAAAACTCCAAATAAATCCAACCAATTTACCAACAAAGTTGTCTTACATTAAATCCAGTAAGCTGGCCAGAATCACCACTCGCAAACTCTTTCAACAGCTGACTCGCCTTCCGTCCGTACATCTCGACGCTCCACTAATCCCTCAATACACACCTACAAAACAAAACAAAAAAACACATAAGCATTTCATCAAACACGTTATCTACATTAACTCAAAAGCCAAAAAAAACCCTTCACCCACCAATAATTAAAACAAAGTCATTAAAAGTTAATTATACAATACATAGTACAACAATCTGAAACATTTTATATAATTTATATCTTTATATTAAAAAAAGGTGATTTTAATTAAGATGTGCTTACTGATTTGGGGTTTTTTTTTTTCTTAATTTAAATTGTTTGTTTTAAAGTACCTGTGATGTGGGTTAAAAGTTGAGATTAATGAGATCTGATTATTTTGGGAATTGAAGAATGAATGTTGGTGTGAGTGAATTTGGGGTTTTAATTTTGGTGAAATTTTGGCGGGAGGTTTTGGTAAAGTGTTTCTAAAAAGTTTGTGTTACTTTGATTTGGGTGTGGGTTTGGATCCGGTTTTTAGCCTGGATAACGGTTCTAGACCTTCTAGTGAGTGTGATTGTGTTTTGGATATTAAAATGAGACTAGGGGGTGCTGAATGAAGTGCCTCGAGCTCGATGCTCGAACTGGGAAAAAAAAAAAAAACAAGGCTCAAGTTTGGCTCGATAGGCTCGTTGTTTTAACTATCTGCGCCAGAACTACCATTCCAATTGGGCTGAAGAGAAAGCTCTGCTTGAAAAGCTCGAATATATGTATATGAATACATAATTACACATTTACACCCCTATTCCAACTCCTGAACAATTTGATTAAGGAGTTGAGACTTGAGACTCGAAAAGAAGAACAAATACAATACAGTACACATTCAAGAGTCAAGAGTCAAAAAGATGAAACAAGTAAAACATCAAAATGAAACATAATCAGTAAATACTAGTTAAGGTTCGAATGTCTAAAATAGTTCAACAAAATATATTCACGAGACGTCATAAGCTTCATAGATCTTGAATACTTGAGCAAACTAATCTCCATAACTTGAATACTTATTTATAATTACGTTAATATTCAAAATAACCTTTATTTACTTAAAGCTCGATAAAAGCTCGAGCCGAGCCATCAAAAGCTCGAGCTCGGCTCATTATATGTTTTGAGCCAATATATTGGGCTTGAACTCGATAAAAGCTCGACTCGATCGAGCCAAGCTCGAGCTCGAGCTCGAGTTGCTTGATAAAAGATCGGCTTGTTTGCACCCCTAAATGGGAGTGATGATAAATAAGAAATCTTTTATATAATAAAGGAATTACATCATTTCATAGTGATTTTGTCAATTTATTCTTGTTGAAAAAACAATTGGGCCGATAGGAGAGCTTGATTTTGCCACATAATCAAAATCGTATGATGTGTTTGGTTAATAAAAGTCAAAATCAAATTGATTTTGGTCAAACTTTAATATATTTAGTGGAGAAATTTGATTGATAAAAAACACATAAAAATTTAGGTGTCAAATTTGTGAAAACAAAAAGTTAAAAAAAAAAAAGAAAAAAAAATAGGTAATTAATAAAACTTTAGTAGTTGAATTTTTAAAAATTATATAGAGTTAAGTGTAATATTATAAACGTCCATGTTTTTTAATAATTTTGGATTATAAACAAATACCCTTTTATACTTTATACCTCTTATATTTTATATCATAAAAAATATAATGTATATTTTGTTTTAAAATAAAAACATATAAATTTGCATAAGATTATAAGTGTCATTTTTTTTTTTACTATACACGTTCAATAAGGACTCATTTATTTCATTTTTAAAAGTTTAACTTATGTGGACACAAGTTTACATTTGAAATACGGCTAAATTACTAAAAATGGGAATATAATTATCAAATTGTAAGCACGGGTTACTTTAATATAAAAATAAATATACACGATTAATTTATAACAATGACTCATGTAATTCTTACTTATTTATATAAGGATATCTAGAAGAAAAAAAACATTTTTTAAAAAAACTTTAAGGAATATACTTTAACTATATCAACGGTCATTATGTGCTATTAAACTTGCATCATGTATACAACATAATATCAGTAGTGAAATTTAAATAACAACATCAAATCTTTGTCAGCTAAATAAAATTAAATCTTGAGTTACCTTATTTTACCAAATTCTAGTAGGTATTAATGCATAATGAAAAGCTCGTGCATAAGTATTAGTTGTACTTATATCACAATTTTCATTGACAAATTCTTATATGTGTATATCTTCGAACTAAAATGTTAAAATAAATTTGATTTATGTGTAAGCGTACTAAACTTATAACTATATAATTATAGGAAAAGTGTTTCTAAATGTATCCAAGTTACCTCTTTTACTAAGTTGTGTATCAAAAAATTAATCCTCCAAAACAATGTAATCTTTTACTAATCATACTAACATGTGTATCGATTAAGCCTCCGTCTATTTTTGCCGACGTGGCAAAGTGGAAACGTTAACTTGTTTTTTTCCTTCTTGACTCATGCCCAGTGGCGGTCAAACGGCAAGATATTTACCCGCCAAAACACACAATACACTCACAATAATCCCTAAATCACACACAACTTTTCCAGAATCATGAGTAAACCCTAATTCCTAACACATTACACACACAACTTTTCCAGAATCATAATTTGAATGCAATTAAAGTATTAAGGTATGTGTTTTTTTAGTTCCAATTTACAAATTGTTAATTTATTACAACTACAGTTTAGGGTTTAACCCTAATTTTGTATTTTGTTTCTTTTAGAATGACTATTCCTGGGCCTGATGGTGTAGAGTTGGATGTTTGGTTTGATGGGATTTTCCTGCACGAACCACTAAGGTATGATTGGAACAATGAGTAACATATATGTTGGTAGGCTTAAATTTGAAGAATTTAAGAGCATGGTAGTTGAGAGAACAAATTGTACCCACATATTTGGTGTATACTATAGAATCCCGAACATGATCTAGAGAAGGGTTTAGTGAAAGTAGGTAATGACGATGACTTGATTCACATGTATGACCTCTCAAAGTTGCATGGTGGAATAGAGGTATACTTGGAACATTGTGCCATTGATTTGTCATAGTATTTAGTTGAACGACCTAGTGCAACTAGTGATGGAACCCTAAGAAAATAGGAACACTGTTAAGAGGCAATGCAATGTGTTTACAGTTGAAGAAATGGAGAGGTGGGTGAGGAGGATGTTGAACAAAGGGTGTGGTTAATAAGGGTAAAGGCATAATGGTGGTTGAAAGTGATAAAGATAAAGGTAGTGATGGAGATAGTGATAGAAATAGTGATAGTGGCGGTGATGATAGTGATTACCTCAAGTCCATTGATTATCTAAGTCTTTGGTAAAAGAGCTCATAGAGCTTAGAACTAGGAAAGCAAACAAAACTAAGAAAAACCAACACCAATTCCGGACATTCTGGTTCGGTTCCGCAAGTAGTAGTAGGGTTGCGTTTCAAACAAAATGAAGTCCGGATTGAGCATGATGAGTTCATAGGAGATTTATTGAGAAAGTTGAAGGGTGATGGTGATGATTCTGATTTGCAAGACCCATTTGTTGGTGCTGAATATGTGGTAGAGAAATATCCTACATATGATCCTAGCACACATTGGAGGTCACATCTTCCAGAGGTAATGAATCATTTTTTTTTATGTTCTTGTAACAGTTTGGTCAAAAGCTTGGCTAATATATTCATTGATTTGAATTGTGTTCATGTAACAGCTTGGGCAAAAGTTTGAGAGTGCAGCACAATTGAAGGAATGCTTAACATACTATGCTTTGGCCAATGGATATTCAATTTGGTATGAGAGGAGTGCATCAGATAAGGTAATTGCTGTTTGTGGCCAAAGACCACCAAACCTTAAGGATCCTGATTTAGGCAAACAAAGGAAGCAATTCAGGTATCCTTGTGAAATACCTGAAGATGTACCAAAATGTAGTTTCAGATTATATGCTAGGATCAACTCGAAAAACATTTCAGCTTATATCTTTAAAGTCCGAACATAATTGTGTGAGAAATTTCAAGTTTGGGTCACTAGTGGACTATAAGTGGATAGGAAAACAGTTTGGTGATAAAATTAGAAAGAATCCAGATATAAAGCTAGTAGATATAGCTGATCTTGTAATGAAAAAGTATAAATGTAGTGTCGGTCCTAATCGATTGTAAAGTCGCAAAGAATTGGGCATTAAGTGAGTATGAGAAAACTATAGAACAACATTATGGGTCGCTTAGATCATATGGCAAAGAATTCGGATAGTAACCTGTGGTCCACAACAAACTAGGAGTTTCGTAACGGATGACAAGACTTATTTTGATAGGTTTTATGTCATTTAATGCATTAAAAGAAGGTTTCAAAATTGGGTGTAGAAGGGTGGTTGCATTGGATGGTTGTTTCTTAAAGAGACCTAATCAAGGTGAGATTTTAACCGCCATAGGAAGAGATGGGAACAACTATATTTACCCTATAGCTTGGGTTGTTGTCAATGTAGAAAACAATGACAATTGGGCTTGGTTTTTAGAACTTCTTGGAGATGACTTAGAAATGCCAACCGCCAAGGTCTCATACTTATGTCGACCAACATAAAGGACTCATTGAGGTCGTGAAAAAGTTATGCTCGATGTCGAGCACGAGCAATGTGCTAGGCATATTTATGAAAACTTTAGGAAGCAATTCAGTGGACTAGAGTTTAGGAATCTGTTTTGGGCAGCCTGTAAAGCTTCATATCCTCAAAAGTTCAATAAAATTATGGAAAAGATCAAGGCTTTAAACCCTCATGCTAATAAGTACTTGATAGAGAAAAACCCAAAGTCATGGTCAAGGGCTTTTTTTGAGTTAGATAGAGGGTGTGAAGCTGTTGAGAATGGTTTCAGTGAGTGCTTTAACTCAGTGTTGGTGAGTGTGAGAAGCAAACCTCTTCTGACTATGTTGGATGCAATTAGAGTAATAGTACTTGAAAGGCTCAACACAATGAGGAAGATTTCTTCAAAATGGAATGATGACATATGTCCATCAATCAAGAAGAGACTGGACATAATGAAGGATGACACAAGGTATGATGCATTCCATTACTTTCCATTATTTCACTTTTACTTTACTGAACTAAAGTGTTACTAATTAATTGAAAACTTAAATGAAGGTTTTGGCAGGTGATTCCTTGTAAAACCCTAAAAATACGAAAATCGCTAAAAGACTATTTTACCCTTAAAATAGTCAAGATTATAGAATACGTAAAATGTATTAACGCCCATTTAACGAAATTAAAATCTAAGTTATATATATATAATTATAAACCTAACGTGTATATTGAGTAACCGACATTTTGGTACGACGAAAAACAAAAGTCACGCGTGTAAAACATTATGATTCGTTTGTTTTGGTGTAATCCGAACACTTTGGGCCTCGTTTCCTTGTATCACCGAATACCAACATAAGCCACTTGGGCCTCATTGGTTTTGTGAAATGGATTGTATACGCTTAATCCTTGGGTCTCGTTCGTTTGAGTTATGTTTCGACCCATACACGCAAAAGCCCACATAGCCCGATCGCATACATGCATATATATACAACATAAATACAACAAATTGAAACCCTAGTCTCCCATAAGGTCACGCAAAAGTTTTGTTTCTTTTTTTCTTTCCATCCATTCGATTGTGGTTCAAAGTTTGGACTAAATTCCACGTGTAAGGTTTAAGGTTGCCGAACCAATATCGGTTTCATGTGTGAGTTCAAGGCTTTGATTTGGAGTCACTAAGTTTGTACCTTTGTGAGTTTGTGGCATGTTCGAGTCGACCTACAGTTGGAACAAGGTATTCTTGAACTTTATATCTCATGCACTCTACGTAAAAATTATATTATAATCCTGACAAGATCAAACATCAAAATATCACCTAGGTATATAAAGGATTAGGGTAAGTAAAATACAATAAGTCTCTTGTGAACCATTGTTGTCGAGTCTTGTTTCTCATTCACTTTGATCGACCATTAAATTCAACCTAGTGTATTTTTTTAAAGTGTCATCTTAATCTTAACTGTGCCTTACTACCATAATTTATATGTTCATAACCCGCTCCTAATATGTAAAAGTGCCTCGTTATTTTGGGTGGGTATGAGATTCGGGTCAGAATTATGGGATATCGCATGCATGAGGCTTTGAATGATTGTTATTCGCATGTTTTAAAAATTAGTAAGAGAGGTATGACTTAGACGTAGAATAAGTACGTAATGGTCGTATAGGAGTCAAATTGAGTCTCGTTAACATGGGGTAAATGGGTCAACATGGTGTGGTTATTGTGTAAACATGCATGAACCTTGGTTCTTTTCTGCTCGGTTTTTCACATGTTTTAGGTCGAAGGAATGGTCATTAAAACCGTAGCATGTAAATTGAATACTCATAAATATGATACTAAGAGTTTGGGAAAAACCCTGGGTCATAAATAGTAGTCGATTAGGGTTAAAATCTGTGCGTGTTGATTCGTTATTTCATGTGAAAATAGAAAGTTTTGAGGTCATTAATAACTGTTGATTAAGCGTATAACGAGCTAGTATTAAGTGTGTTGAAAACGTGCGTGAGTTATGATTTTATGTAAGAAACTAAGTGTCATGAATTAAAAGTAGTGTATGCATGGTCTCATTAAGTTTGTGTTCGAACGATGTTACGTGTGAGTCTTGGTCAATCTTGTAAGGTATAAAAGCTTGTGTAAACCGTGTCGAAAGAGAGTCCTAAAATCCGTTCTTGACATTTATAAACGCTATACTTTGAATGATGATCATATAAGCCCTCAAATAAGACAATTATCATATTAAACCCTTAAGTTTACCAATTGTCGTTTGTAACTCATAAGTTCGCTAATGAATGATTTATACTCAAATGTTGTAATTCCGTCCGTCGCTAAAAATGAGAATATATCGATAACTCAAAGAATATTAAAGAGTTTGGTCCGTTATAACTTTAATGATGCTAATAAGTATTAAACGAATCGTAATCCGTAGATTCATTGAAGGAGACGCGACGTTACATCTTTGTGACCGCTCATTCATTTGTTTTCTCTCATTTGCGTTAAGGTACGATATTCGACCTTTTAGTAAAGGTTTCTCATGATTTCTTTCCTCCGTCATATCTCTTACGCTATTAGGGTTCCCTATGCCATTGCTATGATTCCCTTCGCTTATGTGAATCGCTTGTCTAAACTTCTTTGTTGAACCTTGCTATGTTTGAGTTTGAATTTCGATTATGAACTTCGATTATGAACATCCGATTATGAACCTCGATTATGAACGTATGATATGTGATCGTGATATGAACCTTTGATTTACGAATATTTGATATGAACCCTTTTCGATTTGTTTGATCCGTTGCTTATCCGAAATCTCTGCTTATTGAACCATGAAACGTTTGATTTGAACTTATGATATGAAAATTCGATTTGTAAATCTGTTTGACCTTTATGATGAATTATGATCCGTGTCATTTATGACAACTGTTTGACCTAAGTTAGTTTGACACCGAGCCAATATTTCACTAGTCATGGGGTTCCATGTCCGTGTCGTTGATGCACTCGACATGACTCTAGGCGAGAGTGATGTTCGCCACGTCCCTTTCGTTATCTCGCTTATTGATAGTATGGCCACTATCATCGCATTGGGCGATGGATGCATCCTAGATCCGATCCGTTATCCGATATGATTTGTTCGGTGAATGATGTCGTGTGCATACGTGTCTTCACAAATTCGGAGCTAGCTACTCCATTTGTTATTGAGGTCTCCTCATATTATATAAGGTATTCCGAGGTCACCTCCGAATAAGAAAGTTTCTTCGATATGATATGTTCGGGCTCGTGGTAGATAACTAAATCTTTATCCGTTAATTACATTTTATGAATTACATTTATGATTCCGTAGTTTCCAATACTTTGATTCACGTCTTTGGATTTATTATATGTTTATTGAATGTGTTTATGCTTTGACATATTTATGTGACTACTATTTACTATGCTAAGACACGATTAATAGGTTTATATGTGATTCGCATGTTGTCATCGATTGTATGTTAACTTATCATTTTGTGAACTTTTGATCCGAGTGATGACTATGTTAGTGATAATCAATTGTTCGAGAGTTTAGTAGGTATAATTTGTTCGATTAATTTTGTAAACTTTACCTATCCGTTAGTTACCGTCTGCCTATGTTGGTCTGCCATGTTTAAACTCTGCTAATATTAAGGTTTAATCTGGAAAATGGTTTATGTAAAACCCTAAAAATATAAACGCATAATAAGACTATTTTACCCTTAAAATAAAAAGTTATTAAATACGTAAAATATATTGATGTTCATTTAACAAAATTAAATCCTAACTTACGAATAATTAAAAACTTAACTAATATGTGTACGTGATCGACTTTGTACGACGAAAGTTAAACGTCTCGCTAAATCGTTTGGGCCTTATTTCGATGCTTGGTGAGCCCAAGATGGGCGTTGTTTGTGTGTTCGGTTGGGCAAGCGAAACCCAACCCTCCTAAAGCCCTAAACCGAAAATACTACTACTATATATTCAATACATAAACTCAAAAGTGAAACCCTAGTTTAGTTTTGGTTGCCTCTCTTTTCTTTTGCTCTACTCGGCGAACCCTACAACCTTTGGTGTCGAGATTTTGCTTCAACCAAGTTAAGGTATAACATGTTTCTCGCCTTCCTTTGATGCACCTTAAGTTAATATATTGTAGCTAGTTTGTTTTGTCGACTTGTGTTTTTCTTTTGTGTCGAGCCGACGAAACCAAAACAAACAAACCATATGAATTGAATCTTGTAATATTAAGAGAACATGTATGTAATACGTATTGTTTGAATCGGATCATAGGTATGTTGAGCACAAGAGAACCGAACCACATATATAAATGTTATCATGCCTAATAAATTGAAACCCTAATTGGAATGGAACCCTAAGTGTAATTAATGGTCTAAACATGTGATTATAATGGTTTTAATAAACCCTAAAACTGGACACATCATATGTCGAATTTGTGTGTGTTATAGATCCAATTTTATAAGGGCAATAATCTGGGTTTTGTGGGAAAAGTTTATTTTATGTCTTAGTTAAGTTTTCCAAGTGGTTTGGTCGGATTTGGAGTTGTCTAAGTCGTATTTTGAATTTTACAAAATCAAGTGTCAAAGGCGAGAAAACGGGTCGAAATTTAGTTGTATTGTTTGATTTTTCATTTTCAAACCATAAGGAATTGGGAGCTCTCCTTTTACAGGAGTGATATTTATGACATAAATGAATTTATGGGAGTTCGGGATTTTTCCAAGGTGTCTAAACAGGTCCAATAAGCGTAAACTTTTAAGGTGTATTTTCGATTACTTTACGGATAGGTCCGACTTTTGATTTTCCATAGGCCATTTGGCATAGATATAGAAACCACCAATTTTGGAGACTCTTTTAACTCATATGGGAACCTCTGGATTTTGCTTGATTTCATTTGAGCTAAGTAAGTATTTTATAAAATCACTAAAGTCCGGTCCGAATATGAGTTTAAGAAACCGAAATATAAAATATGATATCAATAGGTAACACACTTACAAATGCATAAAGCTTATAAAATGAGAATATACTTATAACTCTAAGAATGTTAATGCGATAAATCCGTTATAACTTTAATGATGCCAATAAGTATTAAATAAATCATAATTCGTGTAGATTCGTTGAAGGAGACGCGACGTTATATCTTCGTGATTCACTCTGCTCGCTTGCTTTTCTCTCATTTGCGTTAAGGTACAGATATTATGACCTTTTTAGTAAAGGTTCCTTATGATGTTCTTTTCGTTAGCTTTCCTATTCTACTTATTAGGGTTTCATGCCATTGCTATGAACCCTTTCCGATTGTTTGACCGTTGCTTATCTAAACTTATGTTTTATTGAACCATGCAATATTTGATTTGAATTGTATGTTAGGAAGACTTTGATATGCACATTTGTTGAACCTTGCTATGTTTGATTATGAATATTTGATTATGAACTTCTAGATATGAATGTATGATTTGTGATTGTGATATAAACTTCTACTCCTGAATATTTGAATATGAACCTTATATGAACTATTTGATATGTTATCTGTGACCTTGTGTTGATTATGATCTATGTCATTTATGACAATTTGTTTGACCTAAGTTAGTTTGACACCCGAGCCAAATAATAACTAGTCATGGGGGTTCCATGTCCGTGTCAGTGATGCACCATTGACATGACTCTAGGGCAGTAGAGTGAAGTTCTGCCACGTCCCTTATCTATTATTTGTTATGAGCTCAAGTTATATTATATTATCAATATATGTTTGTGGGGCGTATGGATGCATCCTAGATCTGATCAGTTGTCCGATATGATTTGTCTAGGTGAATGATGTCGTGTGCAATGCGCGTCTTCATAAAACTCTGGGAGCTAGCTACTCCGGATTATTTGAGATTGTTTCTATATTGTTATGATGTTTTGATATGATATGTTTTGGGCTCGTGGTAGTTAACTAAATCCTTATATGTTATTTCTATGCTAAGTATTCTGATTTTGATTTGGTATGTTCCGATGTTATGATTATGCGCTAGGCTTATTATATGTTTTGCATGTGTTTATGCTTTTGTATGATTATGTGACCACCGTCGGTTATGCTAGGATATGATAATATGTCTAAACATGATTCAGTATATTTGATATTATGTTAGTTTATCGTTATGTGAATGCGTTGATCTGCGAGATGAATGTGCTAGTGTACAATTGAGTGTTTTTGAAAGTTTAGTATGTATGATGGTTCGATTAATTTTATAAACCTTGCCTATCGGTTAGTTATCCGTCTGCATATGTGACCTGCCATGTTTAAACTCTGCTGATGTTAAGATTCGATTTGAGAACCGGTCTAGCTTATGATAATTGTTCGATAATTGCTAATGGCTATGATATGTCTTTTGCTTATTTAGTTATAGTTGTCTCACCGTGTTTTCTATCCGTATGTGCGATCGCCATGTTTTGTTGTTGTTAGTACTTACTATTACGATACTTGTTATGTTTTCATCTAAGGCTTTTAATGTGTGCCATTGCCATGCTCACTTATTAATTAATTGCTTCCGCTTTCTGTAGATATCTGTTTGGCTTGCATGTCTTTTGACTTCGAATTGATTGTATGACATATATGTTGTATGAATGCCATGATTATTTTCTAGGAATTGTTTCCGTTAGTCCTTAGACTTTTTCGTTTGGTTTTTATGTAATCTATTTTCTTGATATGTTAAGTGTCTGGTTATTTCTGAAGTATTTGCATTTGTGTCATTAATGTACTATGAGGTGTTTAAACTGTTATGTGTTTGTTTGGATTTCTGTATATTTGTGCTTCCGCAGAATTCTAAAAGATCCCTCATCATCTTTTTATTTTGATTTCGTTATTTGTATATTTGTTTTGTTTAGTTTTTGTTTCGTTATATCTGCTCACTGGCTTTGTAAGCTCAACCGCATTTTCTTTTCTGCGGCGGTATTAAGCATTCAAGATGAGCTTATGGGATAGCCGATCCGGGTTGAGAGTAGAGACAAGAGCAAGATTTGACCATAGGGATCGAGATTTATTTTGAATTTTAGCTATTTATGTTTTCTTTTGATTATTTTGTAAAGGCTTTCGCTATTGTATAGTATTTAAAGTTCGATATGAAACCGTATTTGCGATATCTTTACCCTTGTCGGGTTGGGGTGTTCTGATTTAACTTATGATATCTGGTTTGATAATTTGCTAATTGCTATGCTATGTCTTTTGTTTATTTAGTTATGGTTTTCCTACTGTGTTTTCTATTTGTATGTGTGACTGCTATGTTTTGACTGCTATTGTTCCGCTGCTACGATACTGGTTAAGTGTGTTAAATGTAGATTAATTGACTTGTGTGAATGCCATGTTTACTTTCTAGGTACTGCTTTCGTTAGCCTTTAGACATTCCGTTTGGCTTATATGAACTCTACTATCTTGATGTATTGAATGTCTGGTTATTTTGATGTGTTTGAGTATGTGCCATTATTGTGCTATGTGTTGTCCTTCTCTGTTATTTGTTTCTTCCGGATTTCTGTATATTGGTGTTTCCGCAGAATCCTCAGTGATTCAGTATTCTCATCCCGTTGTGATTTCGTTATTTGTATCTTTGTTCTGTTTTAGCTTTTGTTTCGTTATATCTGTTCACTGAGCTTTGTAAGCTCACCGCATTTTTTTCCTGCTGCGGGTTTTAAGCATTCAAGATGAGCTTAAGGGATAGGCGATATGGGTTGAGAGTAGACGAGAGCAAGATTTGAATAGGGATCTTAGATTTATTTTGATTATTAAGTTATTTATATCTTCTTTGTAAAGTTTGTAAAGGCTTCCGCTATTGTATAATCATCAAGGTTCGATATGAAATCAGATTTGTGATATCTTTACCCTTGTCGGGTTGGGGTGTTACATTCACGGTGGTGGTGATGCATTTGAAGTTAGATCAGGAAGTGATGCATTCAAGGTTGACATGCAAACTAGAACCTGCAGTTGCAGATTGTGGCAGTTATCTGGGCTGCCCTGTGTTCATGCCATATCTTCTATCTTCAAGGTGAATATGGTTCCAGAACAGTTTGTTCCAAATTGGTTTAGGAAAACTCTATACCATGCCACTTATAACAACTTCTTAAAGCCGGTTGGTGGGAACTGACTGGCCCGATCAAAGTCAATTTCAACCGCTCTACCACCAAAACCCATAGTTATGTCGAAGCCAAGGAAGAAGAGGATCGGGGCAAAAGGTGAAGGTGGGAGTGGAACAAGGGTATCAAGGGGGTAGTATTGTAACTTGTCAAAAGCTGTTATCGGGTTGGTCATAACAAAAAGGTTGTAAGAATCCCATCGCTCACAAACCCGTTAAGGAAAAAAATCGGGTAGGCAAGAAAGGAACTACAAGTGGTGTTGTTGGGTCTGCAAATGTTCAAGGAGGGTCTGCAAATGTTCAAGGAGGGTCTACAAATGTTCAAGGAGGGTCTGCAAGTGGTCAAGATGGGCCTGCAATGGGTGGGTTTTCAAATGCTAAAGGAGGATCTGCAAGTTCTCAACAAGGGTCTGCAAATGGTCAAGGTGGGTCTGCAAATGCTAAAGGAGGGTCTGCAAGTTCTCAACATGGGTCTGCAAGTGGGTCTACAACTTCTCAACATGTTGTTAGGGGTTCTAATATCACAGGATTAAAATTTGCATCAACTCCAACAAGGTTGGTGGTGTTCATTTTGCAAGTAACCCAAGTGGTTCACAACCAAATAAATCAAAAGGATTTGCTTTATGGTTTGGAAATGAAGACAATGCTGCTAGCCAAGTTAATCAAAATGCAAGCCAAACAGAAGTCCCTACTCAAGCTGAAGTGCAAGCACAGGTTAAGCCAGTGCAGCAACCAAGACAAAAAATTGCAGTGAGAAAAAGGGGTCCAAGTGAAAGAATCATTAAAAGCAAGTTGGCGAAAACTGTTCTGGGACAAGGAAGCTCACAAAACACTCCAATGAACATAGACTAGTCACTGATTATGTAATATGTATTAAGCTACTGAACTAGATGTATTAAGGTAGTAAGTAACTTAACATGCCCTATTTTGTGTATTAAAGTAACTTGGGCATTGACAAACTTGCAATATGTATTAACCTACTGAACTAGATGCCCTCTTTTGTGGTTGTGTATGAAGTTATATGACTTGATAAAGTCAAATTTTCAAGCTATGGTTGTGTACTCTGATGTTCTATTATTTGATTGCACTATTTTTCTTGTTTGAATGCACTATTTTGACTACAAACATCGCATTATAATCCTGCAAATGCACTATTTTAGAATCTTTCCTGCAAATGCACTATTTTATTCAACATATCATCCTCGCAAATCCACTTTTAGCATCTTTCCCGCAAAGCACTATTTTTTCAACCTAGCAACCACTTTGACTGAACTATTGACACACTTCCAACCACTATAAAGACCAAATATCAGGCACTCTTCATCCATAAGTAGAACATTTAAACAAATAATCCAAAACATATTACAAGTGAAACTGCAATGAGCTCCAACAAGGGGAAAGAAACCTGCAATGGTGAGCAGAATACATATTTTATTTAGTTAATTATAATTTTTATTATTAACCCTTTTTTTTGCAGACATCATTGTTATTTCTAGTGATAGTAGTGACACTTCAGAGGGACCATGGTTTCACTATTTTCCAAAGGGCTATCCAAATCATGAAGCTGCAAGCTCAATCCATATTGAACCTGAAGAGTTAACCCCAAAACAGCTTGCAAGGCAAGCTTATGATGCTAGGAAAAAGGTTCTAGGTCTGCCAAACAAAGCTACTTGTAAACTTTTTGGTATCAAGCCATTTGAACCCAAAATTCCAATGATGAGTCTGCAAGTGCTTCAAAAGGGTGGCAAAAGCAAGTGGTTCAAAAGGCAAGGGCAAAAGCTCTTGAACTAGTTGTACTAGGTGGTTTATGTATGGCTCTAATGCCCAATAATAACACTCTTGTAATCTAGGAACTGAATAATGTAGATTGACTTTCTAAGGTCAATTTTAAGTAACTAGTTTTACTTTCTAAAGTGCATACACATGTGACATGCAAACTGAAAACATAACAAAACTGCAACATCAATATAAGAAATCTGCAAATTGTTTCATTGCTAATAACTTGAGTCAAATACCATTACAACAAAAACTACCACAATCCTACACTATACTACCACAATCCTACACTATCCTACCCGATCCTCATACCTAATACAAGACACAAAACCAACAAAACACCCACCAAAATGACAAAGATTCTCATCATACAATTGTAGTTTTGACTTTGTCATCACAACTCTTGCACAAGCCTTGCTTTCTCCATAGTTAGCACACCAATATGCTCTTGCATCTCTACTGCTTGACTACCTCTCCTCGCCTAGCATGCAAATCCAATAGCAACGCCTATAGTAATCACTTGGTAAATCTTCATCAAAGAACTCATACACACCACACTTTCTTTTCTTATCATATAATTAAATCAAAACAAAATCGATGTAAAGAAAACAACAAATTCAAAAATACCCAATTTGTTGAAGCGTGGCTTACATAAATGGGGCAAGCAATAAACCTTTTCCTGGATTTTACGTGTCCACGCTTTTTCATGTCAATCGATGGCCACATTCACAAAAAGGTCGAACGATTGCCTTATTACACGAGGAGTGTCTTTTGCATAAGACATGGTGGTGGTGGTTGTCGTCGTTGTGGTGGTGGTTTTGATTTGGGGGTGAAAATGGTTTCTTTATATTAAGGGATAATTGACCGTTGGGAAAATGTTTGATCGCCACTGGGCATGAGTCAAGAAGGAAATAAACAAAGTTAACGTTTCCACTTTGCCACGCCGAAAAATAGACGGAGGCTTAATCGATACATATGTTAGTATGATTAGTAAAAGATTACATTGTTTAGAGGATTAATTTTTGATACACAACTTAAGAAAAGAGGTGAACTTGGATACATTTAAAAACACTTTTCCCACTTTATGCAATTACCTTTAAAGACACAATATTCAATATTAATACAGAATATATATATTTTTTTTGGTCAAAATCTCGTGCGTACACAGGTATTATAACTTTTAAAAGTAAATGAGAATAACGATAAATAATTACAGCCGCATATTCTTCTCATTTTAATTTTTCTTTTATTGGATCCCTTCCCACAAGTTCTAACGGTTACTATAGAGTGTAAGTAATCATGTAATCTTAAAACTTAACGCTTCTCTCATCAAGGTTTCATTATGAGCATTTACAGAAAATTTTAAAGCTAAAAGCTTGTTGACAAACAAGCTTTCAATTGTAAACATAAAACGTTCTTCGTGATAAAAACTTATACCAAAAAATTCTGGATTTATTGTGAACTTATGACCTCAACAAAACAATCATTTCAACCAAAAGGAAGGTGCTTCTTTTGTGGATTAGATTTTTTAAAAGTTATTAAAACTCGTCATTGCTACAATCCAACTAAAGTACTAATTACTCCGTATTAGGCACTAATTAATTAGTGATCGACTGCACTAGATACTTAGTTAATACTCGCTTAAAGATAATGATTCAATTCGTCACTGCACTATGGAAGTTCAACAAAGATCTTATGAGTTATGACATCTAGAGTGTTTGGAATTACAATTTAATATATATCGTCTAATTGTTGCATTTGCTAACGCACTTTTAAAACGCATAATATGCTAAAAACGCAGTCACAAACACCCGTTAACAACAATACGTACATTACTCTAAGATAAAGATAAAATAAACCATAATGATGCAAGATTAATTACACCTCATTATTATCCAATCCCATCCATTCAGCGCTTCAAAACATTCATAAAAGTTAAAAAAAAAAAAAAGAAAAAGAAAAACACAATTCTGAACATCACTTATCATTATTACCAACAGCAGGTTCAAATGTCCAGCAGTCCATCTATCCAGTTCAAAATCAGCCCGGTATACTTGGACCTGCACCGTTTTCCCTTGGGGTGACCGGTCAGTTTACTTGGTTCGGGTCAAGAGACGATTCTACCACAAACCGGCAGCCTAATTATCCACTAATAATCATATCATCAATCCATCAAACAAACGTACGTTTGCGTGAACCCGTTCGTCCTTTATCACCTTTGCCAAAAGCACCACAAAGTCCACAAACAAGAATCTTAGGCGACGTGGGTTCTTTCGCATGTTCTCCACTAGATAGGCTCCTTCTAACGGTATCGATCGGTCCTAGTGTAGTTTTCGAACATTTTGACGTATCGGTCCTAGTGTTGTCTTAAGAAAGTATAAATTGATGACATTGTGGCTCCATTAAATAACCAAAAACCATTTTGGAAAGAAGGAAGAAGATTAGAAGCCGAAAATCTCGAGATGATACTTGCGAGACTAAAATGCCAGCGTATGCAAGTCTCAAGGATGCATGCAAACAAAAAATTATAAGTAGATAAATTTGTTAGATTTTTGTTTAGTTAAATTTAATTAATGGACTTGATAGACTTGTGACATAAACTTATAAAATAACTATCTAAACAATAACTACTATCAAAAAAATGTATCGACAGCCGAATCAAAATAAATGTTCGACATTCAATTTAGTCAAGGTTTTCAAAATCAAGCTATTAAAACTAATGCCATATAGGCTTTGACGATGAGCATAACTACTACATTTATAATAAAAGTAGCTTAAGAAAATTCTAAACTGCAATTCTTTCGTAAAAAAAAACTGATATTTCCAGTATATGCAACAACATCGTATGCAGACGCTCTGTCGCAACGCACGGGTTGATCCTCGTTCTTAACAGACGTGAGTGTTATTTAGATGAATTTCGTAACAAGTATATGTTGTTTTTCTTCCTTCATGAAATAAAATATAAAAATTAATGTAACACATGTTTGTGGAAAGAATAGGATTTCATCCATACAAAACTTCAAAATCATGTTTTTATAAGTTTTAAAAGAATATTGGACTTAATTTTGAAATCTGTAACGATACTTATATAGTTCCTAAAAGGCTAAAAATATAATGAAATTCACATTAAAATTTAAAAGGACTCGTATCAAGTCTCATCTCCATTTTCAAATCACATTAAAAATCTGGACCCTTTAGTGATGCGTCGCATCATTCTTTTCTAAAGGGAGTGATTCAGACACCAAATCTTTTTGCCATCCACCACTAATTACGATCCTGTGTTGATCAGATGATCAAGAATTTAATTTAATGGTGCAGACACCACTTTTTGGTGTATATATCACCTCCTTTCTAAAAGTAATGTCCTCCTAAATAATCCCAAATATTTAATTAAGAAAAATAACATAACTGTAGTATGTAGTTGGATGGTTAAGGTCTTTCGTAACAAACCCCAAGGTTGCGTGTTCGAACCATCTAAAATTCTACTTCAGTTTTTTTTTTTTTTTTTTTCAAAACTACCTTCTTTCATCTCGATAAAAATTTCTTGTTAGCCCGCAAAACTTGAACCAATGATCTTGATTATCAAAGAACCGTGTATTCGTTTTCAAAACTACCTTCTTTCATCTCGTTTACATTTTGTTGTTAACTAGCGAACTTGAACTGATGATCTTGATTATCAAAGAACCCAAATACGACCCAATAAATACCACTAGTTTTCTTATATCTTATAATTTGTCTGACATCGCCCTGACTACTTTTATGGGTATGAAAAAGCAAGCGATTATCTTAACAAGACTTCAAGATGGATAAAATGGCCCTTAAATTCTTCCATGACCTGAGCGAAATAGATCATTCTACATTAAAATGTAAGCAACAAAAAACATTGGCTTTCTTCAAACTTTCTAGTAAATGGTGAAGGAACATGTTTCTCTAGTCGAAATGCATCTATACGTGATGTTACTCGATACCTTTTAAAAACCACAAGTTATAAAAGCTGAAAATGGGAACTAGGCCGTTTTGATTTGCAATTAATATGTGTAAAGTTTGAAAAGAAAGGAAAATGAGAATGATCTTGGATCTCTAACCATTTACGTGGGATACGAGTATGCCTATCTTTATGGGCGCTTATACCGCCAGACCTGTAAATCAAACAAGTATGAAACATATACTCTTCAACAAATACATCCTAAAAGGCTAAAAGTAGTGAAACTAGCGGTGGGTATTAGTTGTAGCGATAAGATGGTATGTGTTAACTGTACATGCAAGTTGTATCTTTTCGTTTTGTGGAAGTGTTTGGTAACAAGTTCTAATGTTGACAAACAAACTTTCAAATCTAAACGGAAAACTTTCCGAAATTCTTCTAATAGCTCCTTACCAAACACAACCAAAATGTAAGTATAATTGCATGTGAAGACTTGTTGAAATAGAACAATAAATGATGGATTTATTGTGAATTGTTTTGTTATTATTATGTAATGTTACTCTGTCAGTCTTGACTATGATCGCAACAAAACGATAATGTCTTGAAGGAATGCGCCATTTCAACCAAAAGGTTAATTACTCTCTCCTTATGGATTAGATATTTTTAAAGTTATTAGGCACTTAATATGTGACTGCACTAGATACTTGATAGTTAATACTCGCTTAGAGATAATGATTTCGTCCTGCACTATATACGGAAGTTCAACAGAGATCTTATGACATCTAGAGTGTTTGGAATTACGTTATCGTCTAATTGTTGCATTTGCAAGTCTGCAGTTTTACAAACGCATAATATGCTAAAAACGAAGTAACAAACATCCGTTAAGAACAATACATTACTCTAAGATTAGATTAAATAAACCATAATGATGCAAGATTAATTACACCTCATTATTATCTAACCACATTCATTTAACACAACCAAAAATAACAACTCAAAACATTCATAAAAGTTCCCAAAAAAAAAAAAAAAAAAAACACAATTCTGAACATCACTTATCATGTATCATCAACCCATCAAACAAACGTACGCTTACGTGAACCCCTACGTCCCTTATCACCTTTACCAAAAGCACCACAAAGTCCACAAACAAGAACCTTAGGTGACGTGGGCTCTTTCGCATGTTCTCCACTGGATCGGCTCCTTCTGACCGTCTCGACCGGTCCAAGTGTAGTTTTCGAACATTTTGACGTATCATTTACGTTGGTTTGGACATGATCAACGTTAGATGGTAAACGTTTTGATTTGGTTGTTAGGAAATTGTCGTCCCATATTAAACCTGAGGATCCTTGTCTCCTGAATGATACTGATGATCTTTGTAGCCCTGCCATGTGATCAAATGATAATGTTGTTACGGATACAGAATGGAATTTGGTGTTTTTGATTTGTTTAGGCTTGATGTTCGGAGTTGTATACACGTATACGTTAGGCAGTTAGTTAGGGATATTTTTAGCTTTGATTTTTTATGTTTAGTGATATTTTTTGTGTTTTATAGGCCCAATTACTTACCAGCCTACCCATAGAGACAAAATTATTAGAAGTTTAAGACCTACTTGGTAGGGGCTTTTTGATAAGTTGGTAGCTTTTTGTTACAAAAATAATAGAGTTAACTACATTTTTGGTCCTTGTGGTTGTACCTGGATTTTATTTTTGGTCCATTTGTTTAAAAAGTTCGATTTTAGTCAAAATGCATAGTTTGGTTCCACTTTTGGTCCATTTTTTAACGTTAGTTCGATTAGTTAAGTCGAATTGTAAAGTGGCAACATTAGTCCTTTAACCTAACGGTCGTTGCAACGTTAGTCCTTTATACCAAAGATATTTTGCAACATTTGCAACGTTAGTCCTTTCAGTTATTTAGTCCTTTAAAAAATTCTAAAAAATTCGAAAAAATGTTTTTGTAGAAATTTTTTAAGATAAAAATTTCAAAAATTTTTAATTTTTTTTCTAAAAAATTTTCTTAAAAATTCTAAAAATAATTCGGAAAAAAATTTAAAAATAATTTCTAATTTTTTTTCTAAAATAAAATTCAAAAAATTTGAAATATATTCTAAAAAACTTTTTTTTTTTCCGAAAAAATTCTAAAAAATCTAAAATTTTTAAAATGTATATACATTGAAAAACATATATACATTGCAAAAATGTGTGTAAAATGTATACACGCTTTTAAAAAAAATATACCAAAGATCACACACACTTTTACACACTTTTTTTTATTAGAATTTTTTTAAAAAAAATTTAGAAATTCTTTTAGCATTGCCATTTTTAGAAATTTTTTAGCATTGACATTTCATGATTTTTTATATGGACTAAAAATTTCTAAAAAATGTACTAAAACTATCAATTTGATATGGTTTTAGTCTATTTTTAGAAACTTTTAGAAAAGTGAAACTAGTACAAAATTTTTAGAAAAGTGAAACCAAACTATCATTTTGATAAAAAAAATTGATATGGTTTTAGTCCATTTTGATATGGGTTAGTACAAAATTTCTAAAAACATGTCTACAAAATTTTGATATAGTTTTAGTCCATTTCTAGAAAAAATTTTGACTTTTTTTCTAAAAAAATCTCAAATTATTTTTTCGGAAAAAGTTTTTGTAGAATATTTTTCGAATTTTTTAGAAAAAAAATTTACAAATTTTTTCTAATTTTTAGGAAAAAGTTTTTTGTCAAAAACTTTTTAGAATTTTTAAGAAAATTTTTTTCTTGAAAAATTTTGAGATTTTTTCTTAAAATAAATTTAATTATTTTTTGAAAAAAAAATTTCACAAAAAACATTTATTAGATTTTTTTAGAATTTTTTAAAGGACTAACTAACACAAAGGATTAACGTTGCAAAAGATCTTTGGTATAAATGACTAACGTTGTTAACGAATCGTTAGGTTAAAGGACTAATGTTGCCACTTTACAACCGACTTAACTAATCGAACTAACTTCATTAAAAATGGACCAAAAGTGGAACCAAATTATGCATTTTGACTAAAATCGCAACTTTTTGAACAAATGGACCAAAAGTGAAATCCAGATACAACCACAAGGACCAAAAATGTAGTTAACTCTATTTTTTAAAATAAATAATTCCGTTTGGATGTATTAACTTCAAGCTTTTATTTTAAACAAATAGCTCATAAATGAAAAGTTGATTCATGAAGCTTTTTAAATATTTTGGAGCTGTTAAAATTTAAATTACTGATATACCCTCAAAACATTTGTTCACAATTATGGATATGTCATTTTACATGTTATAATTACTTTTGACAGCTAACTTACCAAACATTTTTATTGAAAAAAAGATACAACTTATAGCTCATGTTAACAGTTTTGTAGTTTACGAAGATAACATATAGTTTATGTACTAGTTTTACCAAACATACCCAAACTATATATATATATATATATATATATATATATATATATATATATATATATATATATATATACATCAAATCTAAATCCTAATTCAAATCCAAATCTTTATTCTAAACCTATCTACAAATCAAACGGGCCCTAAAGTCTTAGAGCTTAGCTCCACTAATAAATGGATATTTGAATTGATTTATTCAACTAGATGACATGGTAACAATGTAAGAGCACAAGGTACCATAACGCCAGCTCAGGTGTTCGTGTCACACCTCGCCGAAGGCGGAAACACGAGGTGTAACTGGAAAGGAACACCAGCAAAAGATAATAGAACATACCAACGTTTAAGATTTAAAGGAAATAATACATCATTACAATACTAGTTTAGCCGACATCGGAAAATATAATATAAAGTTTAGTTCCCCAAAAGATTGCGTTTTAATACATAATGATCAGTAGTGACATGTGAAAACTTCATTATGCAAAGACCTTGAAAAAAAGCTTATTGACGATCACATGAAATGCATGAGAGAAAACGGGTCAACTATGAAAATAGTTGGTGAGTGTACACGTTTCATATAATATGAAAGCTCTTAAGAGAGAGTCCAAGATTTTGGTCATTGAGAATAGTCCACAAAGCAAAGGCGTTGTCAATCCATTCAGGTTGTAAGTCCGCCCATACAAGACTTGTAACCTATGTGTTCACAAGCCAACGCATAAAAGTAGTATGTCTAGTAGTCAAGTATACTTTGTCATAATAGTTCACAATATAGCACCACGATATAATAATGTATGCCGTGCAAAGCCCTAGAATAAATAATATGCGCCCAAAGAATATAGTGAACGAGAGGTTGGCCGACCTCTAATAGCGCTATCCATAATACCTACTGATAGGAGACTAACAATGCGAATGTACGAACGGTACATCATAAAACTATTATATACAATTAAGAACGCTCCGAACATGAGAGACTTTGCACGCTCCACCAATAAGGCGAGACTTTAGGTTAAGAACGCTCCACCAAAACGGCGAGACTTTTAGGTCATAGCACGTACGGTTCAATAAGTTCAAACAAGTCATAAGTTCGTAATTAAGTTCAAGGGTTTGATTCAAGTTCAAAAATTCAGGTCAAAAGAGTTCATAAAAGTATGAATCAATTTAATTCAAGTATGGTTCATGCATTTCGCCCCAAAATATTGTAAAAACGGTAAAAAGGGGATTGTGATTACTCACCTGATGCAATAATTATGATGACAAAAGTGGATACACTGAAATGAGATGCAATCTCTATCCGCAACCTAATATGAATGATATGCTCTAATATAAGTCATGAAATAATGTTGTGCATGCAAACTCATAAGATATCCATACCACTTGTGCATTTGAAAATAAAGTTTATCATCGAAAAATAAGTTTATAACGTGTTGTCAAATTATAAAATACTTTACGCTTATATATATTGAAACAACATCCCACGATAGTCGTTTAGAAATAGAAAAAGAATTTATAGTTTTTCGTTGTAAAATAATATGCTTTGACAATTCATGAAAATGACTAATTTTGAGTGATCGTATATTATTCGTTATACCTTCGTTTAACGAACGGTTGAACATTTTGAAAAATAGAATAGGCGAACTCACTTTTACTTGTTGACATCGTTTTCTCCAAAGTATTCTATCGATATGAAAAATGGCTCCAAACATGGTCACTTGCGATAACCATTTTGGACTAATAAAATATGTAAGTGTTATTACTTGTGAAAAATAGTTACGATAGCCATAATTAAAATTCGTATAACTTAGTCGTTATAAGTCTGTTTTCTACGTTTTATATATCCTTAGTTTCGTGTTAATGTATACTAATATATTTTTGATAAATAGACTCATTTAGATAATGTTTAAAACTCATTTTTGCCCCTTAAATAACCCTTGACAGCTTGTATTTTTCAGAAAATTAGTTTTCGTCGTTAAACTTGAAAATAGCGTAACTTCTTCGTTATAGTTACGTTTTAACCCGTTCAAGCGACCACGGTTTCGTTTTAAAGTCTATTTTCTGAAAATATAAACCAAAACAATCCATGACCTGTTGAAATTTCCAGATTTTACGAAAATGGACAGCCCTTAATTAGAAGTTGTCGAAAATGATTTTTCTAGTGTAATACTTGTTCTAAACCCTTCCAATCAATACCAAAACTATTCTAAACCTACCATACACCTTCTTAGGGTGTCATGGGTTCCTAAACTTCATCAACAATGATAGGTTTCATGGGAATAATTATAGGATAGTTAACACTCATAATAAGTAATAAAAACAAGTAAATGTGGTATGAATACATATAATACTTGCATATTTTTGTAATAGCATAATAAAAATAGATCAAATATGATTATGAAAGAGTAGTAAAAACCATGAGAAGCTTACTAGAGTGATGATGAATTTTTTTTTTGAGCAAGTAAACCTAATAATCTTGAGGTTTTTATTCCAAAACCCTAACTAGATTACTACTAGAACTTGATTAACACTTGAAGCTTGAAAAATCAATGGTTTCTCCTTGTGTTCTTAGCTTGGCCGATCCTCAAAGAGAAAATGAGAGAGTTTCTTGCATATTTCACCTTTTGCTATGTGTTTCTATGTGTTTTTGTTTTGTATATTATTTGTATATTACTAATATCTAATCAAATAAATGAGTATGTGTCCATTATTTAGACAAGATATTTTTATAAAGGATGACATGGGGAGGTCGGCAAGGGGTTTTGGGCAAAAAGTTGTGTAGTTTTGTTAGTTAATTGTATTTAAAGTCAAGTATAATGTGTATTTGGTACATAAAATTAATTATTAAGTGTAGCGTTAGCTAAAAATCGATTTTAACGGAACCAAATAAAATATATCGAAGTCATAAAAATTATAAGAATACATTTCTCGCAAGTATTGAGTGAATAAATAATCGTCGATTAGAATTTACGAAAACCGTCGTATACAAAATAAATTCAAAACATCGGGTACATTAATAACATAATTTTCATACTTATAAAATGAGTATAAAAATATATCAGGATAATTGTTGGAAGTGTCGGTTCAATTATTAAAAATAAATGATCGTGCGATATTGTTTATTTAATAGAAAAATATACGTCAATGAAATATGCAAACCAATGCATGAACTAATATGAAATGATGTTACTGATGATATGTAGACTAACTCTAGTCTATATGTAGTGTTCTCAATGATGTTTCATGAATACGCAGCTAAACCCTTACGGTTACGCGAATTGATACTCGTAAACCTAGTTTACGAAAAATGATGAATATAAATTTTTCTCTGGGAATGAATAGTGTTTTGTGAATAGTAAAATTTTGAAATAACCTCTCAAAATATCAAATTGACTTAAAAAATGATGAATAGTAAAATGATAAATAGTAACCGATGAATAGTTAATTCCCGAGATGAATAGTAAAATTTTTTAAAGTTTGTAAAATGTCCGGAAATTGAGAATTGTGACATTCTTCCCCTGTTAAAGGAATCACGTCCTCGTGATTCAATTATTGATAACTATAGTTCGAACCTCGACAAGGGTTCTAAAAGTTCATGCTCGTGTGAATAGTCTAAATGATTATGTCAATGCTTATGCATATGGGTTCCTCATCCAACTAGGTACGTTCTCATGATCAGATTTGATGGGGTAAACTTACCCAATATCGAACGTAGCCCTCAAACGACCTTTTGAGTAAAAACTTGACTCTTAGCTTGATTTTCGCAACTCATCAAACAAGAACTGTCACTAGATCAAGCTTAGAAACAAGTTTTTAGAAAGATAGGATTCAACATCCTTGAATGAAGTCTTTGAAAGATTCGCTCGATCTTGGAATTGCTTACACAAATCAAATCAACAAAATAAATTACAACTAAGGTCGATATCGTTAGGTCTCAAATTAATCAATGTCATGAACGTGGTAAGAATTGGAAGTAAGTTATGTACTCAAAATCATGTGGTATGTAAATAAGGTGGTTGTTCAAAAGAATGTAATGCACCACGCATTGCGGGCTACTTCAAGACCCATATAGAATGCTCGACCACGCGGGGAACATCAATGTTCGATCTTGTGGGCCTTCTATTGCCAACGCCTGTGTTGGATGATTTCTCCTTGGTTGGGAGTCCTTTTCAACTTTGGATGTATTCGAAGGTGATCTAGACTTCCACACTGTAACATGCTAACCTTTTTCCTTGATTCCCAGTTCTGTTTGAGCAATTCCGCATGAAGTGGCCCGTCTGTCCACATTTGGTTCACCTCGCGCCTCCGAGTGGTGATAGTTACATCGAGTGCACATAGGATGTGGACCTGCGATCTTCGGGACCTGAGTTATTGTTCGTAGTTCCCAACCTACTCGTTGTCTCTTGTGTTGTTGATTTTGGTCATGGCTTATTTGCCGATCTTCCCGCCTCTTTCGTCCACCGCCGGCCTTTCGTTAGTTCACCGCACTGATCACATCATTTGTTAAGCGGCACGCCATACCCACAGTGCTTGCAGAGTGGTTGGGTTCGATGAGGTGACATCCTCCTAATTTCGTGTATCAATCCCCAAATATATCGGTCGATCAACTCCACAAAGGAAACCATGTGAGGAACCATTCTAGTTAACTCGTGGAAACGGTCGTGTACTTGTTGACTTCTACTCCTACCATCAGTGGTTTCAAAATTCGCTTCCACCGACTTCATCTTTTCTACAAGACTCATCGCTAGTAGTTTCTTGAATGCTTCCCAAGATAACGATTTGCAACCCTCTTGCTCGGTATGTAGTTGGTTGTTCCACCGGTCAATGCTCAACCAGTAGTAGACCAAACAGAGAACTCAACCTTATTTTCTTCAAGACATTTCGTGATACCGAGTTTCGACTCAACATTCTCGAACCGTGATAGTAGCCCAATGGCACCCTGCGCCATAAAATTCCATTGGCTTGCATGTCATGAAAGCCTTGTAGCCGCATCCATGACCAATGTTTGAAGTACCTTCTCCAACGCTGGTTGCTCTAGCATCAAGGTGCGTCACAATTTGGGTGAGTAGGTCCGCTATTCCAGCAGCGTTGTTGTTTGGATTGTCATTGTTGTTTGGGTTAGCATTGTTGTTTGGGTCGACGTGGTTTTTGACTCCTGAGCGTGTGTTTCTTGCAGCTATGATCCTGCAGTGGACCAAAACATCGGATTGAGTAAATGACACTCAAACGAAGGCAGATGAGGTGCAGAACGGTTGTAATTTGTGTCATAGTGATCGAAATATGACAGGAACAGAGACATGTTTTGTCTAACAAGTCGAAAGATGGAAAAGAGAAGGTATAAACAAGGTACAGTAACATAAACGTTAACATAAAAACATGCTATGCATACCCACCCGACCAATGCAGTTTCAGGTGACCAGACTCTTAAGACTCGACTAAACATGATCCAAGACTACCACTATTATCATTGCATGATTCTTCATGAATTAGACATAGGTGATCATGCTATGTATAATTTAGGATTAACGAGGCAATGATAGGACTAGTTGACTCGTATGATGTCGATGTTTAATAAAAATTTATTCTGGTTATAGTTGCGATTTTTATTTAAAAAAAATCGGCATTCTCTATAACCTCTGCTCTGATACCAATCTGTCACACTCACCGGAAGGCGAAACACGAGTGTAATCGAAAGGAACACCATCAAAAGATAATAGAACATACCAACGTTTAAGATTTAAAGGAAATAATACATCATTACAATACTAGTTTAGCCGACATCGAAAATATAATATAAAGTTTAGTTCCCAAAAGATTGCGTTTAACACATAATGATCGATGAGTGACATGTGAAAACTTCATTATGCAAAGACCTTGAAGAAAAGCTTACTGACGATCACCTGAAATGCATGAGAGAAAACGGGTTGACTATGAAAATAGTTGGTGAGTGTACACGTTTCATATAATATGAAAACTCTTAAGAGAGAGTCCAAGATTTTGGTCATTGAGAATAGTCCACAAAGCAAAGGCGTTGTCAATCCATTCAGTTGCAAGTCCCGCCCATACAAGACTTGTAACCTATGTGTTCACAAGCCACTGCATAAAAGTAGTATGTCTAGTAGTCAAGTATACTTTGTCATAATAGTTCACAATATAGCACCACATATATAATAATGTATGCCAGGAAAAGCCCCTAGAATAAATAATATGCGTCCTGTAACATAGTGAACGAGAGGTTGGCCACCTCAATAGCGCTATCCATACTACCAACCGATAGGAGACTAACAATGCGAATGTACTGAACAAAGACATCATACAACTATTATATACAAATAAGAACGCTCCGAACATGGGAGACTTTGCACGCTCCACCAATAAGGCGAGACTTTAGGTTAAGAACGCTCCACCAAAACGGCGAGACTTTTAGGTCATAGCACGTACGGTTCAATAAGTTCAAACAAGTCATAAGTTCGTAATTAAGTTCAAGGGTTTGATTCAAGTTCAAAAAATCAGGTCAAAAGAGTTCATAAAAGTAGGAATCAATTTAGTTCAAGTATGGTTCATGCATTTCGCCACAAAATATAACTAAAACGGTCAAAAGGGGATTGTGATTACTCACCTGATGCAATAATTATGATGACAAAAGTGGATACACTGAAATGATGATAACGCTCATATTGTGCACGTTTTTAGTAGCATTATGTGTACTTTTATATCTGTTATTTGGTTATATTTGCGTGATTATAGTACTTAAACGCATCAATAGATGTTTGTCTAGTGTTTATAACCAAGTGTGGAAACGGAGGAAAATGAAGAAATGTTCAAGAAATGTAGATTCCGCTTCAAGAAGTCTAAATCGGTGTCTCAAGGACCTTTGAAGACCATAGTGATTGAAGAACCAAGTTCGCAGTAAAGCGAAGAAAGATCAAGTTTCCGATTCAAGATCCAACCGGATCCGGTTACAACCGTAATCGGATCGGTTGGAAAACGCCTTGAACAATGTTTGACCATCGCCACCGATCGGTCGCAACCCGCAACCGGATCGGTTGGCTAGTTGTTATTGAAGACCAGCCGGATCGGTTGGTCGTATGACCGATCCGGTTGAAGAAGTCGTGATCCGCCAATCTTCATCACTAAGCTTTCCTTTGCATCCAAACGATTCTAGGCCCTTCTTGGTGTATTCTAGTCCCTTCCTTACTCCTTGGAGGCCAAGTTCAGCATTTAATACCCTAGGCCTTGGAATTAGTATAAATAGAGGCTAATTGTGAGCATATGAAAGACACCTAAAAAATACAAATCTCTACTCATCAAACAAAGCCTTAAGCTCTAAAAATTCGTCCTTAGAAATCCGTAGAAGTTTGGAGTTCCGAAGTTCCACATTTGGAGGCCAAAACACCAAGAAGTCTACCTCAATCCTTTGGGAATCATTACTACACCATTTGTAATCTTATTCCAAGCATTGTAAGACTTTTAATCATGTTTTCTAATGTTCAAAGTTCTGAGTTTATGTTCATGTTTGCTATGAGTGGCTAGTTTCTTTATACAATTGCTTAAATGATGTTGAGTATCATATGATTAGTTAGTGATGGTGTTAACATGTTTTAATTCAATTTCAAGTTGATTCTAAGATCCAATTGTGCTAAAGTTTCATAGTGACATTTGATAATCAAGTTTGGCTAATTGATAGTAAACGTTGGGGTCGAAAGAACTTATTGTTATTCAACTAGTCATAATCATTTTGTCTATGGATGATTGTTTTTACCCATTATTCTTGATTATACAAAGGAACTAAGGTGTGGTTGTAATAAGAACACTTTTTGATTATCAAATTGGATTGGTTGGAAACATCTAAATGGTCGTAAGATTAGTTATTGAGAATCAATTGTAGCCTTTTGTCTATGATCGGTTACCTTTTGTATTGACCATTTCTTAAGCAATTTGATGAACAAGTGGATGTTTTTGTGTTTAAGTTTATGTATGTAGACTTATGAAACTTGAATTGATCTTGAATTGATTGGTTAAACATAATGCTTGTTTTATGAACTAAAATCTTGAAGGTTTAACTTGTAAGAACAATAGATTAGTCTTCCGACTAATTATCACAATCAACATGTTAAGAGGTTAACACAATCACATTAATCTATGATATGAAACTAGTTTAAGCAAGTGTAGTTTTTAGTCATCTGAATTTCATTATATCTATTTGCTTTATTATAGAGGCTAATTGTGAGCATATGAAAGACACCTAAAAAATACAAATCTCTCTACTCATCAAACAAAGCCTTAAGCTCTAAAAATTCGTCCTTAGAAATCCAGAGAAGTTTGGAGTTCCAGAAGTTCCACATTTGGAGGCCAAAACACCAAGAAGTCTACCTCAATCCTTTGGGAATCATTACTACACCATTTGTAATCTTATTCCAAGCATTGTAAGACTTTTAATCATGTTTTCTAATGTTCAAAGTTCTGAGTTTATGTTCATGTTTGCTATGAGTGGCTAGTTTCTTTATACACTTGCTTAAATGATGTTGAGTATCATATGATTAGTTAGTGATTGTGTTAACATGTTTTAATTCAATTTCAAGTTGATTCTAAGATCCAATTGTGCTAAAGTTTCATAGTGACATTTGATAATCAAGTTTGGCTAATTGATAGTAAACGTTGGGTCGAAAGAACTTATTGTTATTCAACTAGTCATAATCCTTTGTCTATGGATGATTGTTTTACCCATTATTCTTGATTATACAAAGGAACTAAGGTGTGGTTGTAATAAGAACACTTTTTGATTATCAAATTGGATTGGTTGGAAACATCTAAATGGTCGAAGATTAGTTGTTGAGAATCAATTGTAGCCTTTTGTCTATGATCGTTACCTTTGTATTGACTATTTCTTAAGCAATTTGATGAATAAGTGGATGTTTTGTGTTTAAGTTTATGTATGTAGACTTATGAAACTTGAATTGATCTTGAATTGATTGGTTAAACATAATGCTTATTTTTATGAACTAAAATCTTGATTTAAGGTTTAACTTGTAAGAACAATAGATTAGTCTTCCGACTAATTATCACAATCAACATGTTAAGAGGTTAACACAATCACATTAATCTATGATATGAAACTAGTTTAAGCAAGTGTAGTTTTAATCATTTGAATTTCATTATATCTATTTGCTTTATTATATGTTTTGATAGACTCCGTTAATTCAAACTTGTGTTTAGATTCACTCAAATCCCTGCGAATGATCCCGACTTACCTTCATAACCTTGCTATAACGGACGAGTATACTTGCTCGTATGTGTTCTTGGTAATATTGGTAATTCACCTTTATAATTTTAAAACTTGTACACAACCAAAGACATCAAGTTTTTGGCGCCATTGCGGGATTTGATTGTGTTTCAACAAGTTTTGAATTCCAAAGTCGACTCAAAAAAAAAAAAAAATCTCAGAACCTTAACCGGATCCGGTTGCCCTCAACCGAATCGGTTACTAGTTTGTCCATCAATCAATGGTCTAACCGATCGGTAACATCCCGCAACCGATCCGGTTACCTATTCTCGACCCATAAAAACTGTTTTTGTTGTTTGTCCGTGTGTTTAGATATTGCCCGGATTCTAGGACATTGTATGAACACTGAGCAATGGAATAGAACCAATTTCACCTCTTACCAACCCCGAACGCTTGATTCGAAGCAGAAGGAGAACACGCTTCATACCATTGGAAAATCGTGTACCAAGAGTACCAAACCCACCATTTGATAACCTCATCAAGCCAAAGTTGTTTACAACCCTTTCACCAACTTACCTTTTCCCATGGCGGACGATCAACCCATGTGGGAACCAACTGCATCGTAGCACCAACCCCGAAAGTGCTATTGTTGCTATTAACCTTGGTGACAACTTCACCGTGAAGCGGACATCACCTTTCTATGATCAAAGACCGAAAATTCGATGGTCAGACGGGCCGATCCGATAAGTACATTGCCGAATTCATCGAAATTTGCGGCATGTTCCAAGATGGCGACACCGATGTCAATGCCATCAAACTCAAACTTTTCCCATCATCACCGCCGGAGATGCTAAAGTATGGTATAATGAATTAACCCCGGAATCATCAATACTGGGAGGAGATGAGGCAAGCTTTTGTGAGCCGATTCTTTCCACCGCCATGTTTGATCGACATGGGAGAAATTGCGCTTTCAACCAAAACCCAACGATCACTTGTCGAAGCTTGGCTTCGAATGAAAGATTTGTTTCAGAGTTGTCATGGACATGGACTATCAAAAGGAACCATTATCCAAATCTTTTACCATGGACTAGATGAAATCTCTCAAGGCATCCTTGATGCCGGAGGAATTTTCTCTATAAGACCCCAACGATGCACATCAATTGCTCGAGGATCGAGTACTTTCAAACTTGATTGGTCCAAAGATTCCAAAACCAAACCTCTCCCGAAAACCGTTGCTTTTGTCGAAAACACCGACGCCTCAAAACTCATGGAGAAGATGGAAGCGTTAACCTCAAAAATCAACTCGCAATATAAAGATATCAAAGATGAAATGAAAGAAATGCGAGACGGATGCAACAATTGTGGAGGAAATCACCCATCGTCCGAAAAGCGACGATAAACCTATGGGTGGACCAAAGGAAGGAGAAGCGTTAATTACGCCAAGGAGGATACCGTGGAGGAGGATATCGTAGTAATTATTACGGTCGAAATTCGGAAATTGGCAAGATCACCCACCAAGGGATGACAAACGTGATTCTCAACCACGAATTGACGATCCACCACCACAAAATCCTCGACAAAAGACGGAAGAAACCGAATTCAAAACCATGAGAGAATTCGTGGTCGGTCAAAAATGCGCAAATGATTTTATCAAAATCAAATTTTCAATCTCAAAGCCAAAGTTGAGCAAGGATGTAAAATCATCAAGCATCTATCCAAGATCTTGAAAACAAGCTCATGACTTTCTCGACCAACATTCCTCTAGACCATCCGGTTCATTGCCAAGTAACACTCAATCCAACCCAAAACCATCAAATGATAAGCGCATCATTCCACCACAAACAAGAAATGAGCATATCAATGATGTTTTCACAAGAAGTGGTCTCTCGACGATCCACCACCTAATCCTAATACTCCCGTCACCATTGATAGTGAGGATGAAAACGAGGAACCAAACACAACTCAAACCACCAAAAGAAAAACATTCCATCCGCTAAGGCGATACACCAAAAATTCCTTATCCTCAACGCCTAAAGAAAGAAAAGATGGAAGAACGTTATAAAAGTTCATCGAAATAATCAAAGAGGTTAGACTCAATGTTCCTCTCGTTGATGTCTTAGCCGGAATGCCCAATTACGGAAATTTCAAAGAACTTAATAACAAAAGCAAGCTTGAGCAAATATCGCAGCCTTTTCTTAACGAAGAATGCTCACCTATAGTTCAAAACAAAATCCCACCAAAGCTCGGAGATCCGGGAGCTTTCTTATTCCATGTACTTTCGGAATAATGTTAAATGCGATGCTTTGGCCGATCTTGGCGCAAGTATCAATTTGATGCCTTATTCACTCTATTCCAAGTTGTGCAACAACGACTGAAACCAACAAAATGAGCATCCGATTGGTAAATCATTCCTATCAATATCCCGTGGAATCACGAGAATATGCTTGTTCAAGTCGGTAAATTCATTTTCCAAGAGACTTTGTGATCTTGGAAATGGAAGAAGATAGTAAAGTTCCACTCATTCTAGGAAGACCTTTCCTAAATACCGATGCAATCATCAAAGTGAAAGGAAAGGAACTCAACCTTGAGTTGGAGAAGATCGAATCACTTTTCTAATCGATAAAGCAATGCGCTACCCACATTCCAAGTGATGACACTTGTTTTAACGTCGATATTATTGATGAAGTCACCGATGAGGAATTAGACGACATCGAACGAATCCGATCCATTCATGACTACTTCGAAAAATCAATGAAACATTTTGATAAAGAATTTGATGATTTCATGAAAGTAGAATTCAAGGAGAGAACTCAGAAGAAGAAGAAATGGAGGAAGAGGAAGAAAATTTAGAAGAAATAACTTTCAATAACGAGATGCGAATTAAATCCTCTATCAAGAACCACCCACAGATCTCGAACTCAAACCTCTCCTGATCATCTTGAATATGCTTATTTGGAGGAAAACTCTTCTTCCAAAGAGTCATATCTTCATTGCTCGAGGATAATGAGAAAGAAAGTTTAGTTTCGTCTTCAAAATCACAAACAAGCTTTTGCTTGGAAAACATCCGACATCCCGTGAATTAGTCACAATTTTGCAAACACAAAATCAATTTTGAAGAAGGAATTAAACCTGTGGTAGAACGTCAACGCCGACTCAATCCCAACATGAAAGAAGTTGTTAAAAGGAAATCATAAAATTCTCGATGCCGAATCATTTACCCAATCGAGGATAGCCTGGGTAAGCCCCGCACATCGTGTTCCCAAGAAAGGAGAAATGACGGTTGTAACTAATGAGCGAAATGAACTAGTTCCAACTAGAAATCCACCGGATGGCGCGTTTGTATTGACTATCGTAAGTTAAACAAAGCCACCGAAAAGATCACTTTCCGCTCCCATTCATGGATCAAATGCTTGAAAGACTAGCGTAAAATAAATTCTTTTGTTTCCTCGACGGATTTTCGAGGATATTTTCAAATTCCATCGATCCTAACGATCAAGAAAATACCACCTTCACTTGTCCTTTTGGAACCTCACGATATCGGCATATGCCTTTTGGTCTTTGCAATGCACCGCGACTTTTCAGAGGTGTATGATCGCCATATTCCAAGACATGCTAGAAACCTCCATGGAAGTTTTCATGGATGATTTTTCGCCTTTGGAGACTCATTTGAAGCTTGTCTTTCAAATCTCGATAAAATGCTCGAAAGATGCGAAACCGCACATCTTGTTCTCAATCGAGAAATGCCACTTTATAGTAATCAAGGAATTGTGTTTACACAAAATCTCCAAAGTTAGGAATGGAGGTAGACAAGGCAAAGGTCGATGTCATCTCAAAACTTCCACCACCAACTAACGCCAAAGCCGTTAGAAGTTTTTAGACATGCCGGTTTTTACCACGATTCATCAAATATTTTTCAAAATATCTCGTCCGATGACAAAACTTCGAGAAAGAATCTATCTTTGACTTCAATGCATATTGCATAAAAGCTTTCAAACACCGAAATCTCAACTTACTAGTGCTCGATCATGGTTTCACCTAATTGGTCACTACCTTTCGAACTTATGCGCGACGCAAGCGATTTTGTCGTTGGAGCCGCCTTAGGCCAACGTGAAGGAAAACACTTTGCCTATATATTTTGCTAGCAAGACATCGAATAGTGCTCAAAGAAAATTATACCACACCGAAAAAGAATTACCGGCCGTCGTTTTTCATTCGACAAATTCGATCATACCGTGCTCCAAAAAAACTGCTTTTACCGATCATTCAGTACTCAAGTATCTGTTTCACCAAGCAAGACGCTAAACCACGCCTTATTCGATGGATTTTACTACCCAAGAATTTGACATAGAAATCAAAGATAAAAAGGAGCAGAGAATCTGTCACGATCACTTATCTCACTCGAAAATCCCAATCTTGAGGAATTATAGAAGAAGAAATCGATGATTATTTTCCGATGAAACTCTCATGACCATCGATGGAAATGACGATCCTTGGTTTGTCGACTTTGCAAATTACCTCACGGAGGAATTCTAAAAGGTCTAACTCATGCTCAAAGAAGCAAATTCTTTTCGAACTCAAATACTACTTTTGGGAAGAACCATATCTTTTCAAAATGTGTCCCGATGGGATGATCCAAGATGTGTTTTGGTTCAAACCCGAAAAATTCTTGACGAATGTCATCATGGCCCAACTGGGGATATTATGGTCCTTCCACCATGCCTAAGAAAGTTTTTGATGTCGGATTCTATTGGCCAACAATATTCAAAGAAGCACACACACTTGTTCAAAATTGTGACGCTTGTCAAAGAACCACCAATCTCTCTGAGAGATGAAATGCCATTAACAAGCATTCAAGTTTGTGAAATATTCGATATTTGGGGAATAGATTTCATGGGACCTTTCCTAAATCCCACAAATTTGAATACATTCTCGTTGCTATAGATTACGTGTCCAAATGGGCGTGTCAAGCTTTACCAACAAACGATGCTCGTGTCGCCGTTAATTTCCTCAAAAGCTTTTCGCTCGTTATGGAATCCCCAAGGCATTAATAAGCGATCGAGGAACTCATTTCGCAACCAACAAATGGAGAAAACCATGAAAAGATATGGAGTTCATCATCGATTATGACAAACTATCACCCACAAACCAAAGGGTCAAGTCGAAAATACCAACAGAGCTCTCAAAAGAATACTAGAAAAATGTTGAAGGACAATCCTTCATTGTGGGCAAAAGAAACTGACGATGCTCGTGGGCATTTCGACAACTTATAAAACACCAATTGGCACAACCTCATGCACTCTTGTATGGAAAAACTTGTCATTTGTCGCTCAAGTTGAACATCGTGCTTATTGGGCTCTCGTAAATTGTAACACCGATCTCAAAATAGCCGGAGAGAAAAGATTCCCGCAATTGCACGAACTCGATGAATTAAGACTCCAAGCTTATGAAAACTCCAAACTGCATAAAGCCGTAACAAAAGCTTATCACGATAAAAAGCTACGAATTCGAAAAGAATTCAAAGCGGAGATAAAGTTCGCTTTTAACATGAAATTCAAATTCAAAGCTCCTAAGTTACAACCAAAATGGTTTGGACCATATGTCGTTAAACATGGATATCCATCCGGTATGTCGAACTCTATGACAAACAAGTGGAAGTTTCATTGTTAATGGACACCGAATCAAGTTATACTACGACAAGGAGCAAACGAAGAAGTTTCAGCCATGACAGTTTCTGGCGACACCATGAGAATGAATTCAACCTATCACCTTTGTAGCACCATTTCGTGAAGAATCCCACAAACTGCTCCATGGAAACCATCTCACGAGTTAAATGCGGGACGATATTGAAGCTACCGGTGAAGAATTCATGTACATCCCCGAACTTTTCAAAATGTTCAAAGTCGCCTCATGCGGTTCAATAAATTCAAATAGACTCGAGTCAGCCGATGACTCCCAGAATAAAACAAGCGCTTCTGAGGCAACCACCAGTGTGTTTGATTTTCTATGGTCACTCCCAAAGTTTAAACCCGGTTGAACTTAAGTGTGAGGGTGCCATCCTTTAATAAAACCTTTTGTTTGTTTATAAGATTGTGTGCGGTGATGATTTCTCCAATGACGATGAGTGTGTAAATACTCATCATTTTTAGTCAACCGAATCGCAAAACGTTTAAAATGCTCGAATGCATCAAAATATTGAAAATATTCCAAAATTGCATTTTATATGTTTCGGATGCAAAATGTTTAAAATCGATGAAAAATGAGCAAAGTTTGCATAATTGGCGCTTCAGGTCCCCAAGTTTCTAAAATTGTCAAAATAGTCCCCGAGTCAAAATTTCAAAGAAAAGTCACCAAAGGTCCTTTTAAAATCATAAGTTGTCAAATTTAGTCCTTTGGTGAAAAATATAAAAGTTTGAGAAAATTACAAGTTTGGTCCTCCAACTTTGAAAATTGGCAAAATGGCCTCTGAAATTGGAAATGGCAAGTTTAGTCCTTGTACTTTTGAGATTGTCAGCTTTAGTCCTTGAGAAACTTTGCTTAATTGGCGTACCTTGGCCTTGAATTTTCGTGACTTGACAACTTTAGTCCTTGATTTTAACCCTTTAATACCTGGGCCTTGTCAATACTTAATTGTGACCCTCGCCACAACCCTTTTGGACTCCCCATTATGACCCCTTGTATTACTAATATCCGTCAAACCATCCGTCAAAACACCCCATGGCGCCAACCTTCTTCTCCCACTGATAACCTCGCTTCACCCTCGCAACACACTTCCACCCCATCCTCCACTTCAACATATCACCTCCTTGTCCCTCCACCTTCACAATATCCAAAACCCATTAATATCAATAACCGCTCTAAAAATGCTCTTGACTATTTTGGCGCCAAAATCCACTTGGACGGATATGATGAATTAGAGATCCAATGGTCGGAAATTGGGAAACAATCGGAAGATGAGAAGCCTTTGGCATATAAAAAGGAGGAGAGAAGCGAGAAAAGGATCGCTTAGTGTAATTTAGTTTTAGCTTATGTCTTTTAAGTTTTAAGTTTTCCATTTCAAGTTTAAGCTTTCAAAGTATTTTGTAATCTTATTTCAAAGGTATTAAGAACTTAATTTCAAGATCAATTTCGCTTTGTTTTCATAAATTCAGTTTATGTCAATTTCATGATTAAATTATCATAATTTGCAAAAGATGTTAATGGTTGTTGTCTTGAACTCAAAAGCTCAATAAACTCTTAAAAGCTCTTATAAGCTTTTAGAAACCAAAAGAAAGTAAGTTCTGATTAAAAGAAAAATTCCAAAATACCAAAAAATTAGTTAAAAATAAAAATCGTGGAAATGAAGATCAAAAGCTGAAGAATGTTGGTTATTGGATTGATTCTGGTTTAGAGCTTCTTGGGAAGCCATAGGAGTGATCTCAGTCTTTGGTTCTTTGTTTTGTGCATTAACTCGTTTTGTAAGCCATTTCCTTAAAATTTACATTTCTTAGTATAAGTGTTTAAATAGTGTTAATTTTAGTTCAATTCTGTTTTATTACAGTTAATATCAGTTAATAAGTAGATATATTAGTTAAAAAACTTGTTTTAATACTATGTTTTATAATGCTTTAGTAAAAGGTGTTTGGATCAATTTGGTTATCTCAGACAGTAGCCAACCGTGTCATTACTTGTTGTGTTTTCATGTCACTTTAGCATTTAGTAGCTCAAGACAAGCATAAAACCAAGTCTTATTTGAGGAAAAGTCAAGATCATTGTTAAAACCATGCCACTTGTTAACTCGTTAGAGATTAAGATTGCATAATCATCATTTAAGTTTTAAAAGTTGTTTATCTACCTTAAATCGTTTCATATTAGCTTAATATAACATATTTAGTCATTTAGGATCATCATAAGTTCATAAAAGTCAAACTAGTATATTTTATAAAAGTCAAAATTTCAAATACCGTTTTGAATAAACTTTAGAATTTTATTGTGTACTTAATATTAAGATTTAGCTTAAATCCTTTTGGGATATTAAATTTTATTTGCTAACAAAATTAGAAAATACTAGTTCAGTTTTAATTAGCTTGTAAAGTGCTTATTTTTAAGCTTGTTTTGACCCCTTTTTCTGAAATATGCCCTGTGCACAGTGATTTCCAACTTTTTCAAGAGCTTCTCAAAAGCTTAATAGTGGAAGCTAAACTTTGTAAATTAACTTATTAGAGATTTCAGTTGGTTAGCTAGTTAGTTCAAGTGGTTGTTTTCAATTCTTAGCTTATTTCAGTGCTTAAATACTAGCTTAAAGATACTTAGAAACCAAATAGTTTCCTGTGCAACAGTTAATCTTTATGCTTATTTGGATTTTGCTAAAGTGCTTATTTCTATGTTTTTGTGCTTATTCAGTTGCAACATTAGCCTATAATTATTCTCTTAGCTTATCTCAGTTTTCCTTTGCTTATTTTTAGCTTAAAAGCCACTTTGGCTTAAATCTTTTTCTTATTTCCTTTTAAAGTCCACTGTTGAGAACTTCAGCTTATACAGTGCTTATTATTCAGTTTTATAAAAAGTTTCAGTTGTGAAAAGTGTTTATTTTAGTGTACTTAATAAGTTTGAAAAAGAAAAATCGAAAAAAAAAAAATAAGTAAGCAAAAGGCAAGATTCGAACCCAAGACCTCCTGCCCAACAGTCCACGCTCCAACACTCCTCACAGAAACCATCTGCCCTTGGGACTTCCTTGGTTCTTTTCTTGCACAATCTAATACATAACCCTCTTTTGTCTCTTTAGCTTATACGATCAATTTAGCTTATTTCTAGCTTATTCGAGCTAGCTTTTTCAGCTTTTGTATTTTTATAAAATTGTATTAGTATTAAGTATTTTATAAAAAGTTTGATTTTTCCAAATAGTTTTAGTATTTTTAAACATTTAATTAGTGTAAAATCTTAATTAATTCATAATAAAAATATAAAAGTCAAAAAATATAAATCTTTTTCTAAAATTTTCTTTTGTCATATATTATGTAAAATTTTTTTTACACTCATAGGACTTTTATTTCATAAATTTTACGCTTTTGTCTTGCGCCCAAACAGTAATTTTTATAAATAACGACGTTTCCATTTTAAGTAACGTTTTAGATAATTTGAGTTTACGCTTTAGTTAAAATAGTTTATTTAAGATATTTTATTTTATAAAATCACAAAAACATCATTGTAAATATAGTGATAGCGTTTATTTAATATATTTTAACTTTTTAAATTTTCTTAATTTGTATTTAAGTCGCTTTATTTTATAACCTTTTTCAGTAATGTAATTATCCATCAAAATCCTTTCCGATCACTATCCTTAGTGATCATTCTATCATCTGAGTTTGTTTTGACACACCATTGAGTCTCCGTGGGACATAACGACCGGAAACACTATACTCCCGGATCTTCATTGAGTTCGTGCTCGAGCGCTTTAAGTCGACACGATCCGCCATTCACAAGTGGCGTGCTTGAGTGATTTAGCTTGACTGCTTGGCACGCATCAAACGCCAAGAATGAAGAAAGAATTTTAAGTCGATAAACTCGTTGACATATCGGTTTCATATCTATTTTCCCTATTTCTATACTTTGAAGTTCGCTTTCATCGAGGACAATGTCTAACTTAAGTGTGGGGTGAATAGGAAAAATTAGAGTTTTCATGCTTAAATTTAAAATTTTGTTTGCCCTTGTGATCTAGTTGTTTTCACACTTTTAGGATTATCTATTAGAATAATGGATCATTCCATTGGTAAAATTGGTAATATTTGAAACTTCGAGATGTGTTCGATTACTATTGCAATCCATTCGGGATCGATAAACATTTGCTAGCACATATTATACCTTTCCACTAAATTGTGAGGATTTGAGCCTATTTCTTATTAGCATACATCTTTTATGCTTAGATCTTTTGCTATGAGTGTCTTCGGTGATTTTATTTATTCTAGAACTTGTGCTTGTAAATCATTACCAAACCGCAGTGAGATTGCATTAGTGCGATATAAGTAAATTCGTGTGATAAAGAGGCACCTTAGATTTAACCCAAATGGCCTTCCATTTTACATCTAATGATGTATTAGCTAGCCTCATTGGTTAGTTAACCACCACATGGACCCATTTGTAGTGCTCATTTTTAAGCACTAGATACCCTAGTTACACCTTCTCGAGTCATCCCTTTCATTTTGCTTCACCCGTAAAATACAAAAAGATTTTACACTTTAAACCTTAGCCTATCCCGTATCAATGTCTAACGGTTGGTTGCTAGTCACCGGAAAGTGAAGATTGTTCAAATGATTATAAGTACCACATCCTATGTGATTGATTAAGCCATGCGTTGAGTTTATGTTAATATATATATATATATATATATATATATATATATATATATATATATATATATATATATATATATATATATATATATATATATATATATATATATATATATATATTTGTGTTGAAAGTATGGAAATAATAGCCAATGTGCTATGATCGAAGAACAATTGTCATGGAAAAGCAAAGAGTTGTGGAAAGTGGAAAAGAAGAAAGCAAAGCTATAATCGTTTATTTGGTTCGTGGAATGTTTGGTAGTTAGCAACTTGGGTATTAGACTTGATTTCATTTTTATTTTAACACCAATTTCATAACATTCCCATGCCTTATCCATACCCTTCACCCAAGCCTATCATTATAACCCGAATAAAAGCCCTCTTTAGATGTTTTACTTGGTGCTCACGCCACGTCGGTGGAGTTTTGTTTCTTGTACAAGCTTATGGTAATAATCTAATCATGACCGAGCAATGAGTGTGATTTATCTTGTTACTCCCTAAAAATGAGTGATTGAGTGAATTATATTTCGTTCCCTTTTCGTGAGGTGTTTTGAAATGTTAATCATGCAAGAAAATCATTGGATATTGTCAAACATCTTGATTTTTCACCTTTATAAAGCATAATTGATGAATCTTCTCTCGTATTTATACTTGGTTGATTTGCATCACATTTTCATAATCACGATCTTGTACCAGTGAATGTCTTTTCCTAGATTTGCTTGAGGGCAAGCAAAGTTTAAGTGTGGGGGAATTTGATAACGCCAGTTGTGCACGCTTTTAGTAGCGTTATGTGTACTTTTATATCTCATTATTTGGTTATATTTGCGTGATTATAGTACTTAAACGCATCAATAGATGTTTGTCTAGTGTTTATAACCAAGTGTGGAAACGGAGGAAAATGAAGAAATGTTCAAAGAAAACGTAGATTCCCGTTTGATGAAGTCTAAATCGGTGTCTCAAGGACCTTTGAAGACCATAGTGATTCAAGAACCAAGTTACGCAAAGTAAAGTGAAGAAGATCAAGTTTCGTGATCTCGGAAGATCCAACGGATCCGGTTACAACAGAATCGATCCGTTACAACCGTAACCGGATCGGTTGGAAACGGCCGAAACAATGTTTTGACCATCGCCACCGATCGGTCGCAACCGCAACCGGATCGGTTGGCTAGTTGTTATTGAAGACCAGCGGATCGGTTGGTCGTATGACCGATCCGGTTGAAGAAGTCGCATCCGCCAATCTTCATCACTAAGCTTTCCTTTGCATCCAAACGATTCTAGGCCCTCTCTTGGTGTATTCTAGTCCCTTCCTTACTCCTTGGAGGCCAAGTTCGACATTTAATACCCTAGGCCTTGGAATTAGTATAAATAGAGGCTAATTGTGAGCATATGAAAGACACCTAAAAAATACAAATCTCTCTACTCATCAAACAAAGCCTTAAGCTCTAAAAATTCGTCCTTAGAAATCCAGAGAAGTTTGGAGTTCCAGAAGTTCCACATTTGGAGGCCAAAACACCAAGAAGTCTACCTCAATCCTTTGGGAATCATTACTACACCATTTGTAATCTTATTCCAAGCATTGTAAGACTTTTAATCATGTTTTCTAATGTTCAAAGTTCGAGTTTATGTTCATGTTTGCTATGAGTGGCTAGTTTCTTTATACAATTGCTTAAATGATGTTGAGTATCATATGATTAGTTAGTGATGGTGTTAACATGTTTTAATTCAATTTCAAGTTGATTCTAAGATCCAATTGTGCTAAAGTTTCATAGTGACATTTGATAATCAAGTTTGGCTAATTGATAGTAAAGCGTTGGGGTCGAAAGAACTTATTGTTATTCAACTAGTCATAATCATTTTGTCTATGGATGATTGTTTTACCCATTATTCTTGATTATACAAAGGAACTAAGGTGTGGTTGTAATAAGAACACTTTTGATTATCAAATTGGATTGGTTGGAAACATCTAAATGGTCGTAAGATTAGTTATTGAGAATCAATTGTAGCCTTTTGTCTATGATCGGTTACCTTTTGTATTGACCATTTCTTAAGCAATTTGATGAACAAGTGGATGTTTTTGTGTTTAAGTTTATGTATGTAGACTTATGAAACTTGAATTGATCTTGAATTGATTGGTAAACATAATGCTTGTTTTTATGAACTAAAATCTTGACGAAGGTTTAACTTGTAAGAACAATAGATTAGTCTTCCGACTAATTATCACAATCAACATGTTAAGAGGTTAACACAATCACATTAATCTATGATATGAAACTAGTTTAAGCAAGTGTAGTTTTTAGTCATCTGAATTTCATTATATCTATTTGCTTTATTATATGTTTTGGATAGACTCCGTTAATTCAAACTTGTGTTTAGATTCACTCAAATCCCTGCGAACGATACAGACTTACCTTCATAACCTTGCTATAACGGACGAGTATACTTGCTCGTATGTGTTCTTGGTAATATTGGTAATTCACCTTTTATAATTTTAAAACTTGTACACAACCAGCACATCAAATGAGGTGCAATCTCTATCCGCAACCTAATATGAATGATATGCTCTAATATAAGTCATTAAATAATGTTGTGCATGCAAACTCATATGATATCCATTCCACTTGTGCATTTGAAAATAAAGTTTATCATCGAAAACTAAGTTTATAACGTCTTGTCAAGTTATAAAATACTTTACGCTTATATATATTGAAACAACATCCCACGATAGTCGTTTAGAAATATAACAAGAATTTATAGTTTTTCGTCGTAAAATAATATGCTTTGACAATTCATGAAAATGACTAATTTTGAGTGATCGTATATTATTCGTTATACCTTCGTTTAACGAACGGTTGAACATTTTGGAAAATAGAATAGGCGAACTCACTTTTACTTGTAGACATCGTTTTCTCAAATGTATTCTATCGATATGAAAAATGACTCCAAACATGGTCACTTGCGATAACCATTTTGGACTAATAAAATATGTAAGTGTTATTACTTGTGAAAAATAGTTACGATAACCATAATTAAAATGCGTATAACTTAGTCGTTATAAGTTTGTTTTCTACGTTTTATATATCCTTAGTTTCGTGTTAATGTATACTAATATATTTTTGATAAATCAACTAATTTAGATAATGTTTAAAACTCATTTTTGCCCCTTAAATAACCCTTGACAGCTTGTATTTTTGAGAAAATTAGTTTTCGTCGTTAAACTTGAAAATAGCGTAACTTCTTCGTTATAATTCCGTTTTAACCCGTTCAAGCGACCACGGTTTCGTTTTAAAGTCTATTTTCTGAAAATATAAACCAAAAGAATCCATGACCTGTCTAAATTTCCAGATTTTACAAAAATGGACAGCCCTTAATTAGAAGTTGTCGAAAATGATTTTTCTAGTGTAATACTTGTTCTAAACCCTTCCAATCAACACCAAAACTATTCTAAACCTACCATACACCTTCTTAGGGTGTCATGGGTTCCCAAACTTCATTAACAATGATAGGTTTCATAGGAATAATTATAAGATAGTTAATACTTATAATAAGTAATAAAAACAAGTAAAAGTGGTATGAAAACATATAATACTTGCATATTTTTGTACTAGCATAATAAAAATAGATCAAATATGATTATGAAAGAGTAGTAAAAACCATGAGAAGCTTACTAGAGTGATGATGAATTTTTTTTTGAGCAAGTAAACCTAATAATCTTGAGGTTTTTATTCCAAAACCCTAACTAGATTACTACTAGAACTTGATTAACACTTGATGCTTAAAAATCAATGGTTTCTCCTTGTGTTCTTAGCTTGGCCGATCCTCAAAGAGAAAATGAGAGAGTTTCTTGCATATTTCACCTTTTGCTATGTGTTTCTATGTGTTTTTGTTTTGTATATTATTTGTATATTACTAATATCTAATCAAATAAATGAGTATGTGTCCATTATTTAGACAAGATATTTTTATAAAGGATGACATGGGGAGGCCTGCAAGGGGTTTTGGGAAAAAAGTTGTGTAGTTTTGTTAGTTAATTGTATTTAAAGTCAAGTATAATGTGTATTTGGTACATAAAATTAAGAGTTAACTACATTTTTGGTCCTTGTGGTTGTACCTGGATTTCACTTTTGGTCCATTTGTTCAAAAAGTTGCGATTTTAGTCCAAAATGCATAGTTTGGTTCCACTTTTGGTCCATTTTTCTAACGAAGTTAGTTCAGTTAGTTAAGCCGAATTGTAAAGTGGCAACATTAGTCCTTTAACCTAACGGTCATTTGCAACGTTAGTCCTTTATACCAAAGATCTTTTGCAACATTTGCAACGTTAGTCCTTTCAGTTAGTTAGTCCTTTAAAAAAAATTCTAAAAAAAAATTCGAAAAAAATTCTAATAAAAATTTTCTTAAAAAATTCTAAAAAAATAATTCGGAAAAAAAAATTTAGAAAAAAAATTTCTAATTTTTTTTTTCTAAAATAAAATTCGAAAAAATTATGAAATATATTTAAAAAAAAAACTTTTTTTTCCGAAAAAATTTAAAAATTTCTAAAAAATCTAAATTTTTTAAAATGTATATACATTGAAAAAACGATATACATTGCAAAATGTGTGTAAAATATATACACGTTTTAAAAAAATATACCAAAGATCACACACACTTTTACACACGTTTTTTTTATTAGAATTTTTTGTTTAAAAACTTTTTAGAAACTTTTTAGAAAGGTGAAACTAGTACAAAATTTTTTAGAAAAGTGAAACCAAACTATCATTTTGATAAAAAAAAAAATTGATATGGTTTTAGTCCACTTTGATATGGGTTAGTACAAAATTTCTAAAAACATGTCTAAAATTTTTTGATATAGTTTTAGTCCATTTCTAGGGGAAAAAAATATATTTTTTTCTAAAAAAAATCTCAAATTATTTTTTCGGAAAAAAGTTTTTTTAGAATATTTTCAAATTTTTTTAGAATTTTATTTTAGAAAAAAAATTTTAGAAAATTTTTTCTAATTTTTTTTAGGAAAAAGTTTTTGTCAAAAATTTTTTTAGAATTTTTAAGAAAAATTTTTTCTTGAAAAAATTTGAGATTTTTTCTTGAAAAAATTTGAGATTTTTTCTTAAAAAATTTGAATTATTTTTTGAAAAAAGTTTCGACAAAAAACATTTATTATAATTTTTTAGAATTTTTTAAGGACTAACTAATGAGAAAGGACTAACGTTGCAAACGATCTTTGGTATAAATAACTAACGTTGTTAACGATCGTTAGGTTAAAGGACTAATGTTGCCACTTTACAATTCGACTTAACTAATCGAACTAACTTCGTTAGAAAATGGACCAAAAGTGGAACCAAACTATGCATTTTGGACTAAAATCGCAATTTTTGAACAAATGGACCAAAAGTGAAATCCAGGTACAACCACAAGGACCAAAAATGTAATTAACTATAAAATTAATTATTAAATGTAGCGTTAGGTAGAAATCGATTTTAACGGAATCAAATAAAATATATCGAAGTCATAAAAATTATCAAAATACATTTCTCGCAAGTATTGAGTGAATAAATAATTGTCGATTAGAATTTACGAAACCGTCGTAAATATATATGTATAACAATTTATATACAAAATAAATTTCAAAACATCGGGTACATTAATAATATAATTTTTATAGTCTTAAAATAAGTATAAAAATATATCAGGACAATTGTTGGAAGTGTCGGTTCAATTATTCAAAATAAATGATCGTGCGATAGCGTTTATTTAATAGAAAAATATACGTTAATGAATATGCAAACCCATGCATGAACTAATACGAAATGATGTTACTGATGATATGTAGACTAACTCTAGTCTATATGTAGTGTTCTCAATGATGTTTCATGAATACTCATCTAAACCCTTACGGTTACGCGAATTTGATATTCGTAAACCTTGTTTACGAAAAATGATGAATAAAAATCATGAATATAAAATTTTGAAATGATGTTTTTGAAATAACTTCAAAAACGATGAATAGTAAATTAGATGAATAGTAAATTTTTTTAAAGTTTGCAAAATGTCCGGAAATTGAGAATTGTGACATATCGTGACATGGCTCGGCTTTACGAGGCGTTATGACACCGGTCCCAAGCAAGTTGCAACGCCGTTATGCCTTAAGTTGCCACAGAAATGTGCGTTGTAACTTGAAGGTTTGTTTTTATTTTGTTTTTTTTTCAAATTTAAATGTGTGTTTGTGTGTGTTTTATAGTGTGAGTTCTTATAGTTCGCGAGGTAGAAGAAGCAAAGAGGAAGAAGATAAGGTGGGTGGGTGTAGAGGCGGTAAGAGAAGAATGAGTTTGTTTTTTTTTTTTTTTTTTTCTAAGTTCTATATAAATTGCATTTTTATTTAATAAATGACAATATATTTTGTTTAAATAATTGGAAAAAAGGTCTTAAAAGGCAGTGTTAATGTGGTGTTATGATAAGGGTGATTACTTTTTTGGTGTTACGCTGTTATCGTACCTCAGACTCTAAGAGCGAGCGGTATGTTAACGGGGAAGGGGAGGTTAACCCTTAACGCAGCTGCGTTAAGGGTCGTTAACCACACCCCCATTCGAGTTAAGGCCGTGTTAACGTGGGAGTGTTAGTGGCTTCGCCACGTTAAGGCTAGAACAAGTAAAAAAATAAATAAATAATCAAAACCACCTCCCCAAACGGCTATTATAGTCATTGGTTAAAAATCATTTACCCCCGCCCGCGTGCCTCGTGTTAAACGGCTTCAATGTTTTAAAAATAAAATAATAAATAAAATTCAAAACCATTGTTAAACGGCTACAATGTTTAAAAAAAAATAACAAAAAATTCAAAACAATTTTTTATCACTATAAATACCCAAATAACACATCATTTTTTTCACACTTCCATAATTCAAATTAAAGTTTATATACTTCTCTATAACAAAAAAAACCTTGTTCATTCACAATGGATCCGAATCAAATTAACGAATTACCTCAGCAATGGTCAGACGTCGATGACGAAACTGACTTCGAATTTATGATGGCCACGTACGAGTATGAGCAACAGTTGGAACAAGAAACATCTCAAGTCTCAACCTCGCTTAACTCGTACCCATGTATATCGTGAACGTGAGCTTGCAGAAGAACGTTTGCGTAACGACTATTTCATTGAAGGTTGTAAGTATTCGAACCTGAATTTTCGAAGAAGATTTCTTATGAGTCGGGAATTATTTCTGCAAATAGTCGAAGGTATTGAATCTTATACTTCCGAAAATATTCCAGATCATTTTAAATTCTTTAGCCAATCACCCGATTGTATGGGTCGAATGAGTTTAAGTGTTCTTATGGAGTATACGTCTACCATACGCCAATTGGCGTACGACACCTCACCCGATGCGTTTGATGAATATTTGAAAATGGTGAGCATATTTCGCGTGATTGTCTTGATAATTTTAAAAAATGTGTTATTGATTTGTTTATGTTGGAGTATTTAAGAAAACCAACATGGGCCGCCATTCAAAATATTTATCAACGACATGAAGAGTGTCATGGTTTTCCGGGAATGCTTGGTAGCATTGATTGTATGCACTGGGAATGGAAAAATTGTCTGGTGGCTTGGCAAGGGCAATTTGGTAGGGGTGATAAAAAATACCCAACAATATGCTTGAAGCTGTTGCTTCTCAAGATTTATGGATTTGGCATGCATTTTTTGGGATGGCGGGGGCGAATAACGATATTAATGTTTTAGACAACTCTTCGTTATTCGACGACATTCTTGCCGACATTGCCCCAGAGCCCCTTATATGGTCAATGAAACTAGGTATGAGCAGGGGTATTACTTGGTCGACGGAATTTACCCACAGTGGGCAACTTTCGTCAAATCCTTCTCGTCAACAATCGACGAAAAACATACTTATTTTAAAAGGAAACAAGAAAGTGCCGAAGGGATGTTGAGCGATGCTTTGGTGTGCTTCAAGGACGTTGGGGTATACTACAACAACTAAGACGTCAAATGGAAATTGTCAAGATACGTAGAATCATGTATTCTTGCATTACTTTGCATAACATGATTTTAAAAGATCAAAAATTTGCATTACGCGACTATAACGAAATGTGAGTGGATCCGTCAGCACGTATGAGGCAACAAAGGTGGGTCGAAAAATGTGATACTCACCGTCGCAAGGCAAAAGAAATACGCGACCGAGAAACACATACTCAACTCCAAATAGACATTATGGAGCATGTTTGGAAGAACCATCTTGAACGACAACAACAACAAGAGAGCGACGACGATGAATAAGTATTTGCTATGTTTCGTTATTTTTTCTTTTTTTCGTTGTAATTTTTTTTAGTTATTTTATATTTCGTATTGTAATATGTTTAAGAATTAATGATATGTTTTTTTAATGAATGAAGTGTTTATTTTAGTTTACGGGTTGAATTTGAAAATATTTGAGTTAGTGTTTAAATTTAAGAATATTATGATAAGGAGTGTTTTTTTATTAAGTTAAGGTGAAATGTTAAAGCTGATTAGGTACTAACGTGACAAATGTTTCCTAAGGCTTTAAGGGTAAAAGTATGGGAGGTGATACTCACACGACATTTTTTGATTCATGCACCACTAGTTGTGCATTAGAGCACCCGGTGTGGGCTCGTCTTCGCCCTTCGTCGTCCACCTTGGCATCTCGTCGACCCTCGTTGTGACACCGGGGTGTCTCGTCGAGGCTCGTTGTTGGCAACCAAATCGTGGGCACGACGAGTAAAGTTTTCTGACAAAGTGAGATATTACCTTTTGAATATTCAATTTGTGTTTGTGTTTGTTGTGTATTTGCGTGATGTGGTTTTTTTTGTTTTCCAGTTGCAAGTTGCAGGTTTAGAAGGAGGAAGAAGAAACATTTTTTTTTTGGACCGGTTGGGATTGGATTGGGTTGCATGAGTTGTTTGGGTTGCTAAAAAATTTTATTAGTTAAGTTTATTTGTTATTTTTTTAAAATTTTTTTTATAAAAAATGTTATTTATATTTTTGTTATAAAAAATGACTAGTAAAATGTTTAGGTTATTAGTATGTGTTATGTATTGTATTTTTATTTTTAATGAAATGAATTTAATTTATTTGGAAAATTGAATAAAAAATAAAGTGGTAGTGGTGTCTTTCCAAACGAAGAGGTTGAGGTTTGTTATGAGTGAGGAGGGTTTGTTGTGGTTAGTTGTAGAAAATGGGATCTTGATGTGGTATTTGAGTCAAGACGACGACGGTTTCACCCCTCGTTTAACACTAGAGCTCTTACAAGATTTATCAGATACATCAGAATGCATAACCAGTGACGCGTGAATCAAAAAGTGTGATGTGAGATCATTTCTAAAAGTCAATGTTTTGAAACCGGGTTTATAATCGACCGGCCGAAGTCATGCACACGGCCAACCGGTTCGACTGGTTCAACCGATTCAACCACGGTCAACCTTTTCCATAAAAAATACAAAAATAAATAACTGGTCAACGCGGTCAACCCGGTTAACCGGTTCAACCATCGGTCTATCCGGTCAACCTGTTTTATAAAAATTTGAAAAAAACCAAACCGTACGGTTTCGAAAGGTTAACTGGTCACTAAAACCCATGGTTTAATTTGCTAACCGGTTTTAAACCCGGGTTATTTTGACTGTTTTTCTCGAAACCGGTCCATTGGTTAACCGTACGGCCAACCCGCTTTAAAACATTGCTAAAAGTATAGAATGGTAACTAAAAGACAAATCTTGTGAGCTTCACGAGTCCACTATCTTTAAGTTTATGCAATTATGCTCAAGTCACATCCACATATTTCACAATTTGTCTCGACACACTCACACCAACCAATCAATCATAGTTTAAAAACTTTAAACTAGAGAAACCAAAAAACAAAAACAATTTGTCTCGACACACTTAATTAGTATACAAAACTACAAATCAACAAAACGAAATATACCCAAAAACCCAACAATTATTACTATATACTACTGTAGTAAGAAGAAGCGACGCGCTTCTTCACACGACGTGTCAAGATTAATCGCCAACTTTCGTAGTTGACAAAAATAGTCCCAAGGTTTAAGTGTCGTTCTGCAGCAGTTCAAGTTGGTAAAAATAGTCCTAAGGTTTAAGTGTCATTCAAAGTAAGTCCTTTATAGCAATTTAGCAAAATAGTCCCTATCCAAATTTACGTCTACAAAAACAATCCCGCTGAATCGCGCGGGTTTCCACACTCGTTATTGCTAATCACGGATAGAATAGAACATTACATTATAAAAATCACAAGGGTTTCTTTACATTTCACAAAACTCCAAGGTTCAAACTAAAAATATTAATGGGTCAGAAATAAAGCATGGTATCAACTTTAAAACTCTTTTTCTGTTAGATTGAACCGACATGTCAAAGAACCCATGAATTTATCAATGTGTTTTGTTGGTGTCATTTGGTTAGTATTTATTATAACAAACTGTGCAAATGCATTGGGTTTTGATTATGTGTTACCAGAATTAGGTGGTTTAAGTAGGATTTTTGAGTCAAAAGTTGTGCTGAATGTAAAAGATTATGGTGCTAAAGGTGATGGTATTCAAGATGATACAAAGGTATTTAAGGTTACTATTACATTGGTGTTTTTAGTTCACTCAGTGCTTATTGTGATTTTGATGTAGCAAATAAGCAGTTTTGATGGTTCAGATAATTATAGCAAACTGCTTCTGATTATGTTTTTAAGAGTAAAGTAAGTAGTCTGGGAGTTGCTTTTTTACTCTGCTTATTTTATTTTGACTATATTACATGCTAAAATTAGTTGAATGGATAAATAGTCACACACGCATATAGAACATAGATAGTTTCTGAATGTTTTGATAGGACTGTGCTTGTGATCATTTGTGTAATTTGAGGGGAAAATAATTAGTTACTTTGGGAGTTTGCTTAACTAAGGGGCTTATCTGATTCTGATTATTTTAGCCTCTAATACGTAAGTAGGACTACTGAACGATCAAACATCCGCCTGTTTGATTATTGCGTTGTAGAGTAAGCAAACCAAACACTATCTCGCATTCCATAAGCAGTTACAGTTAGCAGTCCCAAACAACCTTCATAAACAGATTTTAAATGTTATATGGAGCCATAGGGTCTCATGTAGGACACCGCTTGTTAGTCCTTTCTGATTTTAGTAGCATATTTTAGTTAGTATACCGTATGTTTTGTTTATCTGTGAATGGAGTTACTTCATGATACCTGTTTAGAAGTGACATATACACATCTGTTACATGAAGGACAATATGTTGACAGAATTAGTCTCCATCCAGGTTTTCACGGATGTTTGGGACATAGCATGTTCCTCAAAGGTAAAATCAAGAATCAAAATTCTGACGGAATTAACTGTCTTGTTGGACCAATTAGTCTCGGAGGTCCTTGCAACTCAAAAGTTACTTTAGAGGTATAAAATCATCAAGTAGTAATCATCTAAGATACCATTCATCCATAACAAACTTCATTTTTTTTTCCTTAATTAAGCTCTTGTCTTATATCCCCACAGATAGCTGGTTCCATTATTGCTCCAAGTAATCCTGATGTTTGGAATGGCAACGATACACAAAAGTGGCTCTATTTCCATAATGTCGATCACCTTACAGTTAAAGGGAGAGGAAACATCAATGGGATGGGGCACGAATGGTGGGCTACTTCTTGCAAAACCGACCCAGAAAATGTATTTTAATTTCTCGTTGCATACTTTGGCTTCATTCTCTTTCTATATGTATCATATTACCCACTTTACCTTCTGATTATATGTCTTCTTTTCATTATTGTTACAGCCCTGCAGACATGCTCCAACGGTCAGTACTGATGCTGCTGCAATGGAGTTAGTTTTATAAATTTGCGTTATTGTGTCTAAAAGATCATTAGATCTATGTTGTGTAACAAGTTAGCAAAAAATTTCTATGCAGGCTCTAATGTTTCACAAATGCAATAATTTGGTAGTCGAGAATTTGATAATTATGAATGGTCAACAATGTCAAATGTCTTTCACTGCATGTGACGGAGTTAAAGCATCACGTTTGAGCATTTCTGCTCCTGATAGCAGTCCAAATACTGATGGTATTCATATAAGTGAATCCACAAATGTTGACGTCAAAGACACGACTGTTAGAACAGGTTCCTTGTTATTTACTATATGTTATATTAGTAATATGTTTATTTACAAATTAGGCTTATATTAGTAATATGTTTATTTACAAATTAGGCTTATCTACTTAATGAACCAGGTGATGACTGCATATCTATCGTTAGCAATTCGTCAAAAGTTACGGTGACGAGGATCGCTTGCGGTCCAGGCCATGGAATAAGGTAAAAAGTTTCTTATTTTTCTTATTATTTTGATCTTAATACAGATTATATAAGTTCATTAACTTTGTGAGTTTATATCTGCTAGCATCGGAAGCTTGGGAAAGTCAGGCACTTGCGATCAAGTGTATGACGTGAGTGTTCGCGATGCATTTTTGTCCAACACGGAAAATGGACTCAGGATCAAAACATGGCAGGTAATATTCACATTTGAAACTCAGGTTATAGCATATTTAAATATTTGATCGTTTGCATTATTCATTGTTTGCGTCAGGGAGGTACCGGTTTTGTCAGAAATGTTAAATATGAGAATGTGTGGATGGTGAATGTTTCACATCCGATCATAATTGATCAATATTACTGCGACTCAAGCAAGGCATGTCCAAGCGAGGTGCGACACCCAAAACCTCTTTGATTTGGCCACTTTCGGGGTGTTTGGCACTGTGTTTCAAAAGTATTTATGTGCTATGGAATAATCAGATTTCAGTAAACAGCTATAAATGTTTTTGGAGGAGACCATTATTGGTTGTGCACTTGTGCTTATGCTGTTTGAATCTGTGATAATCAGTTGTTAGTGTTTGGCAAATTCTGTTTATTTAAGGATTTACATGTAAAATGACACATAAATGATCAATCATAAATTCAGTTTGGCTGCAGCGAAAGCCACTGTCCCCAAATGGTCAAATGATCACAAAACAGTTTTAACAATACCCAAACAGTCTTTTTAACATAGTGACTTGAAAACGCAATCATTAGGTAATCACTTTCAAAACACAATGCCAAACTACCCCCTCAAGTAAGTCATTTTGTTGGTGCCTATTGAATGGTATCTAAATATCTAATACTTACAAATGTTACCCACAAAATGGAGTTGTATATCTTATATGCTAAAAGTTGCATTTCATGAATCTGCAGACTTCTGCTGTTAACGTGGAGAAAATATCTTATGTGAATATTAAAGGAACTTCAGCTAATAACGAAGCCATAAGATTTGCTTGTAGCGATGTTTCCCCTTGTGAAATGTTATATTTGGAAGATGTTGAACTTGTATCAGCCAAAGGTGGGACGACAACCTCATTTTGTTGGGAAGCCAGAGGGTCGAGTTCAGGGACCGTAAACCCCCCTCTTTCCTATTCAACAACTGCAAGTTTCCTGAAACAGATTATTTCATCTTCAAGTCATCTAATCTCCTAAGCAAGTCATTAGGTTATGTGTTTTTGTGTAGATGGTATAATGGGCGGTACTGGTAACGCCTGAAAATCTGTAATTTTAGGCAGGTTAATTTGAGCGAATTTCATACTGCTCGATCTGTTTTTTAGCTAAACATATCTATTTAGTAGCTTTACTGATTATTCCCACTATCTATAAATTATACGGTATTTCAGTTTGACCATAAATAAGCTGAAATCGGTTAAATAGCCAGTTGCTATTAAAATAGAAGAAGTATATTATACCTCAAGAAATGACTTATCAAGTCTAGTAACTCATAAAGACTACAATTAAGCCTCAACATAATCTGCATAAATTGCAGTAACTGCGGCAAAAATATTTTGAAACCATACAATGCTACTTAACACCAAGCTTAGGGCAGCCATTAGCTAGAGGCAACTGCAAGTTTTCAACAGTCCTAAATGTTCGCTTAATCATCTTATCGACATAGAGAGTTCCTTCTAGATGATCACATTCATGTTGTAAAATACGCTTGCCAGCCTGAAGCAGTAACCTTTATAGGCTGACCATATCGGTCAAAACCTGTAACCTCAACGTCTAGGAACCTTTCAACCATTCCTCTAAATCCATCAACACTGCAGAAACCATTCAAACATTTATTAGTTAACACCATATGTGACAAAAAATGGGCGGCTCAAAGGGTAACGGGTCAAAACAGGTCAGGTTGGGTTGATATGTAGATATAGTTTCTGCTTGCTTGGTTACAACTAGTAGATGCTTTGAATAGAATTATAAAACGAGTTAGTAAAATACTAGTCTACGAAGATAATAGTATGATTACCAAGACATGTTTAGGGTTATTTTTGCTGATTTTTAACATGTTTGGCCCGAATCAATCGTTCATACCTTAATTAAGGTTAATCTTTTTTTGAAAACCATAAACTCACCTTAAGCAGCCTTCAAAAAACAATGCCGATTTATTGCCCTTCTTCTGAAGAGTTGGGTTTACAATCACCTATAATTTCAAGAAATTCTTAAGAACTTTTAGCTATTTAATACGGGGAAAAAGAGAAGTACATTTTTTACAAGATTGGGCAGGACACTTACCAAAAGATCGAATGGGCGTCTATCTTGTGCCTTGGTCTCTTCCTTTGGTGCATAACTGATGTATTCCTCCGTATCCTCCAACACAATAATCTACATAAAACATCGCCTCCACTTAAATAAAAGACTACAAAACTTAGAAATGACAGTAATGCTGGATGCTAACCTTTAAAAGATATAAAGACGTATGTTTTGAATGCTAACTTTCAGGATTCATAATTTGCTTTAAAACGATGCAATAAGCAAATAAGCACTTGAATAAATAATCCAAAGTTCCAAACACCCCTACATAAATGTCTAAGTACCTCCCAAGAATAGAAACTCATCACTCTCAGTTCCATACGAAGATGTTATCAGCAACCAAGTAAAAATTCAATCAACAAGGTTTTACTCAAAAATACTTATACAAGTTGTTGAAACGAAGGGCGAGAAACATAGGTAAGAGTCAAAACAAGTAAACTATTAGCTCGGATGGTTAAGATAATTACATAAGCGAGTACTATTTAAACAATTCCAAATGCTTTGAACCCGAAGTTTACACGGTTGCAATGTGCTTTTTGCCACAAGTGTAGATTCATTTCACTGGTTTCTTTCTAGCCAAACTTTTTAACTTCACATTTTCCATCCGGTTTTTTTTTTTTTTTTTTTTTTACTGCAACTAACCATCTCACAATATACACGCCACAAATCTATCTCACATTTCCTACGAAGGACTTCCCACAACCATTTGGTTTAATATAATCGACAGTGTTATTTTACACTAATGGTTCGAAATAGTCTAGTTAGCATTTGATATGTGAAAACAAAAATAGAAAACTAACTTTTAAAGGAATACCAATTTGGGGAGCAGCAAGGCCAACACCAGGTGCTCCCCTCATAACTTTGACCATATCATCTATTATCTTTTGCACCATTTCCGACCCGATTTCCTCGGGTCGGACTTCTCGGGCCGGTTCATGCAGAACCGGGTCACCCGCTTTCACAATATCGGGCATTTCCACAGCATTCTTTTTCTTATCTCCTGTTTAGAACCAACCTACTGAACCCGGTAGAGTGGTTAAGAACATTGTTTTACGAATAAAATGCACAATGGGTTTGTATTGGCATTGGATTAGTGGGTGAAATGGGGTGGTTCTGGCGAGTTGTGCTGGGTGTGATAGCTGGTGAATTATTTCCATGCTAAAGATTTTCAGCCATACGTGAAGTGATAGTGGATAATCTGCTTTCTGTACATGGGCCTGATGTGGGCATGATGGTGCTTGTTGGTTTGGGTCATTTTAACCCAAGATGTCATGATTGTGGGCCAAAACATTTGACTTCAGTTCGACTTTGATCCGGTTCAACTTTTTGTTTTTCGGTTTAATGAACCTAGAATTTTTACAAGGATATTGCACAATTTTTTCGGAAAGGTTTCGCATGAATTTTCTCTTATTGTAAGTTTGCACCATAGAGAAAGGAACACAAATATTTTATGGGGGTTGCACGTACGTGAAAAAACGATGTTTTCAAAAAAATTGAATTTTGTAACCCAAAATCGAGTGTGACTCATGCCACACCCGACACCTACGAAGGTCCGTTCACGTTTATGGCAATTTTTTTTTGAAAATAAACGTAGAGCTTGACTGGCAATGCCACGTCCCATCCTTATTGTCCGCCTTGTACGGGCCATCCTAGTCATATAATTACGCAAAATGGTGATAATCGGTAATGTTGATCGGTCCATATGACCGCCCCAAGTATGATTATATGGAAATTAATATTGAGCTTCTATTCACAGCTGACTCAGAAACTGGTTAGTAAACTGTTCGTTCATGTTGAAACGTGACCATTTTACTTATTTCAATAGCCTTATAGACTTTTTCTCTTGACACATGAATTGTTTAATAGACTGGTTTTGTTTAAATGTCAACTTAATTAGAAAAAGTCAGCTTAATAAGAATGTAACTAATTCTGGAGATGGTTATTAAAACATGTTCAAGACACAATTATGAGTAAGAACCAGTTTAGTTGTTTTCACTCAATGCCTTTTTTCAAACCTATTTCGACCTTGTATAATTGACATTTTAAGAATTCATTACAAATTATGACAATGTTATAGATAACATGATTTGTAAGCGTGTGCATATACTTTACGTGACATTTAACTTATTCTCTTCATTTGACTTTATTTCTTAATATAGTTAAACTTAGCACAAAACAAGATAGAGGGGGGATGTATGTTGTGTACTTAAGTCCGTATTTGTAGGAATAGAGAAGTGGTTCACCGTCCAAATGCATAACTTAAGCCACGAGCTACTCATAAAGATGCCAACTTTTGATAAGAAAGTGGTCAGTAAGGTTGTATTTGTTTTTAAAATGTTTTATGTCTGATTTCCAAAATTATGTCTGCAAGATAAAAGCGGAATTTGAAGTTTTTTAGGATCAAAGAAATCTATGATGAGGTATGTCCTCCTCCGGATATTCGGAGGAGATAATCACAATTAACTCCAAATACTTCTAAGACAAAACCAATCTATGATGAGGCATTGTCTGCTCGGGAGAGTTGTCGGCCATGAGAGTTGTCTGCCGGTGAGAAATGTATGCGCTCGGAGAGCAATGTCTACTGGGAGAGCAATGTCTACTCAGAGAATTGTGCGCTCACGTGAAATGCCTGCTCAGGAGAGCAATGTCTACTCAGGAGAGTTGTCTGTTCAGGATAGCAATGTTTGCTCATGAGAGCAATATCTACTAGGAGAGCAATGTTTGCCCAAGAGAGCATTGTTTGCTCAGAGAGCAATGTCGCTCGGGAGAGTTGTTCGCTTAGGAGAGCATGCACTCGGGATAGCATTGTGCGCTCGGGGAAAGCAATGTACGCGGAGGTAGAACATTGTCTCCGTCGGAGCTAGTACACTGGTAACTAACATACGTGGTACGATGATGTACGAATAGCACAGACGCTTGGTCCACAACTAGCACTTTAAGCATAGAGACAACCTTGACCCCGAAGACCAAGCCTGGTGTTCGTCGGCCGCACTTATGTCTTTGCCTTAGAAGACAACTTAGCTTCCGCAAGGCTTCTGTCATGTAGCTAATCTCAGGTAGTATAAAAGGAATATTTAACACACATGAAGGGATCCTTTAGACACACACATAATCTGATTGAGACTTCTCTCTACCCTTACTCCTCTTTACTTATCACTTATTATTTATCATTCACTTATACCAAGTACTTACTCTCACGCGGAGCTTGGTCTCGGACTAAAACCCAGGCGAGCTAACGGTGTTCTCTCTTATTTGACCTCTGAGAAGAAGGAGCTACCATGAGTCTCCTGAAGCTTAGGATTGAAGAGCATCTACGAACTTTGCTCAAACAATAAGCGTGTGCATATACTTTACGTGACATTTAACTTATTCTCTTCATTTGACTTTATTTCTTAATATAGTTAAACTTAGCACAAAACAAGATAGAGGGATGTATGTTGTGTACTTAAGTCCGTATTTGTAGGAATAGAAGTGGTTCACCGTCCAAATGCATAACTTAAGCCACGAGCTACTCATAAAGATGCCAACTTTTGATAGGAAAGTGGTCGATGAAGGTTGTATTTGTTTTAAAATGTTTTATGTCCGATTTCCAAAATTATATCGCAAGATAAAAGCGGAATTTGAAGTTTTTAGGATCAAAGAAATCTATGATGAGGTATGTCCTCCTCAGGATACTCGGAGGAGATAATCTAATTAACTCCAAATACTTCTAAGACAAAACCAATCTATGATGAGGCATTTTACGCTCGGAAGAGTTGTCACCCATGAGAGTTATGCCTTTCGGTGAGTTGTGCGCTCGGGAGAGCAATGTCTACTCGGAGAATTGTCGCTCACGTAAGTCACATGCTTGGGAGAATTGTCTGCTCACGTAAGTCGCCTCGCTCGGAGAGCAATGTCTACTCGGGAGAGTTGTTCCGCTCGGGAGAGTCCTTCGTCAGAGAGCATTATCCGCTCAATATAGCAATGTTTGCTCATGAGAGCAATATCTACTTAGGAAAGCAATGTTTGCCCGAGAGCATTGTTTGCTCGGGAGAGCAATGTGCCGCTCGTGAGAGTTGTCATTTGGGAGAGCATGCGCTCGGGATAGCATTATGCGCTCGGGAGAGCAATGTCGCTTGGGAGGTAGAACATTGTCTCCGTCGAGACTAGTACTGCTGGTAACTAACATACGTGGTGCGATGATGTACGAATAAGCAGACGCTGGTCCACAACTAGCACTTTAAGCATAGAGACAACCTTGACCCGAAGACCAAGCACGGTGTTCGTCGGTATATGTCTTGCCTTAGAAGACAACTTAGCTTCCATGAGGAGGCCACGTCATGTAGCTAATCTCAAGTAGTATAAAAGGAATATTTAACACATGAAGGGATCCTTTAGACACACATAATCTGATTGAGACTTCTCTCACCCTTAATCCTCTTTACTTATCACTTATTATTTATCATTCACTTATACCAAGTACTTACTCTCGCGGAGCTTGGTCTCGGACTAAAACCGGGCGAGCTAACGGTGTTCTCTCTTATTTCGACTACAAGAAGAAGGAGCTACCATGAGTCTCACGAATCTTAGGGTTGAAGAGCATCTGAACTTTGCTCAAACATTGGCGCCATCCGTGGGACCCTTATACCAATCTACTAATTTCTAAGCAATGGACGGTTGTATTAGGATTCTCATCCGGAGGAAGGGAAAACTTGAACACCGAGATACAAGGGACTAGGAGGACTCTCCATGAGGAACCTCCGTTCTCACGGACCGATTCATGAAGGACCTTCTTCACCATTCGTGAAGCAAAACTTTGAGGTGTTAAGGATCGTGGTCAAGGAACTTGACAATATGGGCAAGGAGAAAGCAACCCTCCCGAAGACTCTCGTACGGAGGATCATGAGGTGCTAGACTGGAGGAGTCTCAAGTTAGTCAATCCGTGGAGGTCAGAGGATACTCCTTCTATGGATGAAGGTCATGTGAAGCACTATTTTCCCCGTACCCACTAGTTTTATCCCACATATCAGTTGCAGATACTTGTAAGTGCTTGAACTCTTTGTCTTTTCGCGTTCTAAAATTGCCATGCGGAGTTAAAAAGCACATAAGTAGATTTGTTAGTAGCGCAACTGTTAATCTTGCCTTAACCTCTTGTAAACGACGCATATTACCATATATGGAGTTTATATCCAGACCTCACACCTAAAACACACGTCGTGCATGAAGAAGCACCGTGTTAGGCTTTCTAGGAGCATGTATATCTTACATCTATTGGAAAGATGATTTCATCTAGTGGAGTAGGAGTGTCTCCTCATGAGGAGTGCCTCCTCCGGAGGAGTATCTCCTCCCCACCAGTCACTAGGCTTGACTTATACTATACGCTTATACCATGATATTGCACCGTGAGCTACAGTCTAAATATTTATACATGGGTGGTCGAGTACCCAACTTTAAGGGTATGGTCATAAAGAGCTAGTACGCAAAGGCACGAGAGTATGCACTCTGTACTTCGTTACACGATAGGCCTCCGAGCCAACGTCTCTTCGAAACCATCGTCTGGTTATTAACACGTGAATGTCTTACCTCACTCTCTGGGAGAGAGCTCATTATTGCCTGTAGGAGCTTTATCGCATGAATATTAGAACCATAACTTTAGGCTAATGCAAAATTGTATGTATCGGATATGGTGGAGTTATACTTCCTTACTCTCCAGATTACTCCGACCCTCAGCTCCTTAGCTTTCCCCAAGGTGTTGTTTTAAGTCATGACCAATAGCTCTAATCACATGAGCATGCTCGGTTACGCGTTCATCTAGAGCGATATGAGCAGATTCATCCTTCGAGTGGAATGAATGAGAACTATGTGCTTCCTTCATCAGAGTAGTCCTGCCACAACCAAAGGTATCGGAACCTTCCAGAAGAGGAGATAGAGGCTAATCGCTTCTTTTCTGAGTTGGGATCTCCGCTTATGCCTCGGATGAGGACTATTACCTTTATGTCATAAATAATGGGAGGAAGCAGAGTCTATGGAACAACCTCAGTTTGAGTTGTGTGATTGAACTCGTTATCACGAAATAATTAAATAATGTCGGATGGTTCACTACCTCTGTACGAAAAGGGTAACTCCTACTAATGTGTTCCCTATGGTGAAACTGTACCATCGGTGGTTAGGCTGAGCAACCTTTGCTAATTGACTCCGCAGCAGAAGGCCGGGAACACCCACCTTTCCTTTTGCGCGTATAGGCTACCGGATGACTAGCTACATCGGTAGCGGAATGTACACACACTATAACTACATTCTTGAGTTGGCAAGTTAAGAAACTCAAAGGATTTAGGTCCATGCTACATCACAAGCAGGCGGTGCCCATGGAGGGACGCATCCTAAACATCTTAAGGATGAACCATCTTGACTTAGTTTATGGGCTTGTGATGATCTACATAGGGATTGACATCCGATGGTGCAATCTTTGATTTGGCTAAAACTTCAACTAGGCCGTAGCCTCCTCCGAAGTGGTGAAACAACTCCTGGAGTTTGTTAGGTCACTAGTTTTACAAACACAAGTAATATAGAAAGAGATAAGGCGATTGAACAAGATCTAACACACACACACACACGATAATGAATACGGTTTAGGCGTAGGATGTGAATGAGAGAATAACTTGAACAACCAACCTTCAAATGAAGGTTTACATAAGGTATTTATAGGAGGAAAGCTAGGGCAACACTCCTAGTTTCCATCCTTTCTTTAATGGGCTTGGGCCTAAGCTCATGGGCCTTCTACATAAGCTTAAGGCTAATAACAAACATAAAGGCCATAATAAAGCTAACTATTACATATTAATTACTAACACTTGATTATGGTTTAGGAGTGATTCCAACAATCTCCCCTCAGTGTTGGTGATGAGCGGTGAAGGCGTTGATGTAATAGTAGCTCGGCGTCTTTGACATTCTTCTTTCTTGTGAGAAGAATTGCCTTGATTCGAACAATCTCCCGGTGTAGAGATTGTCTTCTTTGAGCGGTTATGCTTTGGCGTCATCATTAACTTTGTTCTTTGATTATTGTTCTTTGTGGTGAAAGTGATAGTATGTTGTTATGCGCATCAAGTGCGCCTCAGTGCCTTGTTGCTCGGTGTCTCCACGTCATTCTTCAACATGCTCACGCTCTTTGGCGTTGGAATTCAATCTTGATGAAGTTCTTTAAGTCTTTAACTTTGTAGATTCTTTGATTTGATGAAGAATCATTACATTGTTGTGTTGCTTTTGGATAGAACTTCCATTAGTGATGATGTTGGCGTGAGCATGAGAAGAATCTGCACGATCATCCCGCTCCGGAGCTTCCATAGAAGAAAACATTTCAAGCGGTTAGTAATAAGCGGATTAAGCACTTACAAGTTTGAACTTGAGAGTGTTATGACATAGTGTGAAAACACAACTCTAATTCTTACAAAGGCCGTTCTGAGCTGGAGTCCCACAAGTGAGATAACGCGATGTGAAGTACACCTCTGATTCGGATGAGTCATTGAGGTACACGAAGCATCACCTCCTGTTGTAGACCGTTTGAGACACACTAAGCGTAATCCACGGGAGTTACCGAAGTGACTGCTTTGTCGGGGTGTTTGATGTTGACCTGGCGGGAGTTTCCATTCAATCACCGAGGATCACGGTTGTGAACCTCTCATAAATGTTCTCGACAGTTGCTAAGATATGTGAAGGACTCGATATGAACCAGCGATGATCTTATTTGTTGATCAACAAGTGATGAAATGTCAAGTGTACCTAAGAGATCTTTTGATGAATCTCGTGGCTCTAGACTCAATAGTGCGTTTTGGTTTTCTGGCGGAGACTAGGGAGAGGGTCTCCTTCTTCAATACCGGCGATCTCTAAGAAAGCCAATAGTTTACGTAGGGTTCCTGTGAGAATGAAACAAGCTTACATTGAGAGAAACTTGAGTGGCTAAGAAGGTTTAGTGCATGCGTCCTTTGGGTCCATGACGACTTTTAATCTTCAATACCGGCGTCACTAAGTGACAACCGGTAGCATATGAATTGAACCCGTTATGCGCCCTAAGTTGAATAATTTGGAGGCTATTTCTTTTCACCCTTTTCTTTGCATTTCTTTTAATTCTTCAACTCCTTCTTTCTCGATTCTCATTTTCTCCTTTTTATAATCGTACCTAAGGACTTCTAAGTACTAACTATTTGTGATGTCCTTGGGTAGATCCCTCCGACTCTGGCGGATCATAGGACAGTTATTCCTAACCTTAGTCACCTTATAACTCCATGACTAACCTATGTTGCCATTAAAACCTTTGTTGTGAAGAATCTCTCAAAGGGTTTGTTAATGAAAATCATGTTTGAACCTTTGTGAGAGATAAGATTTTGCATAAATACTCCCCTCCACATGTGCTTTAGAGTTTTAACGAAATTGCTTTGTGTGGGAAAAGCGCACTTTTGAATTGATCAACTCAAGATAGACAATCCCCATGAGACACGGTTCGTTGCATAGTTAAAGAGTTACATTGTCGACTTTTAGGTGACAACTAGCTCTAATAACTACCTTGAAGGTGTAGACAATCCTCGAAAGGTTGTCATACCCGTCGAGTTCATGTCTACCAAGAGTTTCTCGAATGGTACATTCTACTTGGACAAGTCCTTTGCGAGACACGTTTACATTACTAGCGAACTAGCTTGAAATTATTACCCGTCGGGACAAGTCTTTTCGAGTTACTAACGAGTTTAGTACCGTCAATTCGTTGGTTAAGTCTATTACACAAAGATTCATTTGCATTTACACAACATATTTCTTATCACATAATTTTCTCCCCTCAAAATGGCATATAAAATGTTATTTTGAAAAGTTGAAATAAATATGACCATTTCGAGTGTTGGGAAGATGACCACTATGAACAATTTGTGAACAAAGTTTTAATTCAAATACTCCCCTCAACTAGTGATATAAGCGGTTGAGGTTTTGAAAATCATATGGGAAGTACTTGTCCTTTTGAGCAAAACCTTGAAAAATGAAAGGTTTGATAGGTTTTACTCAAAAGTAAAGCTTTCGCTCCTTTTATAAGGATTGTGGCTTGAGGCGTACCACGGGGTCCTTTCTTGACAATTACGGGTTGTACCTTTGTAATGTGTGCACAAGCCATTGACATATATAATCACACATCCAAATGTATAATGAAAGAAACAATTCAAGGGGTACCGGGAAGTGCGGTGATGTCGCCGGGGAGTGCGAGCAGGCGTTGATAGCGGTGATGTTGATCTGGGTCGACCACCAACAAAGCTTTCAACGTTACAGGCGGTCCCTTGAAACAACCTTTCATCAATCATCTTGATGATTCTCCTCACATCCCCGATCACGAGAATTCCATCGCTTAGGAGACCCGATCTTGTGGCGTATGTCCTTGACCTATAGGCCAATCCGTCCCTAACCATCTTCAAAGTGTGATCCCCAAACTTGTGAAGTTCACTACACGCCATTAAGCAATTTCTTTGAAGTTCACTGCGGTGGCAGCGCGAAAGGTTTCTTGATGAGTGTATATTGTGAGAGTTGGTTGAGGTCGGGAAGATCTAGGCGAGGTGGAGTGAAGTTGACACGGTGCGATAAGATTCAGCGCCGGTGAAGATCTTCTACGTTCCTTGATGACTATCGTCGATGAAGATGAGCAATGACTTGATGAATTCACGTTGTACTTGGTTGAAAATTGTCTCATGCGACCTTGTACTTTGGCAAGGTACATGTCTTCGATGTCGTTGATAGACAAATTCTCAAAGTCGACTTGAGAGAATGCATAATCCCTTTCATCTTGTCGTTTGACCACGATATTCTTTAGGAAGGTGTAGTCCACTTAGATGAAGAACAACGTGTTTGATGGCAGCGATATCCTTAATCTTGAACACCGCATGTTGAGACTTGAACTGGCGACACGTAGTAGATTCTTGACGTTCGGCCAATGATGAATCCGTACATTGCATCTCGGTCGTATGCTTCCACTTTGTCGGAGAACAAGTGATTGCACGTTCCTCGATGGCTATGCGATTCGAGTATATAGGCTTTGGGAATGGAAGTGTCAACGATGTAGCGTATTTCCTTGAACCATCGCCACCATGTAGAAGAAATTCGGTCTTTGTTGAAGAAATATCGAATGGAATCCTAGGTTCATCTGGTTGGCCAATTGTTGGTAGAGGTTTTGACCGATCGGTGTAGTATGGAGGGTTGTCCGTTTGGTGAAGTCGATGTTTGCTTACGGGTTGAGCCAATCCATGTTGTTAGACATAGCTCGAGCAATGTTTTCAAGGTGATATTCGACCTCGATGGCACTTTCGAGCTATCTTTCCACAGTTGAAAAGCTTCATTCTTGATTCGCCTCAACTCGGTTCGTCATCTTCTTCACTGGAACTTTTCTTGCAAAGTTTTGCATGCTCAATGTATTACCGTCTACCAAATCGACCTTCTTCGGGGTAGGGAGTGTTGTTAACAAGAGTAGAGAACCATTCAAATTCTTGATTTTATCGTCATCTAGCCAAGATCGGCGTCGATCTGAGGCGTCTTCTTCTTCTTCTTTTTGAAGGCCTAGATGATGATTACGGTTTCGAACTTGTTTGGGAGAGGTGGGTTGTTGTAGGGGCTCAAGGACCTCTTCATCGTCACCACCCGTATACTCAAAGTGATCACCGGTTTTACGAGTCGGGGTGGTAACTCGGAATCGTCACGAGGTTTATCTGTAGAAGAGCGAGGAGGAGACCTTTGTTGAGTAGGAGTCCGTTGGAGGAGGTAACATAGAAGATGATTCACGGACTTCTTGACGTTTAGCTTTATCATGCTTATCTGATCCTTGTCTTCATCGTCTCTAGGGCGTTTAGACTTTCGCTTGAATCTACATGCTTCTTTGAGTTGGTAGTCCGGCAATGCTTGAAACGACTTTCCTTCCTCGAGTAAATGTCCCGGATCGTGTAGACATTTGTGTGACAAGCTTGGCACCAATTCATTATCGAGAAAACTACGAGGATCGGATGGATTGATTGTGACGGTTAAAGGTGTGGATCTTATAGTTTGCTTGGCTATCGCATAAGATTCGGATATAGTTATCGGTAAACATCTCCTTTGTGACTTTAGGAGCGATATCCGAAGGTACTTGTTAGTGTAACCTTGATCATTTCGTTCAGTTCCTCTTGACGATGACTTTTCATGAACTCTGGATAAATTCCCTTTCTTTGCATCTTGTCATTCTCATCATTTAGATATTGTATTTGGTCGATTGAAACCAATTCGGTTTTACGTAAAGCATGTCCTTCTTTCGACTTGTTTTGTGACTTTCACAATTCTTTCATGAGTCGAGAAATCCAAGATCGAGGTGGTTTCTTCTGATTTGGATGTTGATTTGGTTGATTTCTTTGATGGTGGTGGTGAGGGTGAGATGAAGAATCGATGAGGAGGAGACATGAGGAGACTCGGGGTCCTTGGGCGGTTCGAAGTTTCCTTACGTGAGCGTGTAGGACTTTCGAGCGACTTGTCATAATCGGCATCTTTATCTTTCTCGGACTTCTCGGTTTGGTTTCTCAAACTCATATTCGATAGTATCCTCCACAAGCTTTTGTTGTTGCACAAGAGTGGTGGCACGGATCCCTTATCGGGTCGATTAACGCATCGGGATACGGTGAAGAGTGGGCAACACCACTTGATCCTCGGGGCCACCCATTTGGTCTTTGCAAATTCTTGACTTTTGAAGGTGTCGGCGATTTTAAACTTCTTCTGTATGATTGATCCGGTAGCTCTTCTTCTTCTTGAGCTCTCATCATAGGGCACAAGTCTTTGAGTCTTCCTTTTCCTTTATCGACTTGAGGACTTGGAGGTTTTGGTCTTGAAGGATTGTCATCCTTTGCGGTTTGAGTAGGTAATCTCTTCATACGTGTCGGTACCTTGAGCTTTCGTCCAAAAGCTTTCTTTGCGGTTCGGTGTGGGAATAGGTTCGACTTCCTACGGGAACAATCCTTTTACGAGGAGGATTCCTTTTGGGAAGCTTCCTATAACTTCGAACTTCTTGCACTTCGGCACTTCCTCTTACGGTTCTCCGGTAGGAGTTCACGAAGGTTTTCATCAAGATGACCAACTTTGCCTTCTTTTCTTGCTACTAGATACCTTTTATGCGTTTCAAGCTTCTTGAGTTCTTTAGATAGAAGGTGATCGAGCGACACGACACACTGCTTCTTAGTTGTCGATTCCTTGATTACGATAGAAAGGATAGGTTCGGACAACAAGTCGTGATTGTCGGGGTCATTGAGCCTCTGTGGAATATCGGGATTAAGTCCAAGTGCTCTCGGATCAAAAGCTTTGTGTATCGACATAGGAATCTTTGAGCCAAGCTTCTTGTGAAATAGCATCATGTCCTCCCATATCGATTGCTTGATTTCGATGTCCTTCTTATTGATCAAAGACGGAAGATTTGTAGTTCCATGAGCTTTGGATGCTCATAACCCTTTATCACGACCGAAGCAGACTTGGTAATGATGATGTAGAGGGTTCTCCACGGTTGAGGAATGTTCTTAAGCTCCACGTGAGAATGCTTAGTAACAATCCTGAAGCTTCATCATAGCCAATGTCAAGAAGAAATTGCGAGCTGTCTCTTGATGGGTGTAGCAAAGAAGTCGGTTGGCTCGATTTCGGGAATGAGAAGAACGACCCGTAAGTGCGCATGAGTGATGGTGACTTGTTTGTGATTAAGTGTCTTTGTCTTTGCACTTTGACTGTGATCCTCTGCATAGAATTCGAATGCTGAATGTAGATTTCGGTGCGGTGGCAGTGTGAGAGCATGTTACGGTAGGGATGATTCCTTAGAATATCCACGACAATGAGACAAGAAGATTACGAGCATGTGAGGGTTTCAAAGTCAACCCTAAGGTTGTTCTTTCCAATCTTTCTAGGATAGCCATTTGGGAAGATATCGACAATAGTGAGAACCTCGGTGCATCCACATTCATTTGAGCGACCATGTCGTGATGCGAAATAACATTAGCCAAAAGAACCAACATATCGAAAGACATAATGTTAGTCAACGAAGTCTTATTGTCTAGTTATTGAATGTACGGTGATAATGATTATTCTGAGTCCTAAGTCACTTGTTTGTCCAATAGTCCAATGGCGTCGTGAAATGTTTAGTGAGTTAGTTAACTTTAAGTTTTAAAGTTTATGTTATCACTTATTGTTCACAACATATCAAGCGATTAAGTTTATTAGTGACATTATTGGATTCGTGACGTTATGATTAGTTTATTTACAAGTTTGTACACGTAACAATTCATAATGAAGGTCAATCAAGGCTTAGGCGTAGATTTGGCAAAGTTAGCGTAAGCAGAAATGATATCTGCGTGAGCGAAAGCTTACGCGTGGGATCTAACTACGCGTAAGAAAAGTTACAGCGTGGGAAAGGGGACCTTATGCGTGGGGCTTACGGCGTGGCGTATAAAGACCTTACGCGTAAGGCTTACTCGTGAGAGTAGACCTTATGCGTGAGTCCTTTTTACGCATATCCTTCACGGGATACGCGTGGTCCCATTGTAGAACCTTATGCGTAGTAGTTATGCGTGGGATTTCTCTTACGCATAGCGCCTACGCGTAAGGTAATCCTTAGCGTAGAGATTCAAATGACCTTGATTACGAATTTTAAGCGCGTAGCAAGCACGAAATAAATTCATCAAATCATCAATATTAACACAAAAATTCATTTTAACAACAAATCATGGCATGAACATTCGATAAGCAGTTATGAGTAGAAAGTCATACGCGTGGGTCAAAACCACAAGGGTTATGAATTACGCGTATGATTTCTAACCATGGGATTTGCACCAAACTTTTTCAGGTAGTTCTTAGATGTTGTGAGAGTCTATAAACCAAGTTATAACATCTAAATCGTGGAGAATCAAAGATGCCCAAACTTATGAACTTTAAACCCTAATTCCAAATTTTTAATCATTTAGAGTTTCTGGGTGGTGATAGAGCTTGGAAATCATCAATTCATCATCATATAAACATTACACAACAATCTTTTGAACAAAACTCTTCACATTTGTAAACACCCAAATCGACTCATAAACCTAAATATTCAAAACCATCAATTCGTGTTTACGGGTGGATTTAGAGGTAAAAATAGTATCCTTGTTGTTAAAAACACGTTTTGACACTTTCTTTTCAACCAAAACACACTCACATTGATTGTGTGTTCATACGCTTATCGTAGAACACATAATCACGCATAACTAACGTTTTAGCCGTAGGATTTGCTTGAAATTCAAAACCTTAGCTTGTATTATCGTTAAGATCATGAAAACACTTACAAAATGATGATCTAAAGTACGGTTTCTTGAGCGAATTCTATCGTAGGATGTTTTAGGTTAAGAGTAATAAATGTGAAGATAAAGGTAGGTGGGAGGTGTTTTTATTAAAATAACTTTAAGATTTTGACATTTTGGTCCCTCCACCTTTTCCTTTTTCAAACAAAGCCATTTAACTTCCATTTTGGTTACCAAACAAAGATTTTAAGAAAGAAACTTGTGACACTCCCCTCGACTTAAGAAATAATGAAAGGTTATAAATTTTAGTCGAGGGTGTCATTTAAACGAAAAATTTACCACCATTGATAAAAGAAACAACGGGATATGATAACATGCAAGTACACAGATGTTTTGAAGCAGTTAAGTGATAATTTTCTCCCCTCAACACTTGATCGGAAAAATCTTGAATTTTGAAAGATTATAGTGTTGATGGAAAAATGTACTTGCCATGTTGAAAGAAAATAGATTAGAAGAATATTTTGTTGTTTTAAAGATTTTATATTTTTGTATTTTGTTTTGAAAATTTATTTACAAAAGATGTTTTGGTGTTTGTGGGTTTTAAAGGCTGTTTTAAGAGGTCATCCAATTCCTCTTGAGTCAAACACCTCATACCAATCGGTGGACCAACTCATTAAACCTAGCGGGAGGCAAGGCTTTGGTGAGAAGATCGCCAATTGGTATTACACCCATAAAGTATAATTCAACGGTACCACATTCCACGTGGTCCTTGATGAAATGATAGCGAAGATCGATGTGCTTTGATTTGAGTCTTTGAGCGGAGTTGCGAGATCGCAATGGCACTCCGATTGTCGCGATACATCGGGATTACATCAAATCGTAACCATAGTCTTTGAGTTGTGTTCTCATCCATATGACTTGAGCACAACACGCGGACATGGCTACATATTACCGCCGGTTGATGAAAGCGATGTACAATCTGCTTCTTTGATTGCCAAGACACGGTTTATCACCAAGAAATTGTAGAGCTCTGAAGTACTTTTCCTTGAGTCTAAGCATCCTGCGTGGTCGGCGTCGAAAAGCGATTAGTTCAAAACCGAATCCCCGGATACGGATCCCCAGTTAATGGTTCCTTGATGTATCGGAGGATTCTTTTAGCCTCGAGAGGTGGGTTTCGGTTGGTCGCGACGATAGCGGGAGCATAGATAAGCGGCAAAGACAATATCAGTGCGCTGTTTGTTAGATACATGAGAGACCCAATAATACTTGGTATTTGGTAGGGTCAACTAATTTCCCATGTAAAATCGTCTAGCTTCTTGGTATGAGTCATTGGTGTGGCATAAGTATCACGGGTTTTCATTCCAAATTTGTTTAACAATTCAAGGGCATATTTGGGTGACTCAAGAAAATACCACGGGGTGATTGATGAACTTGTAATCCTAGAAAGAATGTAAGTTCACCCATCATGGACATTTCAAAATTTTCTTCATTAGTTTTGCAAAAGCGATTGAAAACTTTTATGTGTAGACCCAAAATGATGTCATCCACGTAAATTTGAACAATTAAGATATGTGCCCGTGATATTGTATAAAAGAGTTGGGTCAACCGAACCTTTGGTGAAATTATTAGCAATGAGGAAAGATGATAGCTTATCGTACCATGCAGGGGCTTGTTTGAGACCATAAAGAGCTTTGTTCGGTTTGTAGACATGGTTCGGGCACTCGGATCAACGAATCCTTGGGTTGGTGACATAAACCGTTTCTTTCGGTTGTCCGTTGAAAGCGCGGTTTGACATCCATTTGAAAGACCGTCATATTCATATGAGCATGACGAGAAATATCGAACGACCTCAAGGCGAGCAAGCGGAGCAAAAGATTCTTCAAAGTCTATTCCTTCTTCACGGCGATAACCCTTAGCAACTAGGCGTGACTTGTTTGGATTACGTTCCTTGACATCAATTTGTTTTCCAAATCCATTTGAGACCAATGGCGTAGACCCTGTTGGTCTTTCAACCGTTCCCATACTTCAAGGCGTTTGAATTGGTTGAGTTCTTCTTGCATGGATTCAATCCGGTTGTCTTTTGTCATTGCGTCTTTAATGTTTTAGGCTCAGTTAGCGAGCGGTGAGTGCATAAATGCAATGTTCACCATCGTGTGAAGGCGTTGTCTCGTAACGGTTGGTTGATTCGGGTTGCCAATAATATTAGCGGAGGATGGTCTTTTGTCCATCGATGTGTAGAGGTTGATGTTGGTATACATTGTGCGATTCGAGGATTCAAATGGTTTGTTGATGATTCCGCGACATCGGTGCGGCGATCTCATTAGCAAGCGGGTTAAAAACGCATTTGGATCAAAATCTGCGGTGGGGTACTTCATTGAGAATATCATCGGCGGTTCATCATTGTTGGAGCGGTTTGTTCAAGCTGTTGTGTTGGAGTCAAGCGGTGTAGGTGCATCTTCAACGATAGTTGTTGTAGCAGTGTATCGGTATAGGAGTATTATCGGGTTGAGCGGTGGAAGCAGCGGATACACACAGAGCACGTTCATCAATATCGTCCTTTGAGCAGGAGGAGCAAATAACCTTTCCATTTGTTGTGAGTTAGTGGGGGCTTTGTTCGGTGATGATGGGGTTGAGGAAGTTTAAGCGGTTGTGACCGGGTTCTAAGGTGTTATACTCGAAGCCATTTCCGTGAGTTCATCAAAATGAGCATGAATCGTTTCCATCACTGTTTTGTCTGACGATTCGGATCCGGTAACCTTTAGAATTCTCACAATATCAATAAAGACTCAATGTCGACTTTGGCTTTGAGCTTTCCAAAATCATCACGATCATTATTCGGATAGCAAAGGGATCCAAATACATGAAAGTGTTTGAGATTCGGTTTATGGTTGTGGACAAGCTCGAAAGGTGTTTTGTTGTGGCGTTTGTGATCATAGAGCGGTTTTGAGTATAGCATGCGATGAATCGACACGCCCATAAGTGTCTGGAAGTTTAGCATTGATTAACATTGTTCTTGCGGCTTCCACTAACGTTCGGTTTCGTCTTTCAACAACTCCGTTTTGTTCGGTGTCGTGCAATAGATGTTTGATCTTTGAATTCCCACTTTCTCATAGAATTCACGAAGGGTTTGGTTAACAAATTCGGTTCCTTTATGCATTACGATTAGCTGGCGGTGTTGCGGGCTGAACTGTATTTTCGTGAGAAGGTGATGATCATTTGTGGAGCTTGGTCTTTGCTTGAAGAAAGTAGACCCAAGTCCATCGTGAGTAGTCATCAACAATTACTAAGATGTAGCGTTTGCCATTGATCGTTTGCACGCGCATCGGGCCACACAAATCCATGTGAAGAAGATGAAGCACATCTTGAGGTGTGTTCCACCTTTGAAGGAAAATGAGCACGAGTGCTTTTCCTTGTTCTGGTGAGCAAAGGTGATCTTTTGAATACGGAATCGTGGGAGACCTTCAACTAGTTTGTGTCGAGCAAGGTTGGTGATGGTTTGAAAGTTTAGATGTGAGAGGCAGCGGTGCCATAGCGAGGATTTTGTTGATGTTGCCTTTGAAAGTAAGCGGATGGGAGATGAAGCAACCATGTCTTGCATAGAGATAGTGTAGAGACTAGAATTACGCGAGCGGACATAAGGTCATTTCCTTGTAGATCACGAATGAAACAAGTTTTCTCCGGAAAGCAACCTCCAAATCTCCATCACAAAGCCGACCTCTCGAAAGCAGTTATGACCGGGGCCTTCCACATAGTAAACCCTGCTGATTTCGATGTTCCCATTGACATAATCTCCGTAGCCCATGATAGGCTGCAGTGATCATTCCGAACAGCGGTGCCAATGAACTTTGCAATAAAGTTTGATAACAGTTTAAGGTTGCTGTCATATGTCGGGAACATCCGCTATCAACAATCAGAGAATGATCGTATCACTGCATTACACACAGGCGACACGGATGGAATAGAAGTAGATGTGGAACCCGAAATGTTAGAGGGTTCAAGCGAATATATGAGACATGCACACATTAATGATTTTAGGCATCCATTTAAATCCTAGTGTGTTATATATCCATTTCGCCATCTATAACTACTCTTTGCTTTAGTCTTAGTGAATGCACTAGGTGGTACTACATTCTTAGGAGGTGGCTGGAGCTACGGTGACAACAATGTTTGCCTTAGAATCTAAAGAAGGCGGTCTACCAAGCACGGACTTAGAATGATTAGTGGGCCTAGAGGTATTCCGATTCTTAGGATTCCGTAAGCGAGAGATTATAGCTTTAGCAACACATTTGTCATGACAATCGAATTCATACTTTTCGACAAATAACACAAGGTGCATCGGATGAATATCAAAAGTGCTTAAAGGTTTAGCATTCGTTACATCACTATTTCTATTACATTTGCGGGCCGCAACATCTATAGTGGAAGCAACGTGAGTCTTATTCATAGTCCTAGGGTGTTCTTCTACTTTAGCATTCCTTATTGATCTTTTCTTAGGTCGCAACTTCCTATTCTTGATTGAGTGCTCTAGGTGTGAAGTGCGGACGTTTGGAAAAAACGCAACTATTCTGTTTCGATAGAAGGAAGCACGTTAGCAACTTGTGATTTGGCGGTAGGGATTCTAGGTTCACGATTACTAAGTGTTCTTGGTGCTAATCTCTTAATGATGGTTGGCGGAAGTTGTTCATACTTTCTAACATTTCTCTTAACTTAGAGATAGTGTGAATCAAATCTTGATTTTCGAGCGAATATTACCGACAAAATTCATGACTTCTCTAGTGTGAGCAAGATAGTGATCAAGTTCGTTTGATGCTTCATGACGAGTCTTATTGAGTAAATCAAATATGACACCATATTCTGTTTAACTTTTACAAGTTCTTGTTCATATTTTGAGATTTGACTTTTCAAAGACACGTTTTGATCATCCGGTTGCTCAATTTTAGGATCGGAAGATTTTGTTTGCAATGGCGATTTTCTTTTGAAAACTAAGTTGATGATTGTGAATATCTTTTCACACCAATGAAGACGACGTTTTGCATTGTAAAGTTCGTTAAGTAATCGTTTATTTTCGACTTTTAAAGACTCGATCTGAAGCACATTATCGGTATTCTCATGAGTTACCACGAGTCAACATTATCGTGAGAGATATAATCGGATGCATGTGGCAAAGAATAGAATAACACAACATTATGGATATCGGTACAGATAACATCTTCCAAGAGTCGATCAACATCTTTTCTCAACGGTTTCTTTTCGTTTAGTATTAGAAATAGATGTTTGGTTTTCTCAAAACGACCTTCATCACTCAAGTTCCTTATGAAAATCCTTTTCCCAAGCTAATGCACAACTTTTCAAATTTTTAACGTTAGGTAAAGATTTTTCGAAAAATGTCTCTTTGTTCTCGCGCGAGGCGATTGAAAATGATCAATTTTGATTTGAGCGATATTCTATCTCATGTTGTAAAATTTTGAGGTCGACCATGAAAATGTCAAAATATCTAAGAATTTTTCGATTTTCGGGTTTTGAGTTTACTTCAACGATGGAAGGTAAAGGACCATAAGTTTGTGCATAATCTGGTTGGGGATTAACATTAGAAGACTCGGTGTTTTGATGATAACCCTTGGTGTGTTAGAAGAATCCGTTGGTGTGTGAAAGTGACGGTTTTGAATAATTAAAGGTTTGTTGTAAACAACAGTTTTAATTTTGATCGACTCTCGTCTTACGCATCTAATTCCTCTTGACGATGATATTCAACAACACTCATAATGATATCATTAATTTTATATTACTTTGGAAACTTGAGTTTGGTTTGAATGTTTTTAGTGAAAGCTTTGGTTTATGTCGACTAGATTTGGTCCATATCCTTTTGGATTGGGTTTTAACGTAAACTTTTCAATAGTCATTCTTGATTCACCATGTTTGTAAACAACAGTTTTAAACTCTTTAATTTTGTTTTGCAAGCGATAATTTCTTCAAGAAGGTCATCTACCGATTCGTTGAATGCTTTTTGTATGCGGAGAAGCTGTTTTGACAAGTTAACAACTCGACCTTAGCTTTTGATTTTCCAAGGTGAGGCGTTAATTTGCTTTTTATGTTCATGTTTGAGTTGTTCTATTTGAGACAACAAAGCATTCTTGAGCGGCTAGATCACATCTGTCTCTCTAAATATTTTTCGTTTTGATGAGATTTAGCAAAGCGGCTTCAAAACCTTTTTCACAGTTTTCTTGAGTTTTGAAAAAGTTGAGTTGCATTTGTAAGCATTCAAAATCCTTGGTTAACGATGCATTTTGCTTTTAAGTCCTTATTTAATGCATAACATTCCTCCATTTTGATTTGATGGTCTTGAATTAAGCGAGCAAAATCGGATGAGGCTTGATTCGACTTGTTCAGCGTGAGTCACAACATGATCATTATTTAGATCCTCAAGTACAACCACGGAGTCAATTTGATTATCAAAGGAAACCATAAGGTCATCTTGATCGTCAAATGTAACTACTGAGGTTTATTTGAAAATCGTCGAATGAGATGTAGATGACTCATTTTGAGCGATCGGCCGTGCGGATTCGAGATATTGGCGGAGATATTAGTTCGAGATATGATGATGGTTTGTTCGGTGCACGAGACAAGCCATCGATGTCATCTCTTGGGCTGTTTCACTCATGTGTAACTCATGCATATTAGCCATCAACATAATGTTGCATTGGCTGCAAGTCCTCCATATCATCATCGAGTGCGCATACGCCATAAAGCTATGTTCTTTGTTTGTGAGAGATCCTGACTTCATCCTTAAGAGCCAAAGAAGAGCCTCTTTGAAATAAGCACGCCCCTAGTCCTTGGCTTTGGGCATGCATTAGCCAGTGTCCCTTCTCATTGCGGTTGTAGCATCGAAGACCATTCAACCCATTCGAGCATTTCCTGTTCCACCACTTGAGCTCTGTTGTTATTCCTACCCATAGCATTAAACCCTTGACCACCTCCCATTTGCGACCATAACCACGATTACGAACTTCAACTCGTCCATTGTTCACATGACTGATTTCGTGTATTGGATGAGAGCGAATCGATTGTTGGATTTGTTGGTATAACGGCTAAAAGCATTAGCAATCATAACAAATCCACATTGCAATGCTTGAGCGGATCGGATTCCTCATTAGTTTGACTATGAAGTGCTTGATCATTGTTGTTGTTGTAAGGAACCAATTGATTTTGTTGAGGTTCTTTGTGATTGATCGTTTGGTGTGGTGAGGCGGTTGGTTGAGTTGCTTGTTGAGGAGGATAACTTTGTTGAGCATATAAGGCAAGTTGTTGATTTTCCGGATGTGTAGGTGGAGCAATTTGAGCACGGAGAATCCTTTCGATCAACTTCCTTTTCATGAGGCTTCAAGTAATCGTACAACAATCCATATGTAGAATGATGCATATTCTTCGGCAGCGGAGAAAAATGACATACTTCTCCCATTCGGGACCAAGACTACTCGGGAACTTAGTATTCACTTGCAATTCTTGGCATGATGATGTTGTGTTTATCCAAATCATTGATGATGTCGAAAAGCGATGATGATAGGACTCTAGTGTCTCTCGGGTTCAATCATGAAGTGTTCATAAGCCAAGTAAATTTTGGATTCCAAATCCTCGATTGAGTACCGATCCTTCCATAAGAAGGCGAATATGATCCACATTTTACATGCGGTCTTTTGAGCATCAACACTACGAAGAATTGGGTTTGGTAATCCTAAGAGGATATATTCCATTGCAAGTTCATACGCTTCATAGTGTAGAAGTTCTTGAGGATTCAAGTGCATATGTGATAGCAATGTTCGTTTGTTCATCTCTTGGTGGAATGGCATTTGGATCTCCGGGTACAATGACGATAGGCATCTCAAATGGACCTTCAAGATAACCTTCTTTAAGAACTTTCCATGTGGCTTCTTGGATCACAAAACCTAAAGAACCTTATCACCCATTGATCGTAGTTTCTGGAGTGAGCATTGGAGGTCTATCAAGTGATCCGACCTCATGAATTGATTGTTGGTGCTTAAAGCTTCACACATCTTTGCAAACCAAGTGGGTTCCTTCATAGTGTTCCTTGATGGATGTTGATTGAAGTCATTTGTGTAGGGTTGAACTTGAAGACTTGGCGGTGGTTGAACCATTTGTGGTGGAGGAATTGCACCAAGTTGTGGAGTATGTTGTTGATTAAATTGTTGTTGATAAATTGCTTGTTGTTGATTCCATTGTTGATGTTGTGGACTTAGTTGTTGTTGTCGTTGAGGATAAGTGTAAGGAAATAGTTAGAGTATGGTGGTTGAGACATGTTGAAAACTTGTGTTGGTAAAATGGATCTTTGTAGTCGAATGAACCTTTGATGAAGAAGTATCCTTAGGCGTAGAAATCACAATAGCCAAGTAGCACTTATGCGTAAAAACACCAAAGTTCGGCGTAACAATTAGAAGTTCTGCGTAGAATTTAGCTTCTGCGTAAGTAAGGAAAAGACGCTAAAGTTATGCGTAGACAAAAGTTAGGCGTGAAAGTTAGGCGTAGGATTATCTTATCGTAAGACTAGGCTTAGGCGTAAGAAAAATCTTATCGTGGGATTTCTCTGGCGTAAGCTTATCTTATCGTAATTTTAGGGTTTTATCCCAAGTGATCTTTTACACTTCACGGTGCAAAAGATATCCAAAGTCGACGTATTTTCGGGCTTATCCAAGCAAGAAAACACGGAGTAAACCCGCAACGAAGATCAAACCAAGGAAATACTTACGCGTAGTTTTAGGGTTTCACTACGCGTAGGTTTACTCGTAAATTTGATATTGCTCAAAGATGTTTCTAAACCGGTTTTGTGTGATGAAATAGCTTCAAGATCACCAAATAACACAAGAATGTGAAATTTGATGAACCAAACCTTCTAAAAGCGATTCTGCGTAGAACTACACCCACGAATAAAAACTAGCTCAAAACAATGATCCACGCATAAAGTTCCAAACTTTTGCCAAAAAGCGTTAGTTTAACACCTTATAACATTGAAAGTACAAGAATCTTGGATTAAAAGTGTAAAAATGCGTTTTAAGCTAACCAAAGAAATGGACCGTCGTTATCGTGAGACCAAAACTCACTTCAAACAATACGTTCACCCAACTAGTAGGCGATTGATACCTTTGTTAGGTCACTAGTTTTACAAACACAAGTAATATAGAAAGAGATAAGGCGATTGAACAAGATCTAACACACACACACGATAATAAACACGGTTATGCGTAGGATGTGAATGAGAGAATAACTTGAACAACCAACCTTCAAATGAAGGTTTACATAAGGTATTTATAGGAGGAAAGCTAGGGCAACACTCCTAGTTTCCATCCTTTCTTTAATGGGCTTGGGCCTAAGCTCATGGGCCTTCTACATAAGCCTAAGGCTAATAACAAACATAAAGGCCATAATAAGCTAACTATTACATAATAATGACTAACACTTGAATTATGGTTTAGGAGTGATTCCAACAAGTGTTCTAAGATATATTTTGATGAATCTCGTGGCTCTAGACTCAATAGTGCGTTTTGGTTTTCTGGCGGAGACTAGGAGAGGGTCTCCTTCTTCAATACCGCGATCTCTAAGAGAAAGCCAATAGTTTACGTAGGGTTCCTGTGAGAATGAAACAAGCTTACATGAGAGAAACTTGAGTGGTTAAGAAGGTTTAGTGCATGCGTCCTTCGGGTCCATGATGACTTTTAATCTTCAATAGCAGTCACTAAGTGACAACCGATGTATATGAATTGAACCCTTATGCGCCCTAAGTTGAATAATTTGGAGGCTATTTCTTTTCACCCTTTTCTTTGCATTTCTTTTAATTCTTCAACTCCTTCTTTCTCCGATTCTCAATTTCCCTTTTTTATAATCATACCTAAGGACTTCTAAGTACCAACTATTTGTGATGTCCTTGGGTAGATCCCCCCGCTACGGTGGATCATAGGATGGTTATTCCTAACCTTAGTCACTTTATCACTCCATGACTAACCTATGTTGCCATAAAACCAATTTTCAAGAAAATCTATCAAGGGTTTGTAAATGAAAACATGTTTGAACCCTGTGAGAGTTTTATCTTTTAGCGAAATACTCCCCTCACATGTGCTTTAGAGTTTTGACGAAAATCTGCCTTTGTGTGGGAAAAAGCGCACTTTTGAATTGATTAACTCAAGATAGACAATCCCCATGAAACACGGTTCGTTGCATAGTTAAAGAGTTACATTGTCGACTTTTAGTAGACAACTAGCTCTAATAACTACCTTGAAGGTGTAAACAAACCTCGAAGGTTGTCAAACCCGTCAAAGTTCATGTCTACCAAGAGTTTCTCGAATGGTACATTCTACTCGGACAAGTCCTGCGAGACACGTTTACATTACTAGCGAACTAGCTTGAAATTATTACCGTCCGGACAAGTCTTTTCGAGTTACTAACGGTTTAGTACAAATCAATTCGTTGGTTAAGTCTATTACACAAAGATTCATTTGCATTTACACAACATATTTCTTATCACATAATTTTCTCCCCTCAAAATGGCATATAAAATGTTATTTTTGAAAAGTTGAAATAAATATGACCATTTCGAGTGTTGGGAAGATGACCACTATGAACAATTTGTGAACAAAGTTTTAACTCAAGTACTCCCCTCAACAAGTGAAAAGCGGTTGAGGTTTTGAAAATGATCGGGAAGTACTTGTCCTTTTGAGCAAAACCTTGAAAATGAAAGGTTTGATAGGTTTTACTCAAAAGTAAGAAGCTTTCGCTCCTTTTATAAGGATTGTGGCAAGAAGCGTACCACGTGGTCCTTTCTTGACAAGAACGGGTTGTACAACATTATGTGTGCACAAGCCATACATATATAATCACACATCCAAATTTATAATGAAGGAAGCAATTCAAGGGGTACGAAGTCCGGAGATGTCGCCAGAGTGTGAATCGGGCGTTGAAAGCGGTGATGTTAATCACAGGTCGACCACCAACATAGCTTTCAATCTTACAGGCGATCCCTTCTATACAACCTTTCATCAATCATTTTGATGATTCTCCTCACATCCCTTCGATCACGAGAATTCCATCGCTTAGGAGACCCAATCATTTGACGTATATCCTTCAACCTATAAGCCAATCCGTCCTAACCATCTTCAAAGTGTGATCTCCAAATTTGTGAAGATCGCGACACGCCATTAAGCAATTTCGTCAAAGTTCACTGCGGTAAACAACGCCGAATGGTTTCTTCGATGAGTGTATATTGTAAGAGCTGGTTGATGTTGGGAAGATCAAGTCGAGGTAGAGTGAAGTTAACACGGGTTTGATATGATTCAACGACCGTTGGAGATCTTCTACGCTCTTTGATGACTATGCTTCTTATGAAGATGAGCGGTGACTTGATGAATTCACGTTGTACTTGATTGAAAAGTGCCTCATGCGACCACGTACTTTGGCAAGGTACATGTCTTCAATGTCGTTGAGAGACAAATTCTCAAAGTCGACCAGAGAATGCATAATCCCGTTCATCTTGCCTTTTGACCACAATCTTCTTGAGAAAAGTGTAGTCCCATTTGGTGACGGATCAACGTGTTTGATGGCAACGATATCCTTAATCTTGAAACCGCATGTTGAGACTTACGAACACGGCGACGGTAGTAGATTCTTGACATTCCGCCAATGATGAATCACGTACATTGCATCTCGGTCGTATGCTTCCACTTTGTTGGAGAACAAGTGATTAGCTCTTTCCTCGATAGCAATGCGGTTTGAGTATATGGTCTGCTGGGAATGGAAGTGTCAAAGATGTAGCGTATTTCCTTGATCTATCGCCACCGTGTAGAAGAAATTCCAAGTCTTTGTTGAAGAAATATCTGAATGGAATCCTAGGTTCATCTGGTTGGCCGATCGTTGGTAGTGGTTTAGACCGATCGGTGTAATATGGAGGGTTGTCCCGTTTGGTGAAGTCGATGTTTGCTTCAGGTTGAGCCAATCCATGTTGTTAGACATAGCTCGAGCAATGTTTTCAAGGTGATATTCGACCTCGATGGCACTTTCGAGCTATCTTTCCACAGTTGAAAAGCTTCATTCTTGATTCGCCTCAACTCGGATTTCGTCATCTTCTTCACATGGAACTTTTCTTGCATAATCTTAGCATGCTCCAAAGTATTACCGTCTACCGATCTTGACCTTCTTGGGTAGGGAGTGGAATTGACAAGTGTAGAAAACCATTCAAACTCTGTGTTGTATCTTCATCTAACCATGATACGACGTCGGTCATGGCGCCTTCTTCTTCTTTTGTTTTGGCCTAGATGAGGTTTTGGTTTCTTAACTTGTTTGGGAGAGGTGGGTTGTTGTAGGGCTCACGGACTTCTTCATCGTCACCACCCGTATACTCAAAGTGATCACGGTTTTGAGTCTCGGCGGTAACTCGATGAATCACGAGGTTTATCGAGAAGATGGAGGAGAAGATCTTTGTTGAGTAGGAGTCCGTTGTGGTGGAGGTTGCATCAGTCTTGAATAGAGGATGATACATCGAGACTTCTTTGAGCGTTGGGCTCTTTATCTTTATCGATCTTTGTCTTCATCATCTCTTAAGCGTTTGGGCCTAACGACTTCTTCTCGAAATGAGGACCCGAGTTGGTATTCGATGAGAGCTTCAATGCAGTTTAGCTTCGTGTGAGGCAAAAGTTGCAGGCGTGTCGACATTTGCGCTACTAGTCGGTTCACCAATTCATCATCGAGAAGATTGTAGATTCAACTGGATTGATGCTTAAATTCATCGGAGTTGATTTCATGGCTTGTTTGGCTAGATGCAAATGATTTGGATCTGATTATGCGGTATACATCCGCTTTGTCGATTCGAGCGACCTCCATAAGGCTGCTGAGTGTATCCTTTGATCATTTCATCCATTTTCCTTGAAGATCATCTTTCATGAGCTTGGACATACTCCCTTTCCTCTTGCATCTTGTCGAGATCATCATGAATATCAGATGTCGATCAAGATACAAATTCATCTTCCTTTGGAGGATGTCTTTCTTCTCGATTTGTTTGACATTCCCAATTCGTTTATGAGCATGAGATATCCAAGATCGAGTATGCTTCTTCACCGATTTGGATGATGATTTGGTTGATCTTTTAGATGGTGGTGGTGAGGAATGAGATGAAGAATCTGATGATGAGGAGACATGAGGAGGCTCGGGGTCCTTAGGAGGTGCATAAGTATCCTCCTTGGAGCGAGTTGGATTGTTGAGAAGATAATCATCATAATTCTCTTCGTCATCTTGTCCAGTTAGCCTTTTCTTTCGTCTCGAGCCTTAGCTTCTTCATCGATTTCTCTTTCTCGGTCTTATCCTTTTCGGTTCCTCAATGTTATATTACATTGGGAATTATGTGAAGTTTGGATTATCTTTGAAATTAATGCGAAGTGTTTCTCTTGAAGATAGAGTGGATTCTGTTGAAGACATAATCTCTTCAAGTATAATAGTTATTAGTCATTTACTGAAGTGTTTATTCCGTGTTTAGTTTATTTAGTGTGGATATACATGAGCTTTATTAGGAAGTGATTGTGTATATCTTATTTAGTTTTATGTTTATCGTTTCTTGGGAAGCGGTTTAGCGATATTGTTTAGGGTTCCTTGTCTATAAAAGGAACACATTAGAATGAGTTATGTACCGATTGGAAAACTTCGGTTTTAGTTAATATAAAGATCCATAGAGGATCAAGAAGTTCTTAGTTATTACTTGTGTTTATATTCACGATAAATATAAGTAGTAGAGATTGTCTTTTATTGTGCTTGTGATTACATAGGCATACATAGCGATCCACGAGCTCAAGATCTATCAAGGTGCATTTGTTTCAACAAGTGGTATCGAGCCTCGTGAGAGTCTCTACGATACTAAGGACAAGTTTTTCTAAACACCCATTCAACCATAACAAAATCATCATGCCCGGTTGGGATGTTGATCTTGAACTCACCAACAACCAAAACTCCACCCATCCGCAACAACTAAGTCTCTAATAGCAATGCTAAGTTTCCTTACCTTAAAAGGAGGAATATGATCTTTGGGCGATGAAGATGCGAGCTGGATCTCAACATTGATTGGAATCTATGGCGAGATAATTATGAAGGGAGCAGTTTGAAGAGAACTACCACCGATCTTCTTGGTAATATGATGAATGTTCCTCCCAAAAGCTACTTTGAAGAGTTCTTTGGCGGTTCGAGAGAGAAACCAAGGTCGAACTATTCTTACGCAAGCTATTCACGAGGATCACTTGGTGATTTTCACTTCATGCAAGATGCTAAGGATATATGGTTAGCAATAAAGGCGAAGTTCGGTGGGAATGAGGAGTCTAGGAGGCGAAGAAGTCCATGCTAAGACAACAGTTTGGGACTTTCAAATCTACGAAGAGGAAGGAATTCACAAGGGCTATGATAAGTTTCACAAGATTTTAAGTCGGTTGAATATTCTGCAAAGCCGGATAATGATATTTGTAACTCTAAGTTTCGAGGTCATTACCTCCATCCAGCTACATGTAAGCATAGCTTTAAAAGCTAAAGGTGGTTTGGACATGATTACCTTTGATGAGTGTATCACAAACTTAAAGCTCTTGAACATGATGTAAGAAGCCCTTTTCGATCATCTTCTTACGCTAGTCATCTCGCATTTGTTGGAGCCTCTACTCCAAAGTCTAGCTATGGTCCAAGCCCATATCCATCATCATCTTATCTTGCTCCTTCATCAAGTTCTCACTCTAAATCAAGCAACATTATGGAAGATGTACTTGGATCCTTCTTTGTCGATTATGATCCTCGGCAGGATCGGCTTATGAGGATTTTGATCGGGTGGACCCGATTGAGATGGAAGAGATGAAGTCGAGGTGGCAAGTGGCCATGCTTTCCATGGATATCAAGAACTTTGGTAAAGTGGCGAAGGTTTGGATTCAAAGGACGCGATCCAAAGAAGGTTTGACAAAAGGAAGGTTAAATGCTTCACATGTCAACGGATGGGTCACTTTTCTAGAGAATGCAAAGGCAGGAAAAGTCGGTGATGAGACAAGATACTCTACTTATCGCCATGTCGGAAGGATGCAGGAACTTCAAAGGGTTCATTGCTTTGGTCACTCTGGATAGCAATGGATTTGGAAGCAACATGAGGAGGCGATAATGATGGTCTGATAATGTTGGGTTGATTTCAAGTTGTACTTGAGGAGGATAGGCATGATCGATTTCCTTGATGGGCATCTCGGGTAGAAAACTATGTGTTTGGTTGTAGTGGCGTTATAATGAACTCAAACAAGCTTATGATATTATGGAACCTAAATATAATGAATGCTATGTGGAAGTAGAAGCTTATAAACAGGGCTTTAAAAACACTAGAAAGACAAAAGGTTTGGTTTCGGAAGAATGAAATAGCTTATGATGAGAAAATAGGTGTTTTAGAAAGAGATCTCGAATGTGCTACAAATGAATTAAAATGGTGCGAGAAGTTAAGAGCGGATGTAGAGTCGGAAAATCTAGAGCTTAAGGAGAAACTTAAGGAGGAAATTGCTAGGCATAAAGAATGGATGATGAATGGAAATAAGTTATTTGGTCTCATTTATAGTAGTCAAGCTCCCAATTCTCGGTGGCTTTAGGCTTTAAGAAATATGTAGGATTAGAAGCTAGGGATGACACACGTAAATCTACATCAATGAGCCTAGCTAATTTTGTGAAAGAAGGTGACCTACATCTTTGTCGTGGACCAATTAGAGGTGAGCACATGCCCATTGACCTTTCCACTCTTAAAGACTTTGATGGATCACACCATCTGTATGGCAAAAGTCAAGAGACATGCGGACCTAATACTTCTACTAATGACTTTGTCTCTTGTGTTATGATGACAAGTCCTCCAAGCAAGGGTCTCTGAGTGTGATTCAAATGACAAGTCGACCTTCCCAAGTCGCCCTTCCCAAGTGCGCCCTTCCCAAGTTTTCACCCACCGCACACCCAAGACTACCAATAAGCATGTCGAGTTCTTTGAGGAATCCTCTTCCAAGACAGTTGTCTCGAAGACTTGCATTTAATTCTTTGCATAATAGTCTTGTTAAAACAATTCTTTTCATGGTTTTGGTTTGAATACTTACGCTTGTAATAATACTTCTTTTGGTTTAAATAAATCTTCTAATCGGAAGAAATGTTTTGTGTGTGGAAGTAAATCTCATTTAATTAAGGATTGTGATTATCATGAGCAAAGGATGAGTAGGTGTAGTGCTTCTAGGAAATCTAGACCTATGTGGACAAATGTCAATGATATACCACCTTATGTTCCACAAGATACAACTTATAATACTCCTTTTTCTTGGAGGAAACCCGGTTGTAAAACCATATGTTCAACCAACGGTGAATATTTTAAAAATGGTTTTTGGCCTAGATATATTAACCCAATGGTGATGGGAATGGTGTTGGGATCTTCTTGTCAAGACCTCGTGAGTTGTTCTTGGAATACAGGGACCTAAGTTTCATTGAAACCCAAGAACAATAGTGGATCTTATACTTCTACATGGCACAACTCATATGATCCACAAGGCGGTTCAAGTCGGCAATGACTTGAGCCTCCATAGTGTACTAATTATCTGTATATTTTTGTTGTTGTAGGATCATCCCTTAAGCATAAAGATGTTGGAATTGTTGGCGATGGTTGTTCTAGAAGTATGTCGGAAAGCAGGGACATGATGCATAACTTTGTACCTATTGAAGGAGGAGGCAATGTAACTTTTGGAGGAAGTGATGGACAATTCTTGGAAAAGGGACCATCAAAACACCTCATTTGGACTTTGAGAATGTTTATTATGTCAAGGAACTTCAACACTTCAATTTGTTTCGATCTCACAAATGTGACACTAAGAACAAAGTACTCTTCACAGAGGATGAATGTCTTGTCTTGTCTAAAGACTTCAAACTCCCGGAAGAAACTTCAATTCTATGAAGGTTCCTCATGATCACAATCTTTATACATTCAATTTAACTAATGTCCAACCAGCAGTGACTTAACATGTTTGGTGGCTAAAGCATCTGTGGATGAGTCCACCAAATGGCATGAAGGATGGCCCATGTCAATTTCAAGACCATCAACCGACTCTCTAAACGGGCCTTGTTCAAGGTCTTCCTTCCAAAGTTTTCACCAATGATCATAAGCGTGTTGCATGCAACAAAGGAAAGCGAAGACAGAGCCTCATACAAAGGTGTTCTCACATGTGATTAGCATTATTTCGAACCTCTTGTTTGCTTCACATGGATCTGTTTGGTCCAACTAAAGTGAGAAGCATTGATCATAAATATTTTTGTGCGGTGATCACCGATGGTTATAGCAAATTTTGTTGGGTATTCTTTCTAAGGACCAAAGATGAAACATCGAAGTATTGAAAGACTTCATTACCCTTATAGAGAATCAGTTGAACAAAAAGGTGAAAGGAATTAGGTGTGATAATGGTGCGAGTTCAAAAATGCAATTACGATAGAACTCTGCGGTTAAAAGGAATAAAAGGGACTATAGCACTCCAAGAACCCCTCAACAAAATGGGGTGGCGGAAAGAAAGAATAGAACCTTAATAGAGGCTGCAAGATCAATCTTGGCGAGACTCTAAACTTCAACCATGTTTTGAATGAAATTTGTTAGTACGACTTGTTATGTACTAAATAGAGTGTCCATTACTAGACCACACCTTAAAACACCATATGAACTTCTTTTGGGAAAGTTCACATTATTCATTACCTTAAACCGTTTGGTACGCCAGTGACAATTTTGAATACGGTGATCCATTGGGCAAATTTGATGAGAAAGGCGATGATGGTTATATTGTGGGGTATTACGCTCATAGTAAGGCATCTGGGGTTTACAATGTATCTGCTAAGAAGATTGAGGAGACATTGAATCGAGGTATCTAGAAGACAAGCCTAATGTTCAAGGACGGGGTCATGTTTGGTCATTTGACCTTGATTACTTGATGATTACTTGGGTTATTCTAGACATTTGGCTAATCAAAATCTGATTCTCAAGCATCTCCAACTACTTTACGAAACTTTGGATGCTCATTCGGCGGTGGGTGCGATGATGATGAACAACCCATTGTAGTGCCTTCCTTCTCCCTACCAATTTTGTAGGTGACACTTCTAAAGATTATCTTGATGTGGGTGAAGATGAATTCTATTATCTTGAGGACCTTGCGGATGAAGAAACAAGAGTATGCGACCAATTTAGATCTTGAGAGGAATGTTGAAAATAGTACAAGTGAAGCAATCGGTGGAACGTTCAATTCTCTTGAAAGTGGTTACATTTCTCCTCACCTCTCCAATTAATTTGAAAGACATGTTGACTCTACTCCTATTTCTACTAGAGTGTCACTGGACCTTGGAGAACCTTATACAAGGTTTCCAAAACCTTGAGATCGGGTCATCATCAACCTAAGCGGGCATCTTCAACACACCTTCCTATGATCTTGACTTTGAACCTCTTGTGACTAATCTTGATTCCTCTATTGATGTCAACACCACCACTACTACAAGGATCAACAATGTTCATCCACGTCTAATATTATTGGTGATCCTAATGCACTGTTAGAACAAGAGTACTGTGGCGCGTTCTAAATATGGTCGGTGGCTTTTATCTCTTATGTCTCAAATCGCAGAGAGACAATCACACGGACTATGAACATTGTTTGTTTGCTTGTTTTCTCTCACAAGTGGAACCAACCGGTGTTACTCGGGCTCTTGAAGACTCAAGTTGGCTTGAAGCAATGCAGGATGAGATGCAACAATTTCAAAATCGGCGGTTTGGATATTGGTACCACTACACGATGGTAAGTATGCTATTGGGACTAAATGGATTACGAAGAATAAAGAGATGCTCGGGGTGTTGTCATTAAGAACAAAGCTAGATTAGTTGCAGAGGTATGAACAAGAGGAGGATCGATTATGATGAAGTGTTTGCACCAGTGGCAAGAGTTGAGGCTATACGGATTTTCTTAGCTTATGCATCCTATATGGGCTTTATGGTCTATCAAATGGATGTTAAAGGAGCCTTCTTGTATGGTGAAATTGAAGAGGAGGTGTATGTCACTCAACCTAAAGGATTTGAAGATCGGATCATCCTAATCATGTTTATAAGGTGGTCAAAGCTCTCTATGGACTACATCGAGGCACCCAGGCACAGTATGCTAGGCTCTCTACATTTCTTGAAGCAGTTCTGAGAAGAGGTGCAATTGATAAGACTCTTTTCCTAAAGAAGAATTCCTTGACATAATTCTTGTGCAAGTGTATGTGGATGACATTATTTTGGATCCAAAGGAAGCTTAGTGCGGGGAGTTTGAGGAGCTTATGAAGGAGAGTTTCGGATGAGTGCAATGGAGAGATGACTTTCTTTTGGGTCTTCAAGTTTAGCGAAACACGATGGTATCTTTATCGGTCGGGACAAATATGTGAGGACATCTTGAAAAAGTTTGGTATGGAAGGTGTAGGACCGCCACTACACCTTATGAAGCTCAAAGACAAAGACCAACAATGAAGTCGATCCACCGTGAATGTTCATCATGCGGGTCTATGATTGGGTCTTTGATGTATTTAATGACTTCGGGCGATATTACTTTTCTTTGTGAGTGTACATTCACGACATCAAGTTACTCCACCGACTTCCCATCTAAATTTGTTAAGAAGATCTTTAAGTACCTCAAAGGCCAACCTCTTCTAGGTCTTTGGTACCCAAAGAGTCTCCTTTTAAGTTGGAAGCTTATAGTGATAGTGACTATCTTTGGTGCTAATCGGATAGGAGGTCCACTTGCTGGAGGTTGCAGGTTCCTTGGAAAGAGATTGATTTCTTGGCAATGCAAGAAACAAACTATTGTGGCTACCTCATCTCTTGAAGGTAGTATGTTCTTCTTTGCAAATTCGTGAGACGAGTTCTTTGGATTCAAAATCGGTTGTTGGATTATGGGTACAATTTCATGAACACAACAATTTTTATTGATAATCAAAGTACCATATGCATTGTTAAAATCCATTTTTCACAATCGAACAAAACATATTGAAATCGGGCACCACTTTATAAGAGATGCATATGATAAAAATTTGATAAATGTGGTCAAAATTCATCTTGATGATAATGTGGCATTTGTTAACAAAGGCTTTTGAAGGACCAAGGTTTCAACACCTTGTGGTCCATATTAGCATGTAATCATAGCGCAAAGTTTAAGGGGAGGCATAGGCCTCATGGGAGGCATATGCCTCGTGGGAGGATTTGTGTATAACTTTGCATTTTGCTATGTAAATTTGTATATTTGGTTGATTTTAACTAACTCTAACCTGCTAATGTAATCTTAGTGTGTTTCTTTGTTGGTTTGTGTGTTTCTCTGTGTTTGTTTTGTTTTTGCAGAGTGGTTATTCTGTTCAGTTGAGTTATGGTCAAAGAAGTTTAAGCTTGTTTCTACTGTTTCAAAGTGCTGAAGTGAGTCAATTGTTTCTTCTGAAGATGATGTGCTGAAGTTATATGATTCAATCAAAAGAAGTACTGAAGCAAATTGATAATTCATTCATTCAAGAAACAGTTTCGACTTACGATTTCTGATACTAGCAACATCAAATGTAACTACATGATCTACTAATCCTAATCTATTACATATCATCCGTTCCAACATCTAACAGGCTGTTGGATATGCATGATCGCTCACATCTTTCACACTAAATGCTGGCTACGCTTTTGTGATGTGCATAACCAACCCTAACAAGATGCTAAGGATCAAAATGGAGAGGATGGATTGATGCAAACGATGATGATGACAATGACCACATTTGATGATGATGATGAGGATGTTGCTGTGAGATCTATGATCTCAGGTTTGGTACTCATGGTTTATTCTGGCTAATTTTGGAGGATTGGTGGAATTAGGGTTTGGTATAATATTTGGGGGTTTTTGATGAAGAAGTATGTGTGCTTTGGGATTGTTTTATAGACGGGTTCAAGTGGTAAGAGATTAAATGCAAGTGGGTGAAACAGGTAAAAGATATTCTGAAGCTTCTTGAATAAGTATTACATTTCACTGATTGTTCTACTTGATTGAGAATGGTTTCTATTTCCACCGAAGTTAAAAGTGAATATGAGTAAAAGTAGAAATCCACGTCATCGTTGGTCAACTTTGACCAAAATTGGGAAATTTCTATTTATTCTCTACGGGCATATATTAGTCCCATATTAAGTGATTTGATTATTACTCTCATTCAAAACACTTCCTTTTGTGCAAATTGTAACCTAATCTTCAAAATCTCTCATGGCGCTTCAATTTAAACATGATCATAATAAGGTTGCTTTTCTTGAACCGCTCGAGGAGATGAGTTGTATAGGCCGATGATTTCATTCTTACAAAGATCAAAGATTCGGTATGCATTAACGCATTCTCCAAATGCTATATATGAATCCTTGGTTACTCAATTTTGGGCGTCGCGAGAAAGAAGAAGTGATCTTGAGATAGTTGCAAGTGTTGATGGAAAAGAGTATGTGTGTGAGGAGGCGATCGGAAGACAACTTCGATTGGATGATGAGAATGGGTTTATCATTCGATTCTACGATGGTACTTGAAGGGCTTAGGGTGATTGGATATCAAAGTACGAGGACGGATATGGTTAAAAATAAGCTTTGTCCTATGTGGAGGTTCTTGGTTCATCGTTGCTTGATTGTATGAGCAATAAGTCGGAGGATGGGATCGGTTTTCAACCCAAATGGGATGTGGTATTGTTTGTTTATCTAAGGGTTTGACTTATAATTTTTCTAAGTTTATCTTTGATAATATGATAGAAAATATAACTAGGAAAAGGGTAAGTTTTTATGTACAGAGGTTCTACGAGATGATATTGAATGTTTCTACTCAAACCCAAGCTTTTCATCCCATAAGTGTTTTGACTCCTAAGTTATTTGCCACGATGAGAACTAAATTTGGGGACACATTTTCCTTTGTTAGTTGCTATGTTACCTCAGGAGAATGAGGCTAGCGATGAGGTGAGGTGGCGATATTAAGAAAGAACTTGCGAAACCAAGTCTATTCTTGGTAATAAAATTGTGGAATTGGAGACTAAAGTTGAGAACTTGGAGGACTTCTTTGAGTCGGAGGGTAAAAAGAAGTTTGGTTTCTTACGAGGAGGAGGACGAAGAGAATCTTCATGCATCCCTTGGAATATTGGTCGATGTAGCACTTACATCGATGTTTCTTCTCCTATCGCTAAATCTTCAGGAGCACGGAGCCTATTATATATGCTAGCAAAAGAAGAAGACAATATTTGAATAAGGTATCTGTGACACTTCAAAGGAGCCAAATATAGTTGATGCATCTGCGATGTTCTAGTTGAGGAGGTTGCTTGATCATGGTCAAACTTCGCCTATACAAGAACAACCAAATGTTTCACCTTCATGAGATGATGAAGAGGTTTTATTCTTTGGGAGAATGTATAAGTTGAATTCTTCATACGAAGTTTTCTACACACTGTTGAGGAATTGTCTCAACTGTTTCCTCGATGTGTGTTTGATTGTTCCTTCGAAGCTCACATTGGTTTCTTTGAAATTGGTTCTCTTGAGACATCTTGACAAAAACAGGACCACGTGATTGATGATATGCTTAATTCAAGAATAATGGCGAAGAATAAAATCAAGCTCGAGCTCGGATGTTTCTTGATTATGAGAATATGCAAAAGAGTCGTGTTGTTGCTAAATTTCTTCAAGAACGATGCCTTCAAATTTGTCTTACGAAAGGAAATTAGAGCTTGATGCATTACTTCCTAAGATCGCGATGATCAATGGGATGCTTATACTACTCAAGGTGCATCTGATCAAATCTTGCAAAACTTATATTAGGAGCATCTTTTGATGATGAGAATTTTATGGATCAAATGGTGGCTCTTGGTAATCTAAGGAAGCAAGAGGCGGTACGCAAAGAGGCAAGCTCTTATTGCTCAAAGATATCAAGCTAAAAGAGACAAACCCATGACTGTTGTTGGAAGAGAAATCATATGAGGAGAGTTGTGAAGAATTACGCTATTTATAATTACGGGATGTCAATGAAGCAAATCGGTGAGTTGTCGATGATACTTTGATCGAGAAAGTATAATATGGTTATGAAGCTTTCCTCTTACGGGTTCTACTTCTTCTCAATTGGCAAGCATTGCTTCTATGTACGATGTTCCTAAAGCTAAGAGACAAAAGCAGTTGAAATAGTGGATAATTTTGATGAAGTTTTGCCTCGATGCTCTCTTGATTGTTACTTCGAAACAACTCTCAAGCTACTCTTTCTTCGATGTGATTGTTTCTGCTGAATCTTCTTTGGTTTAAATGCGAAGTGTTGTCTAGTGTGGAGTTAAGTGATTCTACGAGTCGGGAAAATGATCTGACTTGATCACGATAACATTGTAGTGCAGGCGTGAGCTTGGTTACAAGGAGTTACGACAGATGGCTAAGAAACATGCTTCGAGAATCTTGATTTAGATCTTAAGGTGATGAATCTACTTTTATTGAAGTTGGATCTGTTGAAGTTTTTCTGAAGGAGCTCGTGTGGTGTTGGTCAATTGGAAGGGTGGAAAGCTTAACACTGTTTATAAATTTGGATAATCTTGTTCTTGAGTTCAACTTCTTGAAGGACATTCTTCATTTGGTGACTAGACATGATTTGAAGATCTTGTATGAACATGTCATTCGAGTATTATAAGTTTCATTAAAGAAGCTGGTTACGGTTTATATTTGTTGGGTGATCTTCAGGTTATGTTTGATTCTCATTCTCCAAATGGTAAAGGGTATTCTATTTGGAAGAATTCTCATAAGTGGGAGATTGAGAGTTGGAGATTTTATCCTCTGCCTTGTGTTCATGTGGTTCAGACCACATGTGGAATGATTTTGTGTATGCTCTCAGATAAGCTCTATCCTTTGTCGGTTATTTTCATGGAAAGGTTGCTGAGACACAAGTTGGAAGTGCCTCCTAATCCTGTTGGCAATGATGAACTTCATGCTTCTCAATGTGTTGGTTTGATTAAAAATCAGCTTCTGTCACATAAAGGTTCATCTTGCTTGTAATAGTTTGTTTACTTTGTAATATTTGTTTTCTTAGTTAAAAAAAAAAAAAAAAAAAAAAAAAAAAAAATGTTTTTGGTTTATCTAACTTTTCTTGCAGGTTTGTTGTATACTTTTCTTGGTTATTGACTCACGGATATACCTTGTGTATGTCAAAGAGTTAGCTAGTCCAAAGTGCTGACTTTGGTAAAGACACATCAAATCATTGATAATTTGTAATGGTTTGCTAAAAATCATAGGGTATGCAACCATCCATGCTTAATTCTTGAGTGTTGTATGGTTTCAATTCACCATGGTCTATTCCTTTTGGAATCCAAGAATTGGCTAGCCACATGTATATGGCTTGTGGTAAAAGCGGTGGCATTCCATATTTGGTTATCAATTCACCAATTCTAAGAATTGACTAGTCACGAACAAGCGGCTACGGTAAAGACATTTCAAATCCGTTTATATGGTTCTTTGGTTTGCCAATAAATCGAGATGGTTATCGGTGTACCATAGTTTACGAACTTAAACATATGGCTACTCCGGTAGTGATGGCTATTGGTAAAGAGACATCAAATCCATTATTTTCAATGATTCATCTCTCACGAGAGTTAACACACGAGGATGTGATGAGAATAGTATGAAACTAATTTGTTTTGATGTATCTATTGTCATTTGTTGATGCAAATATATGGTGTTTCAAAGTTTCTTCATCATAGAGATGTTCTTCTTTGGATTCTTTCTTTGTTGTTGTTGGTTACAATCCTCTGGAGCTATTTTTGTTAAAGATCTATCGAAGCTGGAACTTAACCAAGTAAAATTCCGGTTTAGGGAGGATTGTTGGGAATTATGTGAAGTTTGGATTATCTTTGAAATTAATGCGAAGTGTTTCTCTTGAAGATAGAGTGGATTCTGCTGAAGACATAATCTCTTGAAGTATAATAGTTATTAGTCATTTACTGGAAGTGTTTATTCCGTGTTTAGTTTATTTAGTGTGGATATACATGAGCTTTATTAGGAAGTGATTGTGTATATCTTTTTAGTTTTATGTTTATCGTTTCTTGGGAAGCGGTTTAGCGATATTGTTTAGGATTCCTTGTCTATAAAAGGAACACATTAGAATGAGTTATGTACCGATTGGAAAACTCGGTTTTAGTTAATATAAAGATCCATAGAGGATCAGAAGTTCTTAGTTATTACTTGTGTTTATATTCCGATAAATATAAGTAGTAGAGATTGTCTTTTATTGTGCTTGTGATTACATAGGCATACATAACGATCCACGAGCTCAAGATCTATCAAAGATGCATTTGTTTCAACATATTGATGACTCCTTCTCAAGCGTTTGTTGTTGCACAAGAGTGGTGGCACGGATCCCTATCGGGTCGATTAACCGCATCGGGATCTTGTGAAGAGTGGCGCACCACTTGATCCTCGGGGCCACCCATTTGGTCTTTGCAAATTCTTGACCTTTTGAAGGTGTCTAGCAATTAAACTTCTTCTGTAGGATTTATCCGATTGCTCTTCATCACTTTGAGCTTTCTTCATATGGCACAAGTCTGAGAGTCTTTTTTTCCTAGGTCGACTAGAGGAGGTGGGAGGTTTAGATACCGTTGTGGTTTCATCTTTAGCTTGGTTTGAGTCGTAATCTCTTCTTACGATTCGGTACCTTACGAGTCTTCGTCAATTAGCTTCTCTGCGGTTCGAGGTTTAGGTAAGGGAATCGGAACAACTTCCTTAGAAGGAACAATCCTTTTACGAGGAGGATTCCTCTTGGGAAACTTCCTATGACTTTCGTGCTTGCGGCACTTCTGCCTTGCCTCTTACGGTTCTCCTTATAGGTGTTCGGAAGACTTGTCGATGAGATGACCAACTTTGCCTTCTTTACTGACAACTAGATACCTTTTGTATGTCTCGAGCTTTTGATTTCTTTAGGCGAAGGTGATCGGTGTCTGACACCTGTTTCTTTGTAGGCGATTCCTTGATTACGACTAATAGGGTAGGCTCGGTCAACATATCGTGATTATGCGGGTTATTGAGCCTTTGTGGAATATCGGGATGAAGTCCAAGTGCTCTATGGATCAAAAATTTTGTGTATCGACATAGGGAATCTTTGAGCCAAGTTTCTTGTGAAATGACATCATGTCTTCCATATGATGCTTCAATTTCGATGTCCTTTTGTTGATTAATGACCATAAAATTTGTAGTTCCATGAGCTTGGGATGCTCATATCCACTATCACGACCGAGACCGATTTGGTGATGATGATGTAGAGGGTTCTCCACGGTTGAGGAATGTTCTTAAGCTCACATGAGAATGCTTAGAGATAACTCTGAAGCTTCATCATAGCCAATATCAAGCAAAATTGTAGAAGCTGTCTCCTCGGTAGGTGTGGCAAAAAGTCGAGTTGGCTCGATTTCGGGAATGAGAAGAACAACCCGTAACTCTGCATGAGTGATGGTGACTTGTTTGTGATTAAGTGTCACTGTCATCGCACTTTGACTGTGATCCTCTGCATAGAATTCCAGAATGCTGAATGTAGATTTCCGATGCAGATGGCAGTGTGAGAGCATGTTACGGTAGGGATGATTCCTTAGAATATCCACAAACAATGAGACAAGAAGATTACGGCGGTGAGGGTTTCAAAGTCAACCCAAGGTTGTTCTTTCCAATCTTTCTAGGATAGCCATTGGGGAAGATGTCGACAATTGTGAGAACTTCGGTGCATCCACATTCATTTGGCGACCATGTCGTGATGCGAAATAACATTAGCCAAAGAACCAACATATCGAAAGACATAATGTTAGTCAACGGAAGGTTTTATTGTCTAATTATTGAATATACGATGTTAAAGATTATTCTGAGTCCAAAGTCACTTGTTTGTTCAATATTCCAATGTCGTCGTGATAAGTTTTGTGAGTTAGTTAACTTTAAGTTTTAAAGTTTATGTTATCACATATTTAACACAACATATTAAGCGATTAAGTTTATTAGTGACATTATTGGTTTCGTGACGATATGATTTGTTTATTAACAAGTTTGTGCGTAATAATTCATAATGAAGGTCTATCGAGGCTTAGGCGTAGATTTGGCAAAGTTCTGGCGTAAGCGAGTGATATCTGGCGTGAGCGAAAGCTTATCGTGGGATCTAACTACGCATGGGAAGGGGACCTTATGCGTGGGGCTTACGGCGTGGCGTATAAAGACCTTCGCGCGTAAGGCTTACTCGTGAGTAGACCTTATGCGTGGTGGTCATTGTTTACGCATATCCTTCGCGGGATCGCGTGGTCCCATTGTAGAACCTTATGCGTAGTAGTTCGCGTAGGATTTCTCTTACGCATAGCGCTTACAGCGTAAGGTGATCATATCGCGTAGGTAACAATCGACCTTGATTACGAATTTTACAGTAGCAAGCCTAAAATAAAACCATCATATCATCAATCTTAACATGTAAAGTCATGTTGACACAGATTATGGCATGACACATATTACACAGTTTACGCGTAGAAGGTCATACGCGTAAGTCAAAACCCTAAGGTTCATGAATTACGCATATGATTTCTAACCATAGGATTTGCACCAAACGTTTTCTGGTAGGTCTTAGGTGTTGTGAGAGTCTATAAACCAAGTTTTAACATCTAATTCGTGGTGAATCAAAAATACCCAATTCTCAAGAACATTAAACCCTAATCTCAAACAATTAGTGTTTGTGGGTAGATCTAAAGCCTAGATATCATCAATACATCATTATAACAACATCACACAACTATCATTATGACCAAAAACTTCCACATTTGAAAACACCCAAGACTACGCATAAACCCTAATTTCACAAATAATTCAATTCGTGATTCTGGGTGAGTTTGATGATTAAAATGGTATCATTTATGTATTAGAAACGTTTTGTTGTCCATTTAACGAAACACACAATCTTGATCATGTGTTCATACGCATCGCGTAGAACACAAAAACAAGATTATCTGACGTTTTGACCGTTGGATTCATGTAAAAATCAAAACCAATGTTTAAAAACACGTTAAGATTATGAAACAACTTACAAAATGATGATCCAAAACACAGTTTCTTGAGCGATTTGTATCGTAGGATATTGTTAGGTTTAGAGTAATAAATGTGAAGTGGAAGTTAGGTGGAAGAGTTTTATTGAAAATGACTTTCATCTTTTGTGGTTTGGTCCCTCCACCTTTTCCTTTTTCATCTGAGCCTTTTAACTTCCATTTTGGTTACCAAATGAAGATTTTAAGAAAGAAACTTGACGACACTCCCCCTCGACTTAGGTAAATTGTGAAAGGTTATAAATTTTAGTCCGAGGAGTGTCATTTAACCAAAAAAATTTACCACCATTGATAAAATAAACAACCGGGATATAATAACATGCAAGTACACAGATGTTTTGAAACAGTTAAGTGATAATTTTCTCCCCCTCAACACTTGATTGGAAAAATACTGAATTTTGAAAGATTAAAGTGTTGATGGAAAAATGTACTTGCCATGTTGAAAGAAAATTAGATTAGAAGAATATTTTGTTGTTTTATCGGGTTTTATATTTTGTATTTTGTTTTGAAAATTATTTACAAAGAGATTTTGGTGTTTGAAAGGTTTTAAGGCTGTTTTAGGAGGTCATCCAATTCCTCTTGAGTCAAACACCTCATACCAATCCGGTGGACCAACTCATTATACCTAGCGGAGGCAAGGCTTTGGTGAGTAGATATGCCAATTGGTATTACATGCCAGCAGTATAATTCAGCGGTACCCTATTCCACGTGGTCCTTGATGAAATGATAACGAAGATCGATGTGCTTTGATTTAGTCTTTGGTGAGTTTGCGAGATCGCAATGCACGCCGATTGTCATGATACATCGGGATTACATCAAATCGTAACCATAGTCTTTGAGTTGTGTTCTCATCCATATGACTTGAGCACAACACGGACATGGCTACATGTTACGCTTGGTTGATGGTGATGTACAATCTGTTTCTTGATTGCCAAGACACTAGTTTATCACCAAGAAATTGTAGAGCTCACGAAGTACTTTTCCTTGAGTCTAAGCATCCTGCGTGGTCGACGTCGAAAAAGCGATTAGTTCAAAACAGAATCCTTGGATACGGATCCCAAGTTAATGGTTCCATTGATGTATCGGAGGATTCTTTTAGCCTCGAGAGGTGGGTTTCGATTGGTGCTGACGATAGCGGGAGCATAGATAAGCGGCAAATACAATATCAGTGCGCTGGTTGTTAGATACATGAGAGACCCAATAATACTTTGGTATTTGGTAGGGTCCACTAATTTCCCATGTAAATCAACGTCTAGCTTCTTGGTATGAGTCATTGGTGTGGCATACGTATCACGGTTTCATTCCAAATTTGTTTAACAATTCAAGGGCATATTTGGGTGACTCGAGAAAATACCAGGGAGATTGATGAACTTGCGGTCCTAGAAACAACGTAAGTTCACCCATCATGGACATTTCAAAATTTTTCTTCATTAGTTTTACAAAAGCGATTGAAAACTTTTATGTGTGAACCCAAAATGATGTCATCCACGTAAATTTGAACAATTAAGATATGTGCCCGTGATATTGTATAAAAGATTTGGGTCAACGAACCTTTGGTGAAATTATTAGCAATGAGGAAAGATGATAGCTTATCGTACCATGCAGGGGCTTGTTTGAGACCATAAAGAGCTTTTTCGGTTTGTAGACATGGTTGGGCACTCTGGATCAACGAATCCTTGGGTTGGTGACATAAACCGTTTCTTTCGGTTGTCCGTTGAAAGCGCGGTTTGACATCCATTTGAAAGACCGTCATATTCATATGAGCATGACGCGAGAAATATCGAACGACCTCAAGGCGAGCAGCGGGCAAAGATTCTTCAAAGTCTATTCCTCTTCGGCGATAACCCTTAGCAACTAGGCGTGACTTGTTTGGATTCGTTCCCTTGACATCAATTCGTTTTCCAAATCCATTTGAGACCAATGGCGTAGACCCTGTTGGTCTTTCAACGATTCCATACTTCAAGGCGTTTGAATTGGTTGAGTTCTTCTTGCATGGATTCAATCCGGTTGTCTTTTGTCATTGCGTCTTTAATGTTTTTAGGCTCAGTTAGCGGTGAGTGCATAAATGCAATGTTCACCATCGTGTGAAGGCGTTGTCTCGTAACGGACCGGTTGATTCGGTTACCAATAATATTAGCGGAGGATGGTCTTTTGTCCATCGATGTGTAGAGGTTGATGTTGGTATACATTGTGCGATTCGAGGATTCAAATGGTTTGTTGATGATTCGCGACATCAGTGCGGCGATGTCATTAGCAAGCGGGTTAAAACGCATTTGGATCAAAATCTGCGGTGGGGTACTTCATTGAGAATATCATCGGCGGTTCATCATTGTTGGAAGCGGTTTGTTCAGCTGTTGTGTTGGAGTCAAGCGGGTGTAGGTGCATCTTCAACGATAGTTGTGGTGGCGGGTGTATCGGTATAAGAGTATTATCGGGTTGAGCGGAAGCTTGACGGATACACACAGAACACGTTCATCAATATCGTCTTTGAGCGAGGAGCAAATAACCTTTCCATTTGTTGTGAGTGGCGGGGGTTTTATTCGGTGATGATGGGGTTGAGGAAGTTTAAGCGGTTGTGACGGGTTCTAAGTTATTATACTCGAAGCCATTTCCGTGAGTTCATCAAAATGAGCATGAATCGTTTCCATCACTGTTTTGTACGACGATTCGGATCCGGTAACCTTTAGAATTCTCACAATATCAATAAAGACTCGATGTCGGCTTTGGCTTTGAGCTTTCAAAATCATCACGATCATTATTCGGATAGCAAAGAGATCAAATATATGAAAGTGTTTGAGATTTGGTTTATGGTTGTGGACAAGCTCGAAGGTGTTTTGTTGTGGCGTTTGTGATCATAGATTGGTTTGAGTATAGCATACGATGAATCGACACGCCCACAAATGTCTGGAAGTTTAGCATTGATTAACATTGTTCTTGCGACTTCCACTAACGTTCGGTTTTGTCTTTCAACAACTCCGTTTTGTTACGGTGTCGTGCAATAGATGTTTGATCTTTGAATTCCCACTTTCTCATAAAATTCACGAAGGGTTTGGTTAACAAATTGGTTCCTTTGTCGGTTCTTATTTGGCGAGCGGTGTTCGGGTGAACTTAATTTTCGTGAGAAGGTGATGATCATTTGTGGAGCTTGGTCTTTGCTTGAAGAAAGTAGACCCGAGTCCATCGTGAGTAGTCATCAACAATTACTAAGATGTAGCGTTTGCCATTGATCGTTTGCAGCGCATTGGGCTACACAATCCATGTGAAGAAGATGAAGCACATCTTGAGGTTGTGTTCCACCTTTGAAGGAAAATGAGCACGAGTGCTTTTCCTTGTTCTGGTGAAAAGGTGATCTTTTGAATATCGGAATCGTGGGAGACCTTGACTAGTTTGCGTCGAGCAAGGTTGGTGATGGTTTGAAAGTTTAGATGTGAGGCAGCGGTGCCATAGCGAGTTTTGTTGATGTTGCCTTTGAAAGTAAGCGGATGGGAGATGAAGCAACCATGTCTTGCATAGAGATAGTGTAGAGACTAGAATTACAGGCGGACATAAGGTCATTTCCTTGAAGATCACAGAATGAAACAAGTTTTCTCCTGAAAGCAACCTCAAATCTCCATCACAAACCGACCTCACGAAAACAAATTATGACAAGGCCTTCCATAGTAAACCTGGCGATTTCGATGTTCCCATTGACATAGTCTCCGTTGCCCATGATAGGCTGAGTGATCATTCCGAACTGACGGTGCCAATGAACTTTGCAATAAAGTTTGATAACGGTTTAAGGTTGCACTGTCGTATGTCGGGAACATCCGCTATCAACAATCGAGAGAATGATCATATCACTGCATTACACACGAGGCGACACGAGATGGAATAGAAGTAGATGTGGAACCGAAATGTTAGAGGGTTAGAGCGATGATAGTAGACATACACGCATTAATAACTTTAGGCATCCATTTAAATCTAATGTGTTATATATCCATTTCGCCATCTATAACTCTTGTTTGCTTTAGTCTTTGTGAATGCACTAGGTGGTACTACATTCTTAGGAGGTGGCCGGAGCTACGGGGACAACAACGCATGACGTAGAATCTAAAGAAGGCGGTCTACCAAGCCTGAGACTTAGAATGATTAGTGGGCCTAGAGGTATTCCGATTCTTAGGATTAAGTAAGCGAGAGATTATAGCTTTAGCAATACATTTGTCATGACAATCGAATTCATACTTTTCGACAAATAACACAAGGTGCATCGAATGAATATCAAAAGTACTTAACGGTTTAGCATTCGTTACATCACTATTTCTATTACATTTGTTAGGCGCAATATCTATAGTGGAAACAGCGTGAGTCTTATTCATAGTCCTAGGGTGTTCTTCTACTTTAGCATTCCTTATTGATCTTTTCTTAGGTGCAACTTCTATTCTTGATTGAGTGCTCTGAGGTTTGTGAAGTACGGACATTTGGAAAAGGCATGACTATTCTGTTTCGATGGGAATGAGCACGTTAGCAACTTGTGATTTGGCGATAGAGATTCTAGGTTCACGATTACTAAGTGTTCTTGGTGCTAATCTCTTAATGATGGTTGGCGGAAGTTGTTCATACTTTCTAACATTTCTCTTAACTTAGAGATAGTGTGAATCAAATCTTGATTTTGAGCGAATATTACCAACAAAGTTCATGACTTCTCTAGTGTGAGCAAGATAGTGATCAAGTTCGTTTGATGCTTCATGACGAGTCTTATTGTGTAAATCAAATATGACACCATATTCTGTTTAAGCATTACAAGTTCTTGTTCATATTTTGAGATTTGACTTTTCAAAGACACGTTTTGATCATCCAGTTGCTCAATTTTAGGATCAAAGATTTTGTTTTGCAGGCGGCGATTTTCTTTTGAAAACCAAGTTGTTGATTGTGAATATCTTTTTCACACCAATTAAGGCGGCGTTTTGCATTGTAAAGTTAGTTGAAATCGTTCATTTTCGACTTTTAAAGACTCGATTTGAAGCACCTTATCGGTATTCTCAGAGTTACCACAGAGTCAACATTATCGGTAGAGATATAATCGGATGCATGTGGCAAAGAATGGAATAACACAACATTATGGATATCGGCACAGATAACATCTTTCAAAGTCGATAAACATCTTTTCTCAACGGTTTCTTTTACGTTTAGTATTAGAAATAGATGTTTTGGTTTTCTCGAACACGACCTTCATGACTCCAAGTTCCTTATGAAAGTCCGTTCCCAGACAATGCACAACTTTTCAAATTTTTAACATTTGGTAAAAGATTTTTACGAAAAATGTTTCTTTGTTCTCGCGTGAGGCGATTGAAAGTGTTGAACTTTGATTTGAGAATGATATTCTATCTCATGTTCTAAATTTTTAGGTCGACCATGAAAATATCAAAATATCTAAGAATTTTGCGATTTTCGGGTTGTGAGTTACTTTCGATGGAAGGTAAAGGACCATAAATTTGTGCATAATCGGTTAGGGATTAACATTAGAAGACTCGGTGTTTGATGATAACCGTTGGTGTGTTAGAAGAATCCGTTGGTGTGACAAAAGTGACGGTTTTGAATAATTAAAAGGTTTGTTGTAAACAAGAGTTTTAATTTTGATCGACTCTCGTCTTACGCATCTAATTCCTCTTGACGATGATATTCAACAACACTCATATGATATCATTAATTTTATATTACGCCTTTGGAAACTTGAGTTTGGTTTGAATGCTTTGAGTAAAAGCTTTGGTTTATGTCAACTAGATTTGGTCCATATCCTTTTGGATTGGGTTTTAAAGTAAACTTTTCAATAGTTATTCTTGATTCACCATGTTTGTAAACATGATTTTAAACTCTTTGATTTTGTTTTGCAAGCCGATAATTTCTTCAAAAGGTCATCTACCGATTAGTTGAATACTTTTTGTATCACGGGCTATTTTTGACAAGTTAACAACTCGACCTTAGCTTTTGATTTTCAAGGTGAGGCGTTAATTTGCTTTTTATGTTCATGTTTGATTGTTTTATTTGAGACAACAAAGCATTCTTGAGCGGCTAGATCACGCATCTGTCTCTCTAAATATTTTCATTTTGATGAGATTTAGCAAGCGGCTTCAAAATCTTTTCACGGTTTCTTGAGTTTTGAAAAGTTGAGTTGCATTTGTAAGCATTCAAAATCCTTGGTTATGATGCATTTTGCTTTTAATTCCTTATTTAATGCATAACATTCTTCCATTTTGATTTGATGGTCTTGAATTAAGCGAGCAAAATACGGATGAGGATGTCCCCATTGTTGGCTCAACAGGAATGGTGATAGGCTAAAGAGTAGGAAAGGGACGGTGACCAAGGTGCGAAATCAACAAAGGAAGAATCTCACCCTACCTCACGGGAGTAGGGTTGTGAAGCATAAAAGTACAGAGGCGAAAGCTTATCAAGTGCTGCCTTGGTTGCCGATGAATCCGTTGAGGTTCATGGTAAGTATTACATCTCATGAGACATTGTGAAGGTAAAAATATAAGCTGTTATGCTAACACATGTATATTTCGTTGCTCGTAGGTCTTCGAGCGAAGGAGCTTCCAAATGCCTTAGCTGCCATCGGATTGTTGACCATGTGACCCTCACGGTGGAAGAATATGCTAGAGAACATGTCCATTGAGAAGTTACGTGACATGCATGATAATGGGGTTGCGAGGCGGTGATGGATAATCGGCAATGCCCGGACCAGGGGTTGCTCGGAACCGTCGCCAAAGTGGAAGCAAAGTGTGGCGAGATTGAGGAGCGTTGAGAAGAACCCCGTCGTCAAGACCTTGAGAAAAGATAGCTCGAGTTGACCGTGGGCGTGGCAATCTCAAGCTGGAAGAAGCCAAGATTATTACTCTCATTTGGTCGAATCTTGCTCTCGAGGCTAAATCTTTTGGGTTGGAAAGTGAGAAAGTTAGGCTTGGAGGTAGAGGTAAAGTTGAGGGAGGAGATCGGCGGCTGCAAATGAGGTATAAGATCTGCGAGAAAGACCGTCGAAGTTGTTTGAAGGTGGTGCCTTACATAGCCATGGAACTCTATCATAGTGACGGTGGGAGCTCGGATGTGGAAGGTCATCAAGTCGACCCTATTTCATGGGCGGTGTTTGGCTCGGAGGAGGTCGCCAAAGCAGGTAGCTTTGTGGACCTCTCAAGATTGAATACTACCGTCCCTTCACAGGCTGAATATGATGAGGCGGGAAATGCATTTGCCACTGCAGTACTCCTTCCTTCTTTGAGGCAACCAAAGATCAATGGCACCCCTTGAAGATCTCACATCTAGAAACCTCGGAGCTGAAGCCTACCACTCCAACCAAGAAGACCATGTCTACTAAACCGGTCTCGGTGCAACCCTCCTCCACTCCCTCTCCAGAAGAAACAAGAATGAAGGCTGCTTTCTGTTAGCGATAATTTGGTTCAAAGGGTGGCATGTACCATAAGACAATTTATTTTATGTGACAATGTGTGTCGTGTTTCCCAAACAATTTAGCGCTTGTGATATATGGCCATGTGCCAAAAACAATTTGACGAGTCTAGGCTCCTTATGCGAGTATAAGGGCATTAGCCGTATTTTGAATACAATAGTGTAGAGGACATACCTCTACATACTTAACAAGTTTGATATGTAAACTTCTCTTACGCCATTTTGCGGCGCTTATATTTTACAACCTAAGGTTCAACAACCTCATTGTGTGTAAATTACAACACCAAGAATATAATAGCCAACTTGACCATTGAGAGGGTTGCGACCACTCTATCTCGGATCCTTTACATAGCATGGCTTTGTTAAATTTTTTTTACAAGCGCCAAAATCTACTAGGAGAGTTAATGTGAATGTTTAAGTTGGCTTTGAATAATAAGGCATATGTTACACCTCAAGCCATTCGACATTGAAACTCATTAACGACTTGGTTGAACAAATCTTTGTGTTTAAGAAGCGAAGCAAAGATTTATGGAAATGTCTTATTTATCATTGAATTGGTAGGGAGGATTACATCATTCTTGAAATGAAAACTAAGACAACTACCAATAATGTGTGCTTTCCTTGAGAAGCTTTTGATTACAAGAAAAAGTTAAAGTACTTTTAAACATAGAACTTTCGAAGGTTCGTACCATTCCATGTTACATCGATGGGTTCTCCGAGAAAGTGGCCAATTGTATGCTCCATTGCCGTAGGCCTCGGCTACCATGTAGGGTCCTTCCCAAGTTGGTCCCAGTTTTCCACGATACTACTGCTTTGCTTGCCTTTGTTGAGTAGCGATACATATTCTCCGGGCTTGAAAGTGGAAGGTCGACCCTTTTGTTATAGTAGCCTTGATCTTATGTTTGTGTATTGCTTCTCGGATGGAGGCTATTTCTCTCCTTTCTTATAGGAGATCAAGGTTTTCCACGATCCTATCGTCATTTTGGGAGGCATCATACGTTGCCACACGCTCGTGTGTACAATTAGTTAGAAGGATGACCGCTTGATTCGTATGTTGGGTGAAGGGGTTTCTCCGTTGCTTGACTTAGGATGTGTTCGGTGAGCCCATAAGACTTGAGGGGCTCGTCCACCCATCCATGATGAGTTCGACCTAGCCTTTTCTCGATCCCTTTGGCGATTTCTCTGTTTGTAACCTCCACTTGTCCATTACCTTGTGGGTGATAGGCGGATGTCGGGCATTTTATGTTGAGCCCTTGACGAAGTCATAAAGACTCCCGACAAGCTGTTTCCCGTTGTCGAGATATGATGATGTAGGGTACTCAGAATCGCACACAATGTGTTCCATACAAACTTCTCGATCATCTTCACATTACGAAGCTAGGGGTTTTGCTTCCACCCACTTGGTGAAGTAGTCGATCGCCACTAGCAAGAACTTGACTCCTCCGGGAGCTATAGGCATAGGCCTACAATATCGATGCCCCCTGGGAGAAGGGCCATGCGGATGTCACCTGTCATATCTTGCTTTGGCATTTTGGAGCGTTTGAGTGTGTCGACAAGCTTCACACTTGAGGATGATTTTGGTTGCGTCCATGTGCATCGAGGGCCAATAGTAGCCTAACTTCATTATCTTGAGACAATGGCGAGGTCTGCATGGGCGCAAGATCCTTCATGGACTTGGCTATGATGCTCGAAGCATGCTTGAGACCTACGCATCGTAACCAAGGTGATAAAAGCGACCTCCCTATAGGGTTTCCCCATTAGCGTCTTCGAGGATTTAACCCGAATCTTTCTTGCAAGCTTGGGATCTTGGGGAAGACCAACATCAAATATTCCCTTATGGGAGTCATCCATGTCTCTCTTCTTGCCGTGAATCACATGGCGACCTCTTTGAGAGCGATGGATCTTTCGGGAAGGATTTCACGAGAACCTCCTTAGTGAGATGAGCGAAAGCCATGGAAGCTAGCTTGCTTAATCGTCGTGCCTTTTGTTACGGTTAAGCGAACATGTTGGATGGTGTAGGGTTGAAGTTTTCAAGCATCTCTTTGTTTTCCAAGTCTTGTTTGATGACGGGTTGCCTTGCTTAGTAGGAACACATCACTTGGTTTACCACCAATTGGGAATCTCGAAGACCATGAGCTTTGACCTCCATATCTTTGGCTAGTCGGAGTCCTGCTAATAGCGCCGTATTACGCCGTTGTTTGTGGCTTGAACTCAAACCGAAGAGCATATGTATCTCCTTCCCGGGGATGACTAACATTAGACACGCTCGGAGCCATCGGGCTGGATGCTCCATCGTGTAAAGCTTCCATTCAACTGCGTTTGAGAAAGATTAGCTTTGGGCTTTTCCTTTTCTTCATCGGTCGGAAGGTGTTTACGCTAAGAAGTCTGCGGTTGCCCTTTGATAGAACTACGTCCTTTAAACTCGATTTCATGTTCTCCGAGTTCAATAGCCCATTTAGCCACCCTTCGGACTTTTCGAGGTTTAGACAAGATCTGCTTGACTTATCGGTTAAGGCGTAATTGGGTGGGCACGGAAATAGCGTCGAGTCTCCTTGCTGCGTAAATTAAAGGCGAGCACTAACTTCTCCAAGGTTGGGTAGTTGACCTCCGCTCCTTGTAGGACCTAGCGACAAAGTAGATTGGGATCATAAGCTTTTCTCTCTACGCCATAAGAATTGCGCTAATACTTTCTGCTGAGGATGCCAAATACATAAACAACACTTAGCCTTTGATTGGGGTTTGTAAGTGTTGGAAGTATTCAATGAACTCCTTCATCTTACGGAAGGCTACTTGACGTCGACTCCATTGGAAAGTTTTCTTGTCCGTGCATCCTTTGAGTGTCTTGAAGAAGGGTAGGGACACATCGACTCCTTTCGACAAAAATCGACTTAAAGGCGCCAACTTCCCATTCGGGCTTTGCGTCTTTTAGACACTTAGGGGCTTGGAGATCGGAGATGGCTTTGACCTTAGAGGTTAGCTCGTATCCCTTGCTTAGTGATCAAATGTCCCAAGAATTGTCCTTCCTCGACACCGAAGGAGCATTTCTTAGGGTTGACTTCATGTTGATTGCGGGGCGATCGAATGTTTCTGTACATCAAGGAGTAGGTCCTCCTCGGTCTTGCTCTTGATAACCATGTCATCAACGTAGGCTTGAGATTTACGCCTGTCACATTTGTTGAAGGCTTTATCTACGAGGCGTTGGTAAGTAGCCTGCGTTCTTCAAACCGAAGGGCATCTTTACGTAACGATGAAGCGCCTTTACTTGTGTAGAAGGTTGTCTTTTCCTCGTCCTCCTTGGCCATCTGGATCGATGGTACCCGCATGAGCATCTAAGAAGCATTTTAGCAGGAAGCTTGCCAAGGATTCTACCTTCGATCAATTTCGGGTGGGGGTAGCAATCCTTAGGGCATGCTTTGTTGATGTCGATGAAATCAGCACATCGCCATCCTCAAATCGTTCTTTTTACCGGCACCGGGTTGGCCACCCAAGTTTGGTATTTAACCTCCCTCGGGATGCTGCTTGTGTAAGTTCATCAACTTCTTTGCAAGTTGCGGCGTTTCTTCGAGGCAAGGCTTCTCTTTTACGCTTTATGGGCTCAATGTGCTTGTACTCATTGAGTTTATGCTCCGTTCAGAAGAATTGTCCATCTATCGACAATGTTCTTGGAACACTGTCATGTCGAATATTTCCAAGCAAAGACATCAAGGTTAGTACATACTTGATTACGTGAGCTTCGCCTTGAAATTGCGGAGTTGCTTCCTACTACCTTTATGCATTCGGGATAGCTAGAGTTCACGACAACTCGCTCCTCTGCATCTGTACAACTAAATTGCCATCGGAGGCTCCTCAGATTCCTCTCTGATCTTTTGACACCATATACACCCTTATCCGCTCCATAACTAGAATGAGCAGTTCCTACTCGAAGGGTTTGGAACTTAATGGCGGCGTGTATAGTAAAACAACAATTCCATTTTTTGCATTTGTCCTCCTATTAATAAATTATAAGGAGAATCGACCTTACTATGGCGAAAATGAGTGTCTCCGTGCGGGATAGGGGACCTTTGCCTATGGTGACTTCAGCGGTACTTCTCCCGGAGGCCATGAGTGTTCACGAGAGAACCCTACTAGCGGCGCTTTTGAGTCGACCCTCTGTGGCGTATAGATGAATTGAGATTTAGGAAACAATGCTCGTAGATGATTTCGAGGAGCTTACGCAATCCATATCGCTTCGGTTCACCTCCTGTTGGATATGTGTACCTTGATGATCAGGATCGGTCGAAGGTATGCCTTACGATATGTGGGGAAGGTTATTTCCCTACACTTCCTAGCTCTTCTTACATTTCCTTCCTCTTCAAAGTGGTATCGCGTTTGTGTACCATCGATGTCGAGACTTCTGCGGGCGTAGTTTCCTTCTTGTTACCCTTCCATTCTCCTAGTTGAGTATCGGAGAATTTGTCCTTTCCTTCTTTATGCCTTTGACCCGGTGTGCTAATTGTCCGGATCGTCTTGCCTCTTGATCGCTTCTTTAATTCCTGCGGTTGTTCGTGTCATGTCCATGATCTTCATGGAAATGGCGATGCTTGACATGTCTCGGCCTTGCCTCGTGTTATCATCCGAGGCGGAGGATCGAAGGATTTTGTGGCCTTCTCTGTCGCCGGGATTTCTCGGGAGATTTAACCAAGTTTGCAATCCATGGTTCGAGCCTTTGTTGGAGGGTGAAGCGATCTGTTCTTCTTCTTGTTTGGATCCTTCCGAGGAGGACCCTCTGAAATTTATCGGATGCTTCCTTTGGCTCTATCAGGGCCCGTTTTCTTCTACTTCCTTAGACTCAATCCAGTGTAAGCCTTCTCAATCAAGGCCTTGTAGGTGTTGGGAAGATCGGTGGGCGAAATTCCACCAAGCTTGAGTTCAGAGGCCATGTACAAAACGGAGATCCTCGATCTTCATGTAGACCCATAATGCAAAGTTTCATCGATGTGTCACAGTAGCGAAGGCTCTCGTGCTTCGTTGTCCCTTTGTTTGATGGTGTGCGGTTAAGTGAGTTTTGGTGTGCTTACCTGGCGGCTAAAGTGTAGGAACTTAGCCTTAAGATCATCTAGACTACAATGCTTCCCGACTTACATCCGTTCCACCATATTCTTGCGGAGTCTACGGCGTGTCACGTGAACATATGGCATCTACTGGCATGACCCACTTTGCATTTTGATAGCGCCTTCAAATAAATGGAGAAAGTTGTGGGATCACCTTTTCCGTCGTAGGTGCCTATATAGTAGGCATCTTCACGCCGTCGGGTAAAGGTGATCCTCGATCCATTTCACGAAGGGTGTGCAAGCTCGGAGGCTTGACACCGTAAGAGTTGTCTGGAGGTGGATAAACCGGTGTAGGGTTATCTGGGTTAGGAAATGGTTGTGAATAGGTAGTATGCAGGTGGGAGTTTAGTCGAAGGTATATTCCATCGATTGTGTAGGAATCATCCGTAGGGCATCTGCTAGTAATTACGGTTTGGGATTGAACCATTTGGAGGGTAAGTGTTGTAGGTTTGAGTAGGTAAGTAGGGATTCATTCCGGAGAAGTAATTGGTTCATGTTGGAGTAGGGAGATGGATCTTGATACCGAAACATAAGAGGGTGTCTTGGAGCCCCGCCCTTTTCTTCCCAAATGTCTTTGCTAGAAGAGGAGGTAGGTTTACCCTCCATTTCCTATTAGGTTGCTTCCTCCGTTGGAGTTCACGCTCCTTCTTTCACCATGCATTACATCCCTTCTGCGGTTCCTCAGGTCCTTCTTCAAAACCACGGTCCTTCCATTTGACCTTCTAACGGAAGGAACCACTCGTGGGCGGCGCCCCTGCCCATGGGTTGAGGCACATCCTCTGCTTCAATCTCCTCGTCATACTCTTGTTGGGTACTCCAACTCCCTCGCATTTACGTATTCTGAACTTGTCTCTTGTGAGCCCTTAGCAAAGAATCTAAGGCCTCAAGTTTGCCTCTGAGGCGGACCGATGTCGGGAGTAGGGTTAGCGGATGTTGAGGCGTGATGCGAGTAGTTTCAAGCGAGATCGTGTGGTGAAGGTTGAGGTTGTTATGGGGCGAGGTTATCGGTGTTAGTTGTGGTGAGTGGGACGAGTAGAGAAACACGGTGGAGGTGAATCTTCTCTTCTTGATTCCATCTGGGAAAAGTAGCGTGGTTGGTTAGGTATTGGGGTGGGTGATTCTGGGACTAATAGTTGTGGTCCCACGGATGGCGCCGTGATTGTGCAAGATTGCACTACCGAGGCCGATGAGGATCAAAGTAATGAGGGGTGTGTGTTCGGACCAAGACTACTTTGTAACACGAGAATAAAAATACTAAGACACTACGTTAAGTGATTGCGGGGTGGGACCTGCGAACCACCTCCGGCGAGAGTAAGTATGAGTTATGGTTGTATAAGTGTGTGAAAGTAAAGAGATGAGTGTGAAATGAGCATACCATAAACCATTGTCCGTCTAACCTATTTATAGTGGAAGAAATACGGTTAGAGCACTCTTGCATGAATGTCGGAGATCATAGGGGCGTCCCATGATTGTGGGTAACCGCTGGGGTTAGTGACCACGTTCTCGGACTTGACGGGAAGCCAGAGAGAGGGAGATCGTGGGTTTGACTAAGTCGGAGGTTCCTTATCCATTGTTCGCCCGTCGGCCGTACCGAAGGGCAGAAATTGCGAATGGCGAATTCCCCTAAGGTAACCGTGCCAGCGAATGGTTTGGCGCCTATGGATATTTGAATCTAACTTGGGCCTTCGTATGGAAGGGCTTGACACGTCTCGGAGGTGTCCTTGAGCTACTCGGAGGTACATCATCGACAGATTCGGCTTGTTCAGCGTGAGTCGCAACATGATCATTATTTAGATCCTCAAGTACAACCACGAGTCAATTTGATTATCAAAAAACCATAAGGTCATCTTGATGCGTCAAATGTAACTACGAGGTTTATTTGAAAATCGTCATAATGAGATGTAGATGACTCATTTTGAGCGATCGGCCGTGCGGATTCGAGATATTGGCGGAGATATTAGTTCGAGATATGATGATGGTTTGTTGGTGCACGAGACAAGCCATCAACATCATCCTGCTTGGGCTTGTTTCACTCATGTGTAACTCATGCATATTAGCCATCAACATAACGATTGCATTGGCACCAAGTCCTCCATATCATCATCACGAGTGCGCATACGCCATAAAGCTCATTATTTGTTTGTGAGAGATCCTGACTTCATCCTTAAGAGCCAAAGAAGAACCTCTTTGAAATAAACACGCCCTAGTCCTTGGCTTTGGGCATGCATTAGCCAGTGTCCCTTCTCATTGCGGTTGTAGCATGAAGACCATTCAACCCATTCGAGCATTTCCTGTTCCACCACTTGAGCTCTGTTGTTATTCCTACCCATAGCATTAAACCCTTGACCACCTCCCATTTGTGACCATAACCACGATTACGAACTTCAACTCGTCCATTGTTCATGACTGATTTCGTGTATTGGATGAGAGCGAATCGATTGTTGGATTTGTTGGTATAACGGCTAAAAGCATTAGCAATCATAACAAATCCATGTTGCAATGCTTGAGCGGATCGGATTCCTCATTAGTTTGACTATGAAGTGCTTGATCATTGTTGTTGTTGTAAGGATCAATTGGTTTTGTTGAGGTTCTTGTGATTGATCGTTTGGTGTGGTAGGCGGTTGGTTGAGTTGCTTGTTGAGGAGGATAACTTTGTTGAGCATATAAGGCAAGTTGTTGATTTTCCGGATGTGTAGGTGGAGCAATTTGAGCATGGAGAATCCTTTCCTATCAACTTCCTTTTCATAAGGCTTCAAGTAATCGTACAATAATCCATATGTAGAATGATGCATATTCTTGGCAGCGGAGAAAAATGACATACTTCTCCCATTCGGGACCAAGACTACTCGGGAACTTAGTATTCACTTTGCAATTCTTGGCATGATGATGTTGTGTTTATCCAAATCATTGATGATGTCGAAAATCGATGATGATAAGACTCTAGTGTCTCTCGAGGTTCAATCATGAAGTGTTCATAAGCCAAGTAAATTTTGGATTCCAAATCCTCCTTATTAGTCTGAGATCCTTCCATAAGAAGATGAATATGGTCCCATTTCCTTTGCGGTCTTTTGAGCATCAACACTTGAAGAATTGGGTTAGGTAATCCTAAAGGATATATTGCATTGCAAGCTCATCGACTTCGTAGTGTAGAAGTTGTTTGATTTAAATGCTAGCTTGTAGCAATGTTTGTTTGTTCATCTCTTGGTGGAATGACATTAGGATCTCGGGTACAATGTGATAGGCATCTCAAATGGACCTTCAAGATAACCTTCTTTAAGAACTTTCCATGTGGCTTCTTGGATCACAAAACCTAAAGAACCTTATGACCCGTTGATCGTAGTTTCACGGGTGAGCATTGGAGGTCTATCAAGTGATCGACCTCATGAATTGATTGTTGGGCGCTTAAAGCTTCACATCTTTGCAAACCAAGTGGGTTCCTTCATAGTGTTCCTTGATGAATGTTGATTGAAGTCATTTGTGTAGGGTTGAACTTGAAGACTTGGCGGTGTTTGAACCATTTGTGGTGGAGGAATTGCTCAAGTTGTGGAGTATGTTGTTGATTAAATTGTTGTTGATAAATTGATTGTTGTTGATTCCATTGTTGATGTTGTGGACTTAGTTGTTGTTGTCGTTGAGGATAAGTGTAAGGGAAATAGTTAGAGTATGGTGGTTGTGACATGTTGAAAACTTGTGTTGGTAAAAATGGATCTTTGTGAGTCGAATGAACCTTTGTTGATGAAGTGTCCTTGGGCGTAGAAATCACAATTATCAAGTAGCACTTATGCGTAAAAACACCAAAGTTACGGCGTAACAATCGAGAGTTCTGCGTAGAATTAGCTTCTGGCGTAAGTAGGAAAAGACTCTAAAGTTAGGCGTAGACACAAAGTTAGGCGTGAAAGTTAGGCGTATGATTATCTTATGCGTAAGACTAGGCTTGGCGTAAGATGAATCTTATGCATAGGATTTCTGGCGTAAGCTTTATCTTATGCGTAAGATTAGGGTTTTATCCCAAGTGATCTTTACACTTCACGGTGCAAAAGATATCCAAAGTCGACGTATTTCGGGCTTATCCAAGCAAGAAAAACGAAGTAAACCACAAAAGCGAAGATCGAGCCAAGGATAACCTTACGGCGTAGTTTTAGGGTTTAGCTACGCGTGGGATTACTAAGTAAATATGATTATGCTCAAAGTTGTTTCTAAACCGGTTTTGTGTGATGAAATAGCTTCAATAACGCAAAAGACACAAAAGTGTAAAACTTGATGAACGAAACTCTTAAAAGCGATTCTGGCGTAGGATAGAACCTTAATACAAAAACTAGATGAAAATGATGATCTACACACAAAGTTCGAAACTTTATGCCAAAAGCGATAAGTTTAACACCTTATAACGTTGAAAGGACAAGAATCTTGGATTATAAAGTGTAAAAAATCGTTTTGATCAAGCCAAAGTTATGGAGGCATAAGTTAAGCGTGAGACCAAAACTCACTTCAAACAATATGTTCACTCGACTATTAGGCGATTGATACCTTTGTTAGGTCACTAGTTTTACAACACAAGCTTACTAGAAGGAGATAAAGGCGATTGAACAATAAACCAAACACACACACGATATAGTAAAGGCGATTCTGGCGTAGAGTATGAATGAAAGGAATAACTTGAACAACCAACCTTCAAATGAAGGTTTACAAAATATTTATAGGAGGAAGCTAGGGCAACACTCCTAGTTCCTTCCTTTCCTTTATGGACTTGGGCCTAAGCTCATGGGCCTTACACATAAGCTTAAGGCTAATAACAAACATAAAGGCCATAATAAACTACATGTTACATAAGAATAACTAACACTTGAATTATAGTTTAGGAGTGATTCCAACAAAACTTCGGTTGAGTAACCAATCCAGTTAGCTCATCGTCTCCTCCAAAGTAGAGGAACAATGTCTCCTTCGGAGTGATGTTATAAACTTTGGTTAAGTAACCAATATGGTTAGCTCATGGTCTCCTCCAAAGTGGTGAAACAACCCCCTAGAGTGATGGTAAAATAATCAATAGAACAATTACTAACTAGCTCATAATCTCCTCCGGAGTAGAGGAACAATGTCTTGTCTAGAGTGTTGGTATGATCATTGGTTGAGCGACATATCAGGCCAGCTCATAGTCTCTACTAGGGTAAATGAACAATATCTCCTTCGGAGTGATGACATAATCGTTGGTTAAGCAACCTATCTAGTCAACTCATGATATCCACGTGAGTAGAGGAACAATATCTTCTCTAGAGTGTTGATATGGTCATTGGTTGAGCGGCATATCAAGTCAGCTCATATTCTCCTCTAGGGTAAAGGAACAATGTCTCCTTCGAAGTGATGACATAATCTCTGGTTAAGCAACCTATCTAGTCAGCTCATGATATCCACCTGAGTAGAGGAACAATATCTCCTCTAGAGTGTTGATATGGTCATTGGTTGAGCGGCATATCAAGTCAGCTCATAGTCTCCTCTAGGGTAAAGGAACAATGTCTCATTCGGAGTGATGACATAATATCTGGTTAAGCAACCTATCTAGCCGACTCATGATCTTCTCGTGAGTAGAGGAACAATATCTCCTCAGAGTGTTGGTATGATCTTTGGTTGAGCGACATGTCAAGTTGGCTCATAGTCTCCTTTGGAGTAGAGGAACAATGTCTCCTCGGAGTGATGGAATAATCTTTGGTTAAGCGACATGTCGAGTCGGCTCATAATCTCATACGGAGTAGAGGAACAATGTCTCCCCGGGCGATGGAATAACCTTTGGTTGAGCAACCTCTACTTAGCTCTAATAACTTCTCTCTAGTAAGTAGATACACGGATGGAGGGTGTAGCATGAGGATCTTGATCAAGTGTTGCATATATTAAAAGCACCAATGCGGTGCGACATCGATGTCACGCTACACATAAGAGCATCTAAGCAGACACGATACCAGTAGGGAAAAGTAACGCAAAGATGTTGATCTAAGTGCTACATTCGAACATTGCAACAAATATATATGATGATAAATTTACAAAATATGATTGTAGTTAGTGCACATCAATGAGATCTTGATACGAGTACATGCGATGTTTAGCACCTAAGTTGGTTCATTGCATTGAGTAAATCACATGAACACGAACGAGCGTTACATCGGTGAGCCTTTGGGTAAAAACTTTGGGCATTACATCGGTATATGTTGTAGTGTGTATTTATCTAGATGTTGGGGTATGCTTTGCATGTAGCCAATGACCTTATAATATTGGAACTATACAAAATAAACTAATGTTCAATAAAGAAAACCACAGGTCCGTCAAGCACTTCACTATCGGATATACCTGACTTGGAGTAACCTTGAAAGGTCCTCCGTTACAGCGTACCTCTTTCACCAAACAAAGTGATAAGTTAGAAACTAAACTAACTACTTATTAAGCTGGAACATCAAACTCTGAGAGAGCTCTTGGATCGTAAAGTCATTTATTCTTTATACATGTCGATTGTAAGTACTCGATCATTGATAGCCTTTCATAACTTAGGATCCTTGAAGAGTTTTTATTAAAAAGCCCACGATTTACAACATGAGCTTTATCCACTCATCCTCATATATTTGGGAGGATTCTTTGTAAACACGCATCATAAGGATATGGCATCTTTGTAGGGACCGAGGCGGAGGAAAAAAGCTCCATGTAAATTGTGTATCTAGCGGTATCTCCTACTTTGGCATGATAATAAAACCCAGTGTTCTCATTATCATCTTTGTCGGTGAGTTCATATTTATCGACCTAACACCATCAAAATTCTCACCTCAAGCAATATCGGGATGATGCATGTCTTTATTGGTGTCATCTTGATGAAAATTTTCTGGACACCACAGTGAGCACCTATATCGATACCATGATGGTGAGTGGGTACGCTCAGGGTGAGTCCTCTCTCGGCACTCTAATGTTGCATATTAGTCTTAGTATCTTGAGGTGGAGTGGATGTTCCGTTACCTAAAAATAGACTTAGGAAAACATGAAGTAGAAATAGTGACTAAAGTAAAAAGGACAACCGGGAATACCTTGAACTCCATAGAATGTTACATTAGTGATATTATTGGTCATGGAGGTTCGATGTGGTCGGGGACCAAAAGTTGCTTGGTGGGAGGAATAATGGAGAAAGCACTCACTATCGCCTTGTCCCAGTTAATAGACTTGAGATGGATTACATTTATGAGTTTGGTCTCGATAGTCCCTCTGGTATTTTATTGCTTGCTCTCATCATTCTATGCGTCAAAGTAAGCATCATAACCCACACTCGATAAATGATCACCTAAATTTTCATCGCCTTTTCCTTGATCATTTTCATTTTCAACATGTTGTTCACTTGATCTTACCCTGGAGTTCGTCTTGGCCACTTTTCCTTTTTTTGGTTGCATCGGTAGTTACCTCCGGCTGAGTAGAGGCTTTTCGCTTATCCGTGTTCTTAGCCTTTGCAACCACCTAGAGTCAGCCCGGGTGGCAATGATCTCCTCCATAGTAGACTCAAGGATAGTTGCTCCCTCTAGAGCAAGTGGTGTGGTTCGATCAACAACTCATTGTAAAATATTGGTATCTTGATCATGTGGTTCCTCCCTTACCTTGGTACCATCGCAAGAGGTGCATAAGCATGCAGTTATAAATACTCATAGTTGCACATGCTAGTGAATAAAAGCTCCGAACGAGTTTGTGATCCTAGCTCCAAACAAAATTCCTTTGGGCTAGGGATACAACAATTGAAACTCTTGAGGTGACCTCCGATCCGGACTTGTATTTCTCCAAAACTTTGATCAAGGCAAAGTCTTCCTAGACTCTGATCAAGACACACTAGCTTAAAACTCCTTTTGAAATAACTCACCCGAATAGAAACTTTGGAATACTATTTGATTGTACAATAATTAAATGCGACCGGGCCTTGATGGTGGTGAAGGGTATGAGGGTGATATGCTTGCGCCAAACTTGTAGTCAATCGCAATAAGAAATAGTAGACACTTCGTTAAGTGATTCTTGTGAGGGTTGGGCCTGCGAACCACCTCCCGTGAGAGTAAGTATGTGATATGAGTTGTAAATAATATGATGTATGTGAAATCATGTGTTGAGTGAACATACCATTGAAATGACTCGTCCAACCTATTTATAGGTGATGAAAATATCTTGGAGAGTGTTAGCACACGTTTAGGAGATCATGGGGCGTCCACGATTTGTGGTAACCGCTAGGGCTTCATCCCCACTATCTCGGACTTGGCGGGAAGCTAAGGACATAGTGGGAGCGTGGGGAAGACCAAGTCAAGGTTCTTATTTGTCTTGGCATCTTGAGGAAGACACCGAAGGGCATAGGCCTTGACTGGCGGATTCCCAGCTGGTAACCATGTCAATGATGAATGGTTTACACCACCAATGACTTATGAAGAAGACTTGGGTCTTCATAATGTAATTTCGGTGAGGTCGAAGGGGTCCTTCGACTGATCGGAGAATGCGTCATCAAGCCCCGGTCGAAAGTGATATGTACGAACAAGAAATATTGCTTCGACTCGAAGCAGAGACAAAACTACCTCTTCGTCACAAAAAGCGAGCGAAGATGAAAAGTCTTGCATCTGTTGACCGTAATTAATGCCAACAATTATTCTAACCACCCTTATCCTCGGTAAAAGTAAGCGTCCTTTCAAAATTTAAACTAGTTTTGAAATCGGCGATAAGGAGATAATTGTGACAGCGTGGGCCAAGATTTATTATATGTAGGGGTATATAAATTTGAAAAACAAAAACCCTAACATAACTTTAACCACATGAGTTTTTTCACCTACTAAAACCTCTTCCGATCAAGCCTTGATCAAACAAGGTAAAGTACTCCTTCTTCTACGTATTTCAAATGCGTTATTGTGTTCTTTAGAAGGCTCCATGTCTACCAATAAAAATTTGTGATAAAACAACAAGGTTGCACACTAACGGGGGAGGAGCTTAAAGCGTTCCTCACTGATTACCAATTCAAAGGAACATAAAATCATGCTACTGAGTAAAATCAAGGATATTTGATGCCCACGAAAATTATGTGAGCACTGTATACCCATGCTTTCTCCACTTCCAACCTTAGGATACCTTTGCATCCTTTGATCTTAGAATTCCTCCGTTATTATGAGGTACACATTTCTAGGTTCAACCGCTTTTGGCTAGCCAAGCTTCGACATACATTGTTATGTGCAATGCTTATGGGTTCGAACCATCCTTGGTATGTAGGGGTTTTGAATCTATACCGGGAGGAGATTGGTTGACCTTAGCGAAAGGGGTGAAAGGGCGTGCCCGTTCGATAGATAGACCTTTTACGAACATAAGGAGGCTGGAAGACAAATTCTTTTATATCCAAAATACCATTATCCTCAGGCATCCTCGCATTGTTAAACCCGGACTTTCAATATGATGAGAAAAGATTCAACGATCCATTGCCCTATCTTGTGAGAAGAAACCCTTTGTATCGGCGTTTGGCTCGTCATCAATGATTGCCAAACATTCCACAGCCAATCACATTCATGGTGGCATTCTTTGAAAGATGGGAGGGTCTCTTTTGGTACACGAGATTATTTGTGATGGAGAAAGTATGTACTTTTTGATTATAATAAAAATAAAACTTATCTTTACGATATTTATCTTATTTGCTTCTTTGTGCGAGAGATGTCGTTCGGGAACTTTTATTGTAGCGGTGGTGCAAAGGAGGTAGATTCCTTCAAAGAATCCCCAAGAGACAAGCTATGGCGTGGGCTCCCCATCGATGTCCATAAATAACAATGATGTGGAAGCCCGACCTATCGAGCTCATATCATCGCTCCTCCGTCAAAGGAACCCATAGATGTGGAAGATCAACTTGTGGAAAATATTGCGACTACGATGAACCGGTCTCCAGGAGGACGGTTGGCCATCGTAGGACCCTCCGGCGTAGGTGAGAGGTCAGAGCGAAAAAAGTGCCGATGCAAAAGGCTGTGAAGTCGACTCGAAAGGAAGCTCATCCTACCCATTCCTCCTTCTCGAACTACCCGGCAAAAAGTGCCGGGGTAAGGGGTGGAATTTCCAGCTATCGAAGGGCCCAGAGGCGATGATATCCATGGTAAAGTTTCTTACCTGTGAACAAAAATTATGTACCAATAATAATATATTAACAAATGTACATATGTTGCAGGACTTCCTGATACGAAGGAACTTCCCTCTCCCCTAGCTTGTCACCAGCTCGTAGGTCATGTGATCCCATCCAAATGGAAAGGGGTGATGGACAACATGTCCATAAAAAGGCTCTGCGACCTTCATGATAAAAGCAATGTCCGCGATTGCATGCTAGACAACCAACTCAATGCTAGGACAAGGGAATTGCTCGTCTTTGTCACCAAAGCTCGAGAAGAAATGGATGTGATCTTTGAGAAGGGAGAAGGCTAGGGATCATAAGTATGCGGACACGGAGAAAAGTGTGAGGATACATTGGAGGATTTTGACAAGAATCCATTGGTGCAAGATCTCGAGCTAAGAATGAAAAGCTCGAAGGTTAGGCGGGCAGCGGTGAATCGTGAGCTAGCTATCGAGGCTCAATGGTCATTGGCTATAAGGAGCGGATATATGTTCTTTCATCCAAGTGTGGAGGCCTCGAACAAGAGAGGCGAGTTCTTTGGACCAGAGACCGGGCTCAGAGAAAGGTGGATGGGTTAAATCTTAGATCGAAAATCTTTGAAGAAGGACGGGGTAGACTTGGTAACCAAGGTGATCCCTATGTTGCTATGGAACTATACCATAGCGATGATGTGGGATTACTCTTGGGAATGTGGTGAATCTTGCCATTTTCCATGGCAAGTGTACCACTTTGGAGGAGATAGCCAAGGCGGGGAACCGGTGGTCTTGGAAAAAGTTCCTTACTGAGGCAACTCATGAAAAAGAGTATGATGATGCGGTAATCAATTAAGCGCTTTAGAGTTCCCTTTCCTTGCGGATGTGATGAGCGACCCGGCCTCGATTGAGGACCTCTTGGCCAGAAGCCAGGGCGAGTCCGACCTCAGAGCTTCCTCAAGAAGACTCCTTCACCCAGGTCCCTCTCCGGGTTCGGTGATCCCACTCATTCAAGGTTTGATGAAAGCAACCATGTGGTTGTAATTTGATCCCTAGGGTGGTATGTACCTGTTTAAAACAATTGTATGTGTTCCTTTCGAGGCTTCGTGCACGATGAAATAATTAACATGTGGTATGTGTGATGTAGGCTCTGACCTAAGACAATATTTTATTTTGTTGGATCGTTAAGGCTACGGCTGTTTAGACTAGTTAGCCTAGTCATTAATCTACATTGAAGCCACTAGGGCTCGAATTTTGCCATCGTGATTCTTCTCTTTTATTTTACTTGCGTAAAAATATTTTTACAACCTAAGGTGTATGGTAGATGCATAGCCTCATTGTGTGTAGTTACTTCACCAAGAATATTAGCAATCATATAATTTATTAGCGACGGAGGTGTGACCCACTCCATCTTGATCCTTTAGGCGTGAAGGCTTAAAATACCTTAAGGCCATATAGGAAAGTTAATGTGAAGTTGAGATGGATGTTATGCATATGAGCAAGACATGTTCTTTAGTCTTTGTACATCCCTTGACATTCAAACTTATAAAGTGACTTGGTGGGCAAATCTTTGTTGTATTGAACGAAACAAGAGATTTGAGGGAAATGTGTTATTATCATTAAGTGGGTAGAGAGGATTACATCATTTTAAGAAATGAATACTAGATGCCTACCATTAATGCTTCTTTCCCCGAGTGAGAAGAATACAAATACATTGATTGAAAGCAAATAAAATTTTTCCTTAGACATTGTAAGTTTCATACGTAAAACTTACGAAGAGTAGTGCCATTCAGGTTCTATTAATAGCGTCTCCTTCCAAGGTTTCCGACATGGCTCCGTTGCCATATGCTTCTTTAATAACGTAGGGCCCTTCCCATATAGGTCCTATTTTACCTTGGTACTCGACGCACTTGCCTTTGTTGAGTCGGAGGCGTATTCCCACAGTTTGAAGGTCGAAGGCGAACCCATTGTTGTAGTATTTTTCAATTTTTGCTTATGGATAGCTTCTCTAATTGAGGCTATTTCCGCCGTTCTTCAAGTAGGTCCAGTTATTCTGAGTCTTTCTTCGTTGTCTGCTTTGCTTGAAGTTCATGACCCTTCTGTTTCAACACTCACTCCGAAGGATGGCAGTTTCCGTGCCATATGTCAAGCTAAAGGTGTTTCTCAGTGACTTGACTTCGTATCGTTCTATGAGCCCAAAGTACTTGAGGTGGTTCATCTACCCAACCGTGGTGATTGTATCGGACTTCGTTCTATTCCTTGTATGATGTCTCTGTTGGTAACTTCCACTTGACCGTTACCTTGAGGATGGTAAGCAGTGAAAGATTGTTTGATATTGGACCTCGCAAAACTTGGGAATACCCTTGATGACTGCTTCCCATTATACGAAATGATGATGTGGGGTACTCGAGCAAGCAGATAAGATGCTCCCATACAAACTTTTCCATGTGCACACTGTGATGGAGGCCAAAGGCTTCGCTTCCACCCATTTAGTGAAGTAGTCGATGGCTATAACCAAAATTTTACTCCTCAGGGAGCAATTGGCGGCGAACCTCGATGTCTATCCCCGTTGGTGAAGGGCCATGCAGACGTCCTGAAGTCATATCTTGTTTGGTAGCCTTGGGACCCTTGAATGTGCTTGCGGCTTCACCACGAATGATTTCAACGGCGTCCTGTGCATTGAAGACCGGTAATATCCAACCTCATGATTTTAGAGACAACAGGCGGGGCCACTGCATGAAGTCCGCATGATCCTTCATGCACTTCTTGAATGATGTTGGCGGCTTGCCTTGGTCTACACAGCGAAGCCATGGGGACGAGAAAAGATCTTACGTATAGATAATTTCCCATGATTACATCTTGTGGTGCTTTGATCACGAACCTTTCGAGCTAACCCGATCCTCGGTATACCACTTATTAGATATTCTCTAATCGGAGTCATCCAATTCGAGTCTTCCTCTTGTATTACGTCTGACACCTCCTTTCGGACGATGGACCTATCTGCCAACACCTCGACCAAAACTCCTTAGTTAAATGAGCAAATGCCATTGATGCCAGTTTTCTAAGTGCATCCGCCTTCTTGTTTTGATTTCTCCTAACATGCTCTATGTTGTAGGATCACGAACCCTTGAGCATTTCCTTGGCCTTATCCGGTATTGCTTGATCACGGGTTGCCTTGCCTCGTAGGAGCCTTTTATCGATTGGCTACGAGTTGTGAATCAGCGAAGATAGCCAGTCTTCTACCTCCATGTCTTTGGCGGTCGGAGGCTTCTTAGTAAGGCTTCGTACTCCTCTTCATTGTTCGTGGCGTCGAATTCAAAGCGGGTGCATAAGTGTACTCCTTCCCTTTGGGATCAACAAGCATGAGACACTGCACGGGAACCATCGGATGGAGGCTCCGTTAGTATAAAGTTTCCACCCTTGATTGCTTTGTGGGCTTCTTTTCAACAACCTTTGTGTCAAGCTTTGGTTGGAGGTGTTTACGCTAAAAAGTGCCAATATTTTCCCTTTGACCGAGTTTACGCCCTTGTATTCAATATCATGCTCTTCTAGCTCGATAGCCCATTTAGCTATCCTTCAGTTTCTCGGCGAAAGTATACGCTTGGTGGCTTATCGATGAAATACGGTTATGGGGTGAGCTTGGAAGTACCTTGAGGCGTCTCATGACATGGACCAAGGCGAATTAGCTTCTCCAATCTTTGGATAATTTAGCTCGGCTCCACGGAGAACCACGCTTGAAGTAGATAGGATTTGCTTCTTCTCCCTACGCCGATAACACGGTGGTGATGCTTTGAAGGAGGTTGCGATGTACATAAACAACACTTAGCCTTTGATTGGGCGGTAAGTGTAGGTAGAATAACCATGAAATTCTTGAGCTTTTGAAAGGCTTCTACGCATCTATACTCCTTTGGAGCGTCTTTTGTCCGTGCATCCTTTGAGCATTTTGAAGAGCGGCAAGATCATGCGCACCGCCGATAGGAACCTTTGAAGGCTGCTAGCTTTCCGTTCGGACTTTGCACTTCCTTTAGGGACTTAGGAGGTTGCAAATCCGTGATGGCCTTGACCTTGAAGGATTGGCCTTAATACCTTGGTGATCAAATGCCCCAAAATTGTCCTTCTTCCCGCCGAAGGAACACTTCTTGGGATTTAACTTCATGTTGATGGCTTGAAGTGGTGAAGGTTTCTTTGATGTCGGAGGCATGTCCTCCTCCGATCTGCTCTTGATGACCATATCATCTCGTCGCCTCCAGTTCCTACCTATCTGCTTGTGGAAGGCTTTGTCCACTAAGCGTTGGTAGGTTGCACTGCATTTTCAAACCAAAGGCATCTTTTGTAACAATAGCGCCTTTTCACTGTAAAAAGGTTGTCTTCTCTTCGTCCTCTTCCGCCATTTGTATCGATGGTATCCCTTATAAGCGTCTAGGAAACACTTGGCCGAAACCACGACAAGGATTCTACCTTCGATCGATTTACGGCGGAGGTATGATCCCAGACGAGCTTTGTTAATATCTGTGAAGTCTCGCATTTGCCATCCTCCATCATGCTTCTTGACCATCACGGATTGGCCACCCAAGTTTGATACTTCACTTCTCACGAGTATACTGCTTGCTACAAGTTAAGTCCACTTCTTTGCATGCGGTGCATTTCTTTCGAGGCCGAGCTTGGCGCTTTTGTTTGATGGGTTCAATGTGTTTGAACTCATTGAGCTTATGTTCGATGCGAAGGGCTTTCCGTCTATGATGAGAGTTAAGGGACTGTCATGTTAGAAGTAGGTCCATGCGAAGACATACGCATTGCACAGTACCTTTTCAATTACGCTTTTAAGGAGGTTGGGGCTGCTTTCGATTATCACCGTCGATCGGGATGAGATCATTTACCACGATCGTTCTTGACGTCGGTACTGGCGAGGACATCTTTGGAGCTCTTGAAACTTGTTTGATCCTTTGCCTAATTAGTAGGCCCTTCACTTTATAGTGGAGAAACCGTTCCAATGCCGAAGGGTGTTTGGAATTTGATCACGGCATGTATGGTTGAGACAACGATGCCCATCTTACGCATTGCCGTTCTCCCTATCAATAGGTTATAGGAGATTCGGACCTTACGATCGTGAAAACTAGGTTTCATTCTTTTTAGCCTTCCTTCTCAATCGTAACCTCTAGAGGACTTCTCCCGAGGGCCATGGTGTTCCCCAGAACCCTACTAAAGGTACCTTGAATCTACTATCTTGACCTTATCGAAGGCTTGAGCTTTAAGCAGCGTTAGTAGATTACTTCACAAGAGCTACCTCGATCGAGGTAGGCCTGTTTACTTCTCTGTTGGAGATCAAGACCTTGATGACCACGGGGTCATTTGAAAGAACTTTCCACTGTGATTGAAGGAAAAGTGACATCTCTACTCCGCACAAGGCTTCCTCACTTCTTTCCTCTTGAACGAGAATCCTCCTTGTACACCATTAGGATGGGTGCTTGGCCAGTGTGGTATCTTTCCCATTTGTGTGTCGGAGATTTTGTCTTTACCTTTCTTTATACCCTTCACCAAATGTACCAATTGGCGGACTTCACGGCCTCTTCTATCTGTTCTTGAGCTCTCTGCAATTGTTGGTGTCGTGTCCGTAATCATCATGGAAGTAGCAAAATTTGGAAGTATCTCTGGGCCTTCCTCTGTTTGCAAGCGAGGAGGAGGATCAAAGGTCTTCGCCGCCTTTTAAGTAGCAAGTATCTCCCTTGGAGATTTGGACAGATAGCCAAGAGCCCATGGTTGATGTTTTGTGGTGCGGTGTAAACTGTCTTTGTTTTGTGTTTGTTCCTTGACCGCTTCCCACGAAGGATGCTTGAGGCTTTATTGTGACTTTCTTTATTTTCGGCCGGAGCCCGTTGGTAGACACTTCTTTTGCTTGATCCGGTGTAATCCTTCTCACGAACCCTTATAGGTTGCGGGGAGATCGGTGGAGAAATTCAACCAAACTTCATTTAGTAGGCCATGCACGAACCACGAGATGCGTTGGTCCTCATGCAAGCCATTATACGTAACGTGTCATCGGTGTATACGGTGATGAAAGCTACTGGTACTCTCGTTCTCCTTACGCTTGATGTTGTGCCTTTGTTAGGTGCGTTCTTGTAAACTTTTTCTATTGGGTGAAATGTGATGCGAACTTGGCTTTGAGATCATCCAAATTCACAATCTTTGTCTGGTTTTGCCGTTCCACCATATCTGACGAGTCTCGTAGGGTGTATGTAAACATGTGACAAGCAGCAGGCATAACCCACACGCATTCTAATAGCCCTTCAAATAAGTGTAAAGTTATCCGGATCCCTTTCCTATCATACGTGCCAATATGCGGGCATTTTCAACCCATCGGGTAAAGGGTAGTCTTATCCATCTTACGAAGGGTGTTGTGGAGCCCATGGGCTCGAATAAAAGCGATTATAAGGTGGCATGTAGGTAGGGGCAGCATTGCACGGGTTATGATTTGGAGGTATTCCAACGGGGTTTTGGTTAACACATTGAGGGTGGCGGTAGGTATATAAGGTGGGTGACTTGAGGCGAGTCTGAAGGGTATACCATAGGTTGCCGTAGGGCATACTTCCGTATGGTTGAGTAAAGCGGGGTTGCTAGCACTGCCCATTGGGTGGGGATAAACCCGCGAGGGTAGATTGAGCACGAAAGGAGGTACATACCATGAGGAGGAAGATTTCCTCCCGTTCATTTGAGATGGATTGCCTTCTCGCCGGATGCGTGAGAAGGCTGCTGAGAACCCCGCCTCAGTTCTTCCCGGATGAGCCGCCAAAAGTGGTGGCAAATTAACCTCCGTAGCATCCGCCGGTAACTCCTTCCATTGGAGCCTTCATCGTGCCTTCCCGTCTAGTCAGACCCTCGGGCGTCTTCAAAACCAACCGACCTTCCACTGGGCCTTGTTTGCTCGGAGACCCTATCCTTGTGGCGTGTAGCCCCACGGAGCCAGGGCCTAGTCTCCATCTCCAAATCTTCATCATATTCATCGCTTGGTATTCTAACTCCCTACGCATCTCCGCATTCGAGCTTGCCTCCTTGAGCCCTTAGTAAAGATTCTAATGCTTCGATGTTAGCCGACAAAATTTGGACTAATTACCGGTTCGAGGTTAGCGAGGTTGAAGCATGGTTGTTGGGAGTTATTTCGGGGTGAGATCGTGTGGTAAAAGTGGATACGGTTATATTGGGAAGGTTGTTAGGATCATTGGTAGGATTGGTGTCAAGGTAGAAACTTGGGAGGTGTATCTTCTCTTCCTTGATTCATGCCGTAAAACTAGTGAGAGTGATTGATTGGGTGTAAGTTTGGAATAACGAGACCAATAGTAGCGGGTCCGGATGGATGGCGCTGATTGTACAATAATTAAATGCGACCGGGCCTTGATGGTGATCGAAGGGTATGAGGAGTGATATGCTTGCACCAAACTTGTAGTCAATCGCAATAAGAAATAGTGGACACCGTTAAGTGATTGCTTGCGGGGTTGGGCCTGCGAACCACCTCCGGCGTGAGTAAGTATGTGATATGAGTTGTAAATAATATGATGTATGTGAAATCTTGTGTTGAGTGAATATACCATTGAAATGACTCGTCTAACCTATTTATAGGTGATGAAAATAGCTTGGAGAGTGTTAGCACTGCGTTTAGGAGATCATGGGGCGTCCACGATTTGTGGTAACCGCTAGGGCTTCATCCCACTATCTCGACTTGGCGGGAAGCTAAGGACATAGTGGGAGCGTGGGGAAGACCAAGTCAAGGTTCTTATTTGTCTTGGCATCTTCAATGGAAGACACCGAAGGGCATAGGCCTTGGTGGCGGATTCCCAATGGTAACCATGTCAATGATGAATGGTTTCGCCACCAATGACTTATGAAGAAAGACTTGGGTCTTAGTAATGTAATTTTGGTGAGGCGAAGGGGTCCTTCGACTGATCGGAGATGCGTCATCACTATTCAAAAAGAAAAGCGATTGGGAATAAACAATATATATATATAGAGCTTGGATCATTTAAAAGTTGATCTCGAGAAAAGTAATCTCAACCATTGGATCACCTCTCTTCCTTCCTTTTTCACACCAAACTCTGAGGACCTAATTGTATTTTCTTCATTATTTAAGGAGGTTTTGTAAATTCGCACCCTAACCCTCCCCGAAAAAAAATCCGCCAAATTTTTTTTCTCGGGGCCAAAATATATATATATTTTTTGGCTAAAATTTCCCGTAAATTTTTATAAGCGTGATGTACCTTTTTATTTTGGTGCATCAGGTTATAAAATAATTATAACTATGATGCACCAAATTTTATAAGCGAGATGCGTGACGATTGTTACCTAATATGCTTCAATAACATTGTAATAACTTAGTATACTATGCTCTTTAAGGGGCATTAGTTGTACAACCGAGAGGCAGACTATGGTAGCCATGGTAGCGTCGCATGTTTTGTCATTGGGATAACGCTAGTGCATATATTAGCAATCGTGAATTGATGATAAGTAAGTTAGAATAATTGATTTCATTGTATATTTAACCATCGATTAATAAAATAAGCGTGTTGAATCGGTTGAAAATCTCTCTTTTATACACAAGGTTGGCGGTTCTAATTCAAAACTTTTACGGAATAAGTTAATAACATATGCGATCGATGCACCTTTTTATTTTGGTGAATCACGGTTAAAAAAAATAGTTATAACTATGATGCACCAATTTTATAAGCGAGATGCACCAAAACAAAAGGTGCATCATAATATAAATTTTTGGCGGGAAAAAATTGCCAAAAAAAAAATTTTAGCGGGAAAATTTTTTTTTTTTGAGGGGGGTAGGTAGGGGTGGGGTGGGTTGGGCGGGGTGGGTGGGGTGTTTTCAAAAGTTACCCTGAAGTTTGAGATGTTTCAAATTAGATCCTATAACTTTTTCTCACTTTTCTCTCTAATTACACTTTTCTCTAAAACCGCACTATATATATATATATATATATATATATATATATATATATATATATATATATATATATATATATATATATATATATATATATATATATATATTATTAACTCGGACGAGCTAAACCAAACTCCGATCGATTCACGCCTAGAAAAATCCGATCGAGACATGGCTCACCCAAAAACTCCGATCGAGGCTCACCCATCCCAAACAACCTCCGAATGAGACACCACGTCTCCCAAAGCTCCGATCGAGACAACAAACCCTCCGAGGTAAATTCTCAAACCTCCGATCGGAACAAGCACAACTAGTGTAACCTCCGATAGAGGCAAGCTAATCAAAACCCCCGATGGAAATCCTATTGTTTCATAAACTAACCCCGTCGAGACCTCCGAGTGAGAAGTCTGAATGTGAACACTAAATGAGTGGGCTATGGTTTATTCAAATAACTCTTAATGAGAACACATAGTAAAATCCTTAATATATAAACAAACATCACCAACGGTCCTTCTAAATGGGCCTATGGATGAAAACCCCCTCGGGCTAAGGATACTTCGATTGAAACTCTTTGGGTGATTCCCGATCAAGATCTCTGATCAAGACAACTTGTGTTAGTGACAGAAATCCTTAAATAAAAACTTAATGGTTAAGACCTTTGATCAAAACCCTTGGTATGGCCTTCGATGAAGACCTCTTAACGAAACACCAATGGAACTCACAAATCGAAAACTCCGATCAAGATAAGATCCGAACGAAACCCTTCGGTTTATGATGTTATATCCTAACGAGGTACTCAAGCGGATAGATAAACAATGAGCCTTTTTGGGTTGCATTGGGCCTCAAGACAAGGCACTTGTGTGAAATGGTGAGGCGACATTCCCAGAGTCTAGTACCAACTCTTTAGCAATACGTTAGAACTAGACTGGGGGACATGATGAGATACATGGTCCAAAACTATTATTGTGTTCGAAAAATCACTTGGCCTCCGAACGAAACACTGGGAGGAACGAGCAACCTCTCTAATTAGCTCGAAACTCTGACATAGAGGCACAATATTGGCACAACACGCAATTTACAACATAAGGAACGTCACTTCGGGAAGTGGATTCCGCTCTAGTTTCGACTATGGAGATATGGCGTACAATTCATCACCAACATACGGTGTGAATTACTAGGCGGAAATCGCCAACCAAATCGATATTCTTCTCGTCGCACCCCGAACACTTGTATGACTAAGAAGGAAAAGTATATAATCAATCTCGTCACCTTCTTCATTCGATGGCTCACTAGAGCCTGCTTGGGAGCCTTGCTTGGTTAACCTCCCCTTTTTGGTAGCATCATAAGACTCTTGCGACTTAGTAGAGGCTTTTTGCTTGGTCGATGCCTTTGCCTTTGCAACCAATTTGTGATCAAATCAAGTGGCAATTATCTCCTCCATAGTAGGCGCATGAATAGCCATGTCTTGTAAGACAGGTGAAGTAGTATGGTTAGTTACCCACTCTTGTATTGAACTTCAAAATTTAATGGTATTCTTGGAAATTCTTTCATCCTCAATCGAGACATTCGAACAAATAGACAAAATTATCGAGAGTACCAAATCTTTGGCAATTTTGGCCTCCGAACCAGACAAGCTTTTTTCTTTTAAGTCTAGTACCAACTCTTTGACAATACCTTGATACTAGACTGGGGGACATGATGAGTATGTCCTCCTCCGGATACTCGGAGGAGATAATCACAATTAACTCAAATACTTCTAAGACAAAACCAATCTATGATGAGGCATTATGCGCTCGGGAGAGTTGTCGACCCATGAGCCTGCATGCGCTCGGGAGAGCAATGTCTACTCGGGAGAATTGTGCCTTTCGCGTGAGTTATGCGCTCGGGAGAGCAATGTCTACTCGGGAGAGGCATGCGCTCGGGAGAGCATTATGCCTCGGGATAGCAATGTTTGCTCATGAGAGCAATATCTACTTAGGAGAGCAATGTTTGCCCAAGAGGCATTGTTTGCTCGGAGAGCAATGTTTGCTCGGAGGTTGTCTGCTTAGGAGGTTATGCGCTCGGGATAGCATTGTTTGCTCGGAAAGCAATGTACGCCAAGGAGGTAGAACATTGTCTCCGTCGAGCTAGTACACCGTAAGCGACATACGTGGTAATGCGATGATGTACGAATAACACGGGCGCTTGGTCCACAACTAGCACTTTAAGCATAGAGACAACCTTGACCCGAAGACCAAGCACGGTGTTCGTCGGTATATGTCTGCCCTAGAAGACAACTTAGCTTCCGCAAGGCTTGTGTCATGTAGCTAATCTCAGGTAGTATAAAAGGAATATTTAACACACATGAAGGAATCCTTTAGACACACACATAATCTGATTGAGACTTCTCTCTACCCTTACTCCTCTTTACTTATCACTTATTATTTATCATTCACTTATACCGAGTACTTATTCTCACGCCGGAGCTTGATCTCGGACTAAAAACCCGGGGCGAGCTAACGGTGTTCTCTCTTATCTCAGCCTACAAGAAGAAGGAGCTACCGCGGAGTCTCCTGAAGCTTAGGATTGAAGAGCATCTACGAACTTTTGCTTAAACAGTAAGCGTGTGCATATACTTTACGTGACATTTAACTTATTCTCTTCATTTGACTTTATTTCTTAATATAGTTAAACTTAGCACAAAACAAGATAGAGGGGATGTATGTTGTGTACTTAAGTCCGTATTTGTAGGAATAGAGAAGTGGTTCACCGTCCAAATGCATAACTTAAGCCACGAGCTACTCATAAAGATGCCAACTTTTGATAAGAAAGTGGTGTTTTTAAAATGTTTTATATTTGATTTCCAAAATTATGTCTGCAAGATAAAAGCGGAATTTGAAGTTTTTTAAGATCAAAGAAATGATAACCACACGCAAAACAAAATTGAATTGAAAAAAGAGTCATTCATGCATCTTATGTCTTAAAATAAACTAACAACTTATTTCAGTTTCTCTTCCGGCTTTTAGACATAATAGGAAAAAACAAACATAATTCTTTAATTTTTTCTTATGTAGGCATAAAAATAAAAAATAACTTTCATTAACTCTTCCCGTAGACAAAAGTGAAAAAAAAATGCTTTTTAAACAAACAATGTCAAGTCTCTTTATTTATTTATGCTATTCACACATTTGTCCAAAAATAGGTATATGTAATTAGTTTCTGCAATAATTGATAATATGTTCAATTCATTTACCAAGTGAAATATATAAGATATACGAGTTCGTAACAAACTAAAAGTTAATAACTCGGTCTGTAAATATTTGAACTCTTTGTTATCGTAACGCATTGGTATAAAATATGTAATCGGACGGCGTGGCTTCAAAACCCACTTCTTAATATTCCTTTGTATTTGTCGTTAGCTTTTGCTAACTTTTAATAAATCTTAGCCGTTCTAAAATATATATATATATATATATATATATATATATATATATATATATATATATATATATATATATATATATATATATATATAGGGAAGAGTTAACGTGAGATCAAACTTAAAGTTCTAAAAATAAGATCAAGTCTAAAAATCACTAAAACATTTATAAATAACAATTTTGGCAATAAAACACATAAAATAATATTTTAATACAAATTAACATTTTAGCAACTAATAACCAAATGATACATGAGTTTGGATTAGTGATACACACGATACACATTACACTAATAAATATTCCAAAATCGATACACATACAAAACACGATACACATTATACTTCTAATCAAAGTGTATCACCTAGGTTTCGTAAATTTTAAAAAAATCTATCGAAACTTTAACAATTTTAGTTGTAGTTAATAAAACATTTATTTTTGTTGTAAGGAGAGTGTCGATTGTCAAATTTTAATTGGATCTCATTTTAACAACTTTAAACGATCTTATTTGATATATATATATATATATATATATATATATACACATTGTCATGTCTTGTTTATTAACCGTGATTTTTAGTTTTCTGATACTAATTTACGGGACTTGAGGTTACTTGAGTCCATATGACCATATTAGCAAGAGCTACAAAGAGTTCTTATATCAGAAATTCTTTTCGGAATTTATTATCATCGCCGTTGTCATTTTAATTTTTATATTGTTTACACTAATGACAAAACTACATTATTATAAGGTTTAATCTTACATACGCGTTCATGTTTATCCCTAATCCTTCGGGTGGTGGTCATGTGATAGTTAGACACTTAGACATGCATCACATGGCATAACCTTTTTTTGCCTCACGTTTGCCAGGCCACGAGTTGATTTTTCTTAAGGTTTCTTCTATACTGTACACCTATATATATCAAGGCAAAAATGCACAATGTGTAAGCGCAAAACAAATTTGAAACAATGAATAGATACAATAAGACACAATTTTCTCACAACAATATTAACAAAAAGAATCCACTAGTTGGGGTTCAAGAAAAAGGATCCAAGGCTAGTTCGAAGAAGACAGTAGATGTGCAAGGGCTGCCAACAAAGGTGGCACGACCACCAGTGAAGAAGCCGATAGAGGAGAAGGGCAAGGCACCACCAACGGATATAGATCAGAGCGCCGAGGAGTTCATCATGAAGTTTAGAAACCAGTTGAAGATTCAAAGGATGGAGTCCATCGATAACTATCATAAAATGTTAGCTCGAGGAACATGACATGCACACATGCATCATGCATGCATACGGAATATTGGCTTTTATTAAGGGGCTGTTTGATAAAACTGTATAATTTAGCACTGAATGAATCAATGTACTGAATAGTTCAATAGTGCTGAGTTAACATGCTTCTGAATGAAAATGAATGTTTGATAAATGTTCTCAGTGTCTTTTCTGAATATATGAAAATTACCTGATTAGCCCCAAGACTAACGATACGAGATTTAATATTGTTTTCATGCATCTGTTCCATATCATTTAATATAAATAAAGATAAATAAATGTATAATAATTATTATCACAAGTGTAATGACAATGTTAGATATGTAAACATACACGTTAGTACCAAAAGGATATATAACCATTTACGTTAATAAATAAAAATGTAGCTGTCTGTAAACCAATATACACAAATACGTATACATAAAATAAGTTTTGGTTGTGTTTGGCCAGGGTTTATGGAAACTTATGGACAGAACTTTTAAAATAATAGAACTTATAAAATAAGTCTCGTTTATCATGAGAACATTAAATCATAAGCCTCTAAAAAGAGCTCAAAACTTTAGCATACATAAGGGTTAAAACTTTTAGAAAACTTTTGAACAATAAATTACTTATTTACTCATAAAATATCTAACATGTAAAAAACTCATTTAATTATGTCTTTTTAGTAATTTTACAATAATAAGCTAAGTTTCATTTTAAAACGAGTTTTACAAAATAAAAATTTCAACTTGAGCTTATAATAAAAGTCTCACCAGAACCTAACCCCTAAAGCTAGCTCCAGCTCCAAATTTTCAATTATCATACCAAACATCTGGGTCATAAACAATAACATTAATTGATAATGTTACTATGAAGAAGTATAACTTTTTTTTTGAACAAAGAAGAAGTATAACTTAATAGTATAAAAATGATACGTAACTAAAACAAAGTACGGAGTAATATATTATATAAATACTTCTCGGTTCCATCGTCTCAAAATTACTTTTTATAAGTATTAAATTAGAATAGGAGAGGCCTAGAATATTTAGGGTATTTGGGTAAATGTGAAGTTCACTGAATCGCTTAGTGACCCTTACCTCATTAAATCGTTCAGTGCAATAATTATCATTCAGTGGCATTTTTCTTTTTAATCAAACGGTCTGACCGATTAAGGTTATAACATTCAGCGCTTAGTCATCTTATTATGATTATGACTTATTCCTTTTGTAACGTTATTTGTTATTATTTTGTAATTATATGAACTTAAATGTTTGAGTGTCATTTGATCAATACACACTTACTAGACACCGTGTAGCCATAGATTTTGAGATGAGATTATTCATACATACTAAAAGTTGATCATTACTTTTTGGGCCAAATTTCTTGAAGTTGTTGTTTTGATTAAGTACTAATCAGCCTCGATTTAACTAGGAACATTGATCGGTGTGAGTGCGCGCATATGCCAACATATATTGGTACCGAAAGGATCCAATATGGTCTTTCAAAAACACGCTTTCAATATGATCTCGACCGTAAGTAAGCAAACAAGTTTTGAAGCTACAAATGCATACTCTACAAGTCAGCTAACTGTAAAACAAACGAATTGAAGTAAAAGTTGTCGAGATTAAAAATATAGAAGGGTACCGCCATGATGCGTGCATGGTCTTGGATAACTATAATATGATTGGAATAAATGAAATAAAGGTTAAAGTTGTAAAAATTTGAATTAAAATAAAATAAACCCACTAAAATATAAAACTAAAAACTCATAAAAATATATTAAAATGGATGTTGAATTAAAGAGATAAAATTTTAGAAAATATGGTGAAATTAGATTATAATATAAATAAGTAGATAAAAGATATTTTAATTTGAAAATAAAGATGAATTTTAGTTGAGTAAGTAGCATGTCCATTTTATAATTTAATTTCCTTATCTTAATTTTTGGTGGTTAGGAGTTAGCTTGGAGTTTTTTTAGAAGTTAGAACTTGGGTTTGTTAAGAAGTCGACATGTCATCTCACGATTGGAGCTCTTTATCTTAATTTTACATGCATTATACATAATAAGCGGGTAAAAAATATGAATTTTAAGCCTTCTAATTTTGAAGGCAAAAACGATTATAAAGTAGTATAGATGTTGGAGAATTAGTTGGTAAAAGTGACTTTGACCAACTTTGAATACAATTATCTATATGTATGTGTCATATATATAAGTAATAGTTTGTAGGTTCGCGTTCTCCTCAAGAGAGCTTCACAATGAGCCTTTATGTGTCCAAAATAGAGTTGATGTGAATGAGATATCGTGTCTCAAAGTTAAGCGATTCGATGCAATGCTTAAAGAGGAATTTTGAATTGTTTTCTATCCCACATGATTGGGATGAGTAAACTTATAGGAGGCTATTTTGTATAAATAGATGCCTAATTCCATAGGTTAAGATACACATCAAATCAATAGTTATTATTGATTTCCAACATATGGAATACGATCTCTTAAGATGAAATTCCGAGCGGTTTAGTTAAGTTCAACAAGATCAACTTCTTTGTTTTGGTACATTGTGCCACAGGAAGCAAATGCATTTCTGCTTTTAAGGAAGCGTGTCAAACACGTGCCTTAGGCTTTTAATGCTTCTTTGTTGATCTCTATTGGTGATCAGTAAGTTTTGACTACTTTATTATTTTATTTAATTATCGTTTATCCGCTACATTCTGTTTGTATTTAATTTTGTAATTTATTTTTCGTTAATTTTATTTATTGTAAGTTAGATTTTATTAATAAAAGTGTAACCGCTTTCCTCTGGTCTTAAAAGCAGATTACTGTAACATAATTAAAACACTATTTATTAAAATCGATTTATTTTAATTAACAAATTTTATATAAACTGTTTTTCTTTGAAACCAAGATTGTGTTTCTTTGAAAATCAGTTTATAACTAAAGCAATTTTAATTAATGATTTGGTATATGATTTATAAACGATTTTTAAAACAATTTATTGAATCGGTTTTTATTGAAACCATGATGAGTTTTTTTTCAAACCGATTTATTTAGTTTATTTATTGCATATGTTATTGTTTAAATCTGGATTCTGAAACCAAGCTTGTGTTTCTCTGAATCATATTTGGTACAAGTTTACATAAACCATGTCGAGTTTATTAGATACCATATTGTTTTAACAGTTTTTTAACTGTTTTTGTGTTAAAATATTCACAAGTTAACTGATGGTAACATAAGTTGTGACCTAGTGAATTTTGCGAATGTAATTGATGCGCCATTACTAACATGGTTAAAAATCATGATGAAATCGATTCATTGAAACCAAGTGGAGTTTCTTTGAAACAAATCTTATAAAATACAAGTTGTTATTTTATTAGATTACTAGAACGTGTTTATTGAAACCAAGATGAGTTTGTTTGAAACAAAATCTGATAATATACAAGCTGTTATCAAATTTGGTGGAAAAGTTTCTTTGACTTGTTTAGCTTATTTAAACCGGATTGAGTTTAATTATAAACTAAATATAGTTCTTGAAACTTTATGCATTGGAAGGTAGATCTATAGAAACCTTGTTGAGTTTCTTTGAAAGAGTAAATCTATTTTGAAACCTTGTCGAGTTTCATTGTAGAATTAGACCATGTGATGCGATCGATTAAGATATTCTTAAAGAAGATTGAAAAATCATATTACAAATTTGTTTTGTTTAAAAACATTATGTAATATGCGATATTGTTTAATTGTTTAATCGAAGACTTGTTTAAAAGCGGTTTTGTATAATGGATCTTACAAAACAAGTAGTGTTTTAAACAAAATTTGATGTTATCGTGTTTGTTAAGAAACACTTTGTGATATAGCAAGTTGTTAATTATTCCAAATTTAGTTTTACACTAATAAGGGATCTCAGATACAGAATCTTAGGAATGTCATGAGTGACATCTAAAGGATCCGCCCGAACTTGATGAAAGGGAGACCGATACTCGTATGTGTACGTAGATGCTTTAAAGCATTCAGATTTTATGTGCCATAACTATGGGTTAAATGGCACGAATGAAATGAAAATTGTTGCCAAGGCGGGATCCGACATTAGAAAATGGTGGATTAACACTGGGCATCATGTCATGAGTATGATGATAAGAGTTTGGTTAACTCTTTCAAAGTAGCAGAAATGGAGAGATGCAATCTACGGGCAACTCTATAAGCGCTAATAGCAAGGGAAAAGAAATGTGATGTTGAAATTCACATGTGAAAAAGAGCTTAAGTGAACCAACACGTTGTATGTGCCGTAGATTCGTAGGAATCTTGTGTCCGGATGGTTGCTTAATAAATTTGGCTTTATTTTATTTTAATCAAACAACATTGAGTTAACATTGAACCAAATTTTGGTGATGCGGGTTATGCCCTTCATTAAATGTTTAAGTTGAATCTATTTTTTTTTTTTTTGTTTTAATAAAATGAGTATGAATTCAAATTATTTGATCCTTTGAATGTATAGCATGGCCATCTCGGCATGTTAATTTTAACTCAATACGTTGTTTAATTAAATAAACAAACACGGATTACAAAAGTAAAACTTATGTTGAAGCCAAATTGACAAGATTGTCTTTTCACTCGGTTGACCGTATATTAACCGAACCCTTGATTCACATAGTTTTATGTGATTTGGAATCGATACCTACTAAGGTAGCAATTAGGTACTTCATCATAATTGTTGATGGTAGCACAAAATATTGCGACTTTTACTTACTTGAGAGTAAGGATATAGACAAGATTGATCTATACAAATAAGTTAAGAATCAACTTATTATCGAAAACAAGGCGGTTCAAGTGATATTGAGGTGAATATGTGTCTCCATTTCATGTATGTTCTAAACATGGAATAAGACATAAATTTATTGCTCTTATACACCACAACATAATTGTTGATAGGAAAGAAGCTGCCTTAAAGATATGGTTATGCCATGTTGTTAAAGTCATGGTTTAAGCCATGCCATGTGGGGAAAGCGGTTTTATTGGCTACTTATCTTTTAGATAAGATCCCAGTAAGGAAAAGAAGATAGTTTTATGAACTATGGATGGAGAGAAACCATCTTATAAGTACTTACGAATGTGGGGGTGTCTATCTCAGCGACACCCAAGGTTCAAAATATTGGACCTAAAACCGTGGTTTGCATAATTTTGGATATGCTCATAACAGTAGTGCTTATCATTTCTTTGTATGTGATTCGGAAACGATAAATATACACAAATATACGATAACCGAATCAAGGAAAACTTTCATTGTATGAAACCGTGTTTCCTTGATTATTATAGGAGAATGGATGTTCATCTAGGCTTGGTGGTAAAGTTTTCCATGATGAGAGGCAACTAAATGATGAAGTCCTTCATGATGAGAGACATCAATGATAATGTTGTTTCCTGATAAGAGACAACAAAGGAGTTGATAATGATCTCCAAGATGAGAGACAAGATCAAACTGAGGAAGAAGAGGTTGAACCTAGAAGAAGCAAAAGGGCAAGAACCGAGAAATCGTTTGGACCCGATTTTGTTTCTTTTATGGTTGAAAACGAACCTACTTCATACCGAGAGGCGGTTACTTCCTCAGAAGGGCCTCAATGGAAAGAAGCCATTAAAAGTGAAATAGATTCTATTTTACAAAATCTCACTTGGGAGCTCGTGGATTTACCTCACAGTTGTAAACCACTAGGCTATAAATGGATCTTGAGAAGAAGATGAAAGCCGATGGCACCATTGACAAGTATAAAGCAAGATTAGTAATCAAAGGATTTAGACAACGAGAAGGTCTTGATTACTTTGATACATATTCTTCATTACGCGAATAACCTCGATTAGGATGATACTTGCTAATTGCCGCTTTAAGAAATTTGGAAGTTCACCAAATGGATGTGAAACGGCATTTCTAAGCGGAGATTTAGAAGAAGAAATCTACATGAACCAACCGAGGGTTTCATGGCTCTGGACAAGAGAACAAAGTTTGTAGGCTTGTTAAGTCATTATATGACTTAAAGCAAGCTCCCAAATAATGACATCTAAATTTTTACCACGGCATGTCGAGCGTGGATTCAAAATTAATGGATGTATGTGAAAAAAAAAAAAAAAATCACTGGTATATATGTAATCGTGTGTTTATACATGGATGGTATACTTATCACCGGAAGTGATAACAAGGTAAACAAATCCACTAATGAAATGTTGGAGTCAATATTTGACATGAACTACATTGGTTGTTCGATATGATTTTTGGAACTAAGATCATATGAAACCAAATGGATTTGTTTTGAAGTCAAAAATATTATAAGGACAATATTCTTGAGAGGGTCAATGTGGGGGATTCTGGCCTAGCTAGAACTCCAACGACACCTTTTTAAATCTATTTAAAATAGAGGTAGAGGTGTTGCCCATTTTGAATACTCAAAGATTATTGGGCATCTTATGTGTCTAATGACGTATGTGAGACCTGATTTAGAAGTTATAATCAGGTTACATAAATATACCAATAATTCAAGTGATGACCATTTGAATAGTATTACACAAGTACTATGATACTTACGATATTGCACTTTGTAAGATATCCAACTGCTATCTAATGATAGAGTAATGCAAATATGGATTCTTACATAAAAGAATCTAGATCCACTAGAGCGGATGTGTTGACTCTACGTGGAAGTCGTGTCTTGGAAATCTTGAAAGTATTTCAATAGACTTTTATAGCTAAATCTATGATGGAATTTGAATTTATCATTTGAGATAAATTTATAGAATATCGGATATCTACGTTAATTCATAGAGGACATACCAAGATGGCGTGAAACCGTAGCGACCATCTATATAAAGTGTGATAGTCAATTGGAAATTGACAGAGCTCATATCACAATGTAAAACAGTAAGTCGAGACATATCCATCATACTACTCTCAACTAGAGTTATCACGATTGACTACGTAAAGTCAATGGATAACATTGCGGATCCGCTTACGAAAGGCTTAAGCAGAGAGTTAGTTAGTAAGTCGTCTAAAGGAATGGGACTAAAGCCCTTGAAGGAATGAGTTTCTATGAAGGAAAACCTAACCCATTGTTGGAGATCCCAAGATCGGGTTCAATAGGACAACCTAATCATAGAAATGTGGGGAAGTCACGTCAATGTGGGGGAGTTACTAACTGTTGTAACTTCCTAGTCCATTCCTATAACAATTGTGACTTGTTGAGAGGTTAAACATATGGCTTTAATGATTCAGGATGAAATCACAAAGCATAATGGTTCAAGATGAAATCACAAAACATATGTTTTTAATGATTCAAGATGAAATCACCTATGTGAGAGAGAAGTGGGGTCGCTTCGAAGGGAATTGTGGGGGCGCAAATCCTAAGAACTCTTGCAGAACCAGGCTAGTGTTCATGACCATAATGAACACGACTATGAGGACTTGACAATGTCGTGAGAGTCTTGTGTGAAGTGTAATATCGTCACGTAAGCAGAGGTGGGTTCAAGGACATCACGTCTACTCGGATCTAGGAGACTAAGTGCATCTCACGAGGAAGGTTCAAAGGTTACACCTACCTATCCTTTGCAAGATTCAACTATTGGAATTTCATCGTAATTTTTGTTTATTACGACCGATCTCCATTCATGTGGGGGATTGTTGGAAAATTAGTTGGTAAAAGTGACTTTTGACCAACTTTGGACACAATTATCTATATGTATGTGTCATATATATAAGTAATAGTTTGAAGGTTCGCGTTCTCCTCGAAGAGAGCTTCGCAATGAGCCTTTATGTGTCCAAAATAGAGTTGATGTGAATGAGATATCGTGTCTCAAAGTTAAGCATTCGGTACCTTGCTTAAAGAGGAATTTTGAATTGTTTTCTATCCCACATCGGTGGGATGAGTAAACTTATAGGGAGGCTATTTTGTATAAATAGATGCCCTAATTTCATAGGTTAAGATACACATCAAATCAATAGTTATTATTGATTTCCAACATATGGAATACGCATCTCTTAAGATGAAATTCAGACAGTTTAGTTAAGTCCAACAGTACAACTTCTTTGTTTTGGTGTTGTACCACAGGAAGCAGACGGCGAACTGCTTTTAAGGGAAGCGTGTCAAACACGTGCCTCGGCTTTTAGTGCTTCTTTGTTGATCTCTATTGGTGATCAAGTAAGTCTTTTGACTACTTTATTATTTTATTTAATTATCGTTTATCTAACTTACATTACATTTGTATTTAATTTCATTATTTATTTCATCGTTAATTTTATTTATTGTAATTTAGATTTTATTAATAAAAGTGTAACCCTACAAAATATATATATTTAGTAAATTGAAGTGTTCATTGGTTCGCTTCTCAGTTTGTTCCAAATCTTTTGTGCCCAACTAAACGATTAGACTAAAAACCGAACCAAACCAAATTTGATTTTAGTGTGGTTTCGGTTACAAATCGAATAACTGAAAATTTAGAACAAGTCGATGCATGGAGTAGGACACGATTGCATTAATCATATTTGTACTACTTTGAGACTATTACATGTTCTTAACCCTTTGAAGGAATATGTGCATGTTAATGAGGTTGAGACGCTCATAGTCGAAATAAAAATATGTACATGTTAATGAATTAGGTGGAATGACTTATTAATACCAAGGTTTATATCGGCGGGAAAACCTTCACCGTGCACCCTTTTTGAGTGTCGACTTAAACCCTGCCCTAGAGATGCAATCAACACATGTTCGAGTGACCTCATTAATGTATCAATACCTTAGAACATGTTGAAGTCTTTTTAGCGTTATTGAAAATAATCTTACATCAATGTTCGTAGTAACGGATAGGGGTGAGCAAAACCGACCGCTCTCGAAAACCGTCCTGATCCCGACTAGTCCTGAACGTCCTGAAACCGAACCGAGCTCAATTGGGTCGGGACTCGGTTTTGGTTTTCAAGCTATTCGGTTTCGGGATGAAAACCGAAAAGCAACAAACAAAACCGAGAAAACTGACCGAAACCGACCCATCCCCACTGTCCCGAAACCAAACCAAGCTCATTCGGGTCGGGGCTCGGTTTGGGTTTTCCGGCTAGTCGGTTTCGGGTCGGGACGGGTCAGTTCCGGCCCGATGCTCACCCCTAGTAACGGATACCGTTATATATAGAATTTTAATTACAATATCAAGAAGAAATTTACAATAAGATTTAAAGTTAATATATGAAGAACATGACATGCACACAGAATATTGGCTTTTATTAAGTGTTCTAATAATCACTGTATGATTATGGCTTATTCCTTTTGTAACGTTATTTGTTAGTATTATTTTGTAATTATATGAACTTAAATGTTTGAGTGTCATTTGATCAATACACACTTACTACAAGTATGTTTGGCGCAATGATGGGGGGTTTGTCTTTGCCGGAGGCTGCGCTTTTATTATGTTCAAGTTGAAATTTTTATTTTTGTAGACTTGTTTGACAAATGAGCTAGGGCTAGGGGTGTTCATGGGTTGGGTAATACCCGAATAAACTGAAAACCGAAACCGAACTGAAAATAACCGAACCGAACCGAACTTGCCAAAACCGAACCGAACCGAATTAAATATTCGGTTTTCGGTTCGGTTATGGTTTTAGCAATCCGAACCGAAAACCAAATTTAAATAAATATATATATGTATATATTTTATATATTTATATAAAATAATATTAAAACTCTTTTAAATATAACATTTTTTAAGCTTTATTTTTTTTCCTTTTAAAACTTTATATAAATAAATGAATAAATAATTAAATTTATGTAATTCGGGTTATTCGGTTCGGTTTTCGGTTCGGTTGAATCAATTTATGTTCGGTTCGGTTCGGTTCTCGGTTATACCGTAAAAAAATTAACCGAACTAACCGAACCGAACAACCCGATAACCGAACCGATGAACACTTGAAATTTGGGGCTTATTATTGCAAAATTATTAAAAGATATAATTAAATGAGTTTTATGGTATATGTTAGATATTTTTGGGTAAATATGTAATTTATGGTTCATAAGCCTCGAGCTAAAGTTTTAGCCCTTTTATGGGCTAAAGTTTTAAGCCTTTTAAGGGCTTATGATTTCATAAGTCTCGCATGACAATCGAGACTTATTTTATAAGCTGACTTATTTTAAAAGCCCAAGCCCCATAAGCCCCTCCCCAAACACACCCCCTACACCGTGTCACCCTATAGCCATAGATTTTGAGATGAGATTTTTCATACATACTACAAGTTGATCATTACTTTTTGGGCCAAATTTCTTGAAGTTATTGTTTAGATGAGTGGCGGAGCTAGAAAACCTAATCACAAGGGGCATTGAGCAATACATTTTGAAAAAAATCTTATAGCATAGCTTAAATCGGTTGGTTCGGGTCGATTTTGATTAAAAGCATGCCAAAATCTATTTCGATGCAAATAAGACTACACATTGTGTCTAGAAACAAAGCCCATGCGTAGTATCAATCATTTTATCTAAGAAAGCAACGTAGGTTGTATTTATATGTCGAAAACCAAATTGAATTTAAAACATACATCAATGTGGCACACATTATATTAACGCGCTAGCAATTCTATAAATAATTAAAACATGGTGATTATTATATAGATACATAAGATTAAAAAGTTGAGAGAACCCAACGTAATCTTGTACTCATTTTCGTTTATGTTATGCATTAACATACTAAACACAACATAATTTTCAAAAGTATCGTTCCACAATGATGAGTTAATGCTATGCGGATATACATGATATTATTTTAAAAGCATTTCTCCAAGCTTACTATAAAATCTAGTATCATATATTATTTAAGTAACTAATCAATTAAGGGCAAATCTCACAAAAAAGTATCAAACTTACTTTCAATTTCAATTTAAAATACTCAACTTTTTTTTTTCTTAATTCAAGATATCCAAGTTATTTTTGATTTTAATGTCGGGAAGTTTTTACCGACACAAAAGGTTCCAGGTTACCATCATCATACTTCATCTTCCTTAACTAACTTCCGGCCAATTTCCAGCCAAAAACTTATATCTTTTGTTTTACTTTAATTAGTATTCCAATATACACATCTTCAAAGAGTGTTTTTTTTAATTGCAATTCGTATAAAAGTGTGTTTTTGTTTCTCTTGTTCCTCACAAACACAACAACTGTTGTCACTACAATTACACTTGGTCCTCCATCCAAAACATTAAAAATGCTTATCTGATGTTTACAAGCGTAATCCGAAACACCCCTTTAGTAACAGACAAGCAAACATTCAAGTTATACGGCCATCACAACTAGCTAAATATAAAGGATATTCGATTTTAAAACATACATTAATAACTGCAAATTAAATAAATAAAACATATACATACATTATACTTATAGATTGTGTAACTATAAGTAAGGATCAAATGAGAAATATGTTGGAAATGTATATATTTATAAATACGTGAATGTCCGGATTCGAACTCGTGACCACGGGATTGCACACATTAGCGAATGAGAATTAAAGTTAAATAATTAATGTTAATGTTTACGATTAATTATTGCACATAAAGTCCGTCTAACGATCGTTAAGTATTTAACGGAAAATAACTAACGACCGTTAAATGAAAAGAGAATGACTTGTAGTGTAAATATTAATAAGGAAAAGATATGGGTATCCCTTTGGGGCTTGTATATGGCCGGCCAAGGGGGAGGGTTCTCAACCCAAACCCTAACTTGTTCCCAAAGATTTGTATCCACTATATATACAAAGGCTAGGGTTTAGGGTTTTTCATAACTTTGTGCATTAAATTAACCCTAGATCTCTCCCTCTCCTTCTCTTTCTAGTTTCGGCCGAACCCCCCTCCAAAGAGTGTTTTGGTTTTGTTTTTTCATAAAACAAGAGCTTGTGTTAGATCTAGCAATCGCTTGATTCGTTGGTTAATTCGTGTGTACAAAACTGTGGTTGTAAGACACTATTCTTACACCTATTGGTTTGAATTGTAAAACGGTAAGGGACAACTCTTTAAACCACTTCATTTGTTTTGTTCAAAAGAGATCTGACATTTGCAAGAGGTATGTTACGCATTTAATTCGGTTAATTATTTATTTGTTATGATCTTAAGTCTTCCGTTGTGTACTCTGTGGTGTCTACATGTTTTATTGTATGTCATGTATTATAAACTCAACAGTGGCATCACGAGCCTTGTATAACAAGTAATTAATTACTGAAACACATAAATAAAATAAACATGATTGTGTTATTATTTGTATGCGTAGATCTAGGGTTTGCAAAACCTAAACCCTAATTTTTTTGGGGGGCGTTTTTTTTTTATGCCCTAATTAGGGTTTTGTAAACTTCTGTTTTAATTGGATTAGAAACCCTAGGTCGTATGCAATTTTATGTGTATTGCGTAACTCTGTTTAATTGCATTAATTGTTTAAGTGTGATTTACATCCTTGATAATTACATGCATGTTTTATCATGGATCTGCTTTTATTGTATGTTTTACTTGGTTAAGTGATATACACTAAATATTATGATTGATCTTAAATTGGGGAAGACCTCAATATTATTATTTAATCAATTATGTGCTATGTGGTATGTGTTTGATTTCGACTCACGCAATCGATGAATCGATGCATGTGGCTCACTTTGTACATTGTTGAAAACGGGTGAGAGTCTTAATTAAACATATACATGTTGACAGATCTAGAATTGATTTTTAATAGGATTTATCAAAAAGGTTTGCATGTGGCTATTTGATATGCATGACTTATTATTATGTTATGCATTCATTGTTTATATGTTTATTTTAAATACTTGCTTGTTTGTTATGTGTAACAAGGGTATTTTGATAAGAAAATAAACTGACCTAAACAATGGTGAAACATGTATTTTTAAGCATAGTAATCATAATCGTTTAATTGATTGATTTTTTGCACAAAATAGTTAGAACGGCTCACCCATTAATGACAAAGCGTGTGATGGGTACAAGGAGGTACGATTAAATTGTGACCCTAAAGATGAGGGTTTTAATATGCTTCACACGACCGATTCTCGGCTGCGTTTGTGCGTCTTAATGGAGCTACCAAGTATTCGTATATGTGTGCATAAAATCTTAAGGGTGAATTACTTTAATTTCTACGCCACTTTTGTGGTAATTATCCGAATACCTTGGGTCTTATGACTCATGCAAGAGTAGGATATAGTGGTAATTAAGGTGATTCTTTAATTGGTTATCCAATACCTCGATTAAAGTTTGATGATGAAAAGCTTAAATCATTAAAACAAGGATATAAATGTTTTAATAAAACCTATGCTACGAAGATGAATGCATGACATCTTTGTACATATTTGATTTGACATCAAAATTATTACCCTTTAATTTGAGTTATATGCCATCCAACTAAACGGAAACACCTAAGATGAACGTGACTTAAATCGTAATCATAGGGTAAAATGTCCACGTGTCGTGAGAACGGGCATGGACGATTTTGCAGTTTCTTAAGTTGGACAACTTAATTGAGTTAGGCGGTGAGAACTGGCAACTCAAGGCATAAGATGGGATAAAACATGTTTACATGGTAATTGAAATTGGCTATATGTAAATCCCATAAATCTAGGAATTGCAATTGAAATTGGCAATTGAGCAAAAGCTCTACCACTTTGTATAAGGTTCATTACTAGCAGATCAACTGACGTGATGAGATTATGACAATTTGGATCCTAGTTTTCAATAATAATTAATTGGTTATATGAATATGAACCTTGGGTATTTAATTGTTTATTGAAAAGGAAAATTATCAAAATACTAATTATGGTTTTTTGAACTTTTTCTGTAGATGGCTCATCAACCTGAAAACACTATGAGCTTAATGAGTTATGCTTTCAAAGATATGATTGGAAGAGACAAACTGACTGACCCTAATTTCAATGATTGGCATCGTGCACTTAGGATCATCCTTCGTGTTGCCAAAAGACTTGATATTTTGACTACACCTCCGCTAATGCTCCTCTCGACACGCCACGCTCTTGAACAAGAGGCATATCGTGTTGAATATGAGAAGCACAATGATGTGGCGTGTCTAATGCTTTGGGGATGTCGCTCAATTGCAAAAACAATTTGAGCACTATCCGCCTATGAGCATGCTAGATGAACTCAAACGTATGTTTGAGAAGCCACCCAGCGGTGAACTGTATGAACTAATTGAAAAGGTTCATAGTCGCAAGGGAGGTTGGAAAAACTGTCTCGACCACGCCCCAGAGATGAAACATCACTTGGACCAATTGGAGAAGCTCGGTTGTGGTTACTCGAACGATGTATGTGTCGGCCTCATCAATCATTCCTTAATCGAGAACGATTTGGTGATTTTGTGCAAAATTTTAACATGCATTGCACGGGAAGACAATGAATGAGTTACATGCAATGCTTGTAGAATTCGAGAAGATATCGCAAGAAGGCTCCTACACCGCTTGTACTAGCAATACAAGGTGGTAGGGTGAATAAGCCAAAGCCGCAAGCGATAAGAAAGGAAAGGAAAGGAAAGGAAACAAGTTGTCATCCCACCAGCCCCTAAGAAGAACCCTACAAAGAAAAGGAGAATCCTAAAAGGATTTAACTTGCCACCATGCAACTCACTGTGTCCTTTGAAGCGAAACTGTCCGCTTTATCCGAATGAGTGCCTTGAATAAAAATAAGATGGTGCCTAGCTCATCGGTATTTTTATGTTTGAATTATTTTCTTTCCTCATAAGCAAAATTCCGGATATATGATACGGGATGTGGTACTCACATCCGTAATACATCGCATGGACTTAGAGGAGCAAGGAAGTCGACTGTGGAGAGATACTTGTACGTTGGAAATGGAAAACGGCGGTTGTCGGCCATAGGGACTTTGATTTAGTGTTGCCTTGGGCTTAAATTTGGAACTAAATAATTGTCATTATGCACACTCCATTGTTAGGGGTGTTATTTCGGTTTCTTTGTTAAAAGATATTGGTTCGTGCACACTTTTACCGCTTATGGAATTTCGGTTTCTTTAAATAATGTTTTTACTTTAATGCAATTCCTATGCTTGGTGTGTTTGAAATTGATAGGGATGGTTGTGTATCCAATGAAAATAATTCGTTGTACAACATTAGCAATAAGAAGAGCAAGTCTAACTATGACTCTTCTTATCTTTGGCATTGTCGCCTTGCCCATATAGGCAAGAAACGGATGGAAAAGCTACAACACGATGGGCTTTTACAAACGGTCGATGATGAATCATTTGACAAATGCGAGTCTTGCATAGCTGGGAAGATGACAAGGAAACCTTTTTCACCACAAGTGGAAAGGGCTTCGATCTACTTGGATTGATACACACCGATGTGTGGTCCACTTAGACATGTGTCAAAACGTGGTGCTACCTACTTCTTAACCTTTACGGATGATTTCAATCGTTATGGTTATGTTTATTTAATTAAACATAAACATGAAGTTTTTGAAACATTTAAGGTTTTCAAAAGTGAAGTGGAATTACAACTCGGTAAGAAGATTAAAGCTCTTCGATCCGATAGAGGTGGTAGTATATAAGTCAAGAGTTCAAAGATTACTTAGTCGAGTGTGGAATTATCCGCACTCACATCTCCTTATACTCCACAACAAAATGATGTATCTGAAAGGAGAAATCGTACTTTACTTGACATGGTACGATCAATGTTTGAACTTACGACTCTTCCTTTTACTTTTTAGGATTATGCCCTTGAAACTGCTATTCGCATTTTGAATATGGTTCCAACGAAGAAGGTTGTTAAAACTCCATATAAAATATGGACAGAAAAGCTCCCAACTTTTCTTACTTAAAGGTCCTGGGATGTGAGGCGTTTGTTAAACGTGACTCACCGATAAGCTCCAAGCCGATCGTTAAGTGTATCTTTGTAGGATACCCTAAGGAAACTATGGGTTACTACTTTTACTACCCACCGAGAACAAAGTCATAGTGGCTAGGTATGGAGACTTCCTTGAAAGGAATCTCATATCTCAAGAACTCAATGGAGAGTATATGATCCGGAATATGATCAAGAAGATACAACACCTTCGAAAATACTAGCCAACTTCAAGAAGAGCACGAAATTTTAGGCGCTCCGCCAAGTTGTTCCCATTCGAGGTCCGAAAGGACTATACGTGCACACGACCGCCTATGTCTTAACATAGAGGTGGAGGAAAATATAGTTGGGGATCTTAATGAACCCGCCAACTATAAGGTCGCTATGTCGATCCTGAAAAGGATAAATGGCGATTGCTATAAATGGGGAAATGCAATCCATGAAAGATAATGATGTCGGATTGAAGTTGACCTTCCTCCCAATGCTAAAGTCGTTGGAAGTAAGTGGATCTTCAAAAGAAAACCGACATGGATGGCAATGTACACACCTACAAGGCTCTTACGGTGGCTAAAGGTTTTACTCAAACCTATGGCATTGATTACGAGGAGACATTTTCTCCTGTAGCGAACATAAGAGCTATTAGGATTCTCATAGCTATAGCCGCACACTATGACTATGAGATTTGGCAGATGGATGTCAAAACCGCCTTTCGAATGGTCGTTTAGATGAAGACATCTATATGGCACAACCCGAGGGTTTGTGAATCCATTATTTCCTAACCGTGTATGCAAGCTTAAAAGGTCCATTTATGGTGAAGCAAGCATCAAGGCAATGGAATAAAAGATTCGATGGAGAAATCAAAAGTTTTGGATTTACTCGAATCTTGATGAGCCATGTGTATATCACAAAGCTAGTGGGGTCATGTTACTTTCCTTGTTTCGTATGTCGATGACATATTAATCATGGAAATCATATACCAAGTCCGAATGAGGTGAAAGCCTATCTTGGTAAATGTTTCTCGATGAAGGACTTAGGGAAGCAAGATACATACTTGGAATCAAGATCTCTGAGGATAGATCAAGGCGACTAATTGGTTTAAGCCAAAGTGCTTACATTGACAAAATATTGAAGAGATTCAATATGCAAAATTCCAAGAAGGATTGTTGCCAATGCAAGTAAATCATGGTTTGAGCGACCAAGGTTGTGCTTCAACACCGCAGAGGTGGCGGCGTATGAAGAAAGTTCCTTATGCTTGGTGTAGGATCTATCATGTATGCGGTGCGATGCACAAGGTCCGATGTGGCGTTTGCTCAAAACTTGACCGAGAGGTATCAACGTAATCCGGGTGAAATTCATTGATCGTTGTTAAACATATTCTCAAGTACCTTAGGGCTACAAGAGATATGTTCATAGTGTATGGGGAAATCCAAAAGCGTAAGCGTGTGTTACAGAGTTCTCGCGATGCATCTGGAAGTGTGACAAAGATGATACGAAGTCTCGGACGGGTTACATATTTGTCATCAATGGAGGTGATGTGGATTGAAGAGCAAGAAAGCAGACAACACTGCGATGTGCCTCTGAGAAAGTGAGTACATAGCGCGCTCGAGGTCGCCATGGAAGCTGTTTGGATAAGGAAGTTTATTTCGGGGCTTGGTGTTATGAGTCGATTGAAAATCCTATTAAAGTATATTATGACAATTTCGCTTCAATTACTTTTGCCCATGAACCCGGAGTCATGAAGGGCACCGGACACTATCTAGACAATATCACTATGTTCGAGCAAGTCGAGATAGGTGAAATTGAGTTTCAAAGTTCACAGATGATAACCTAGCGAGATCCTTTATGAAGGCCTTACGGTGAAAAACTTAATCATTTGTCGATAAGTTTGGACTTCGTTTAGCTAGTAGTTTCATGCCCATCCGTGACTAAGTGTTTTAGATAAAATGATATTGTAAACATTATTATTGAAATGAAATGAAGTATTTTGTTATGTTTATTATTCATTTATTATGATGTTATCATATATTTGCATGTTTAAATCCTTGAATAACTTAAGTTATTCTAAATAGTCCATTGTCAATCAATAACATGGAATGATATTGAATTAAGACAAATCGAGTATTAGTTAGAATATATTTGAAAGTATATTGATGGGTGATGAGTGTGTAAATACTCATCATTTTTCATCAATCGAGCGCAAAACATTTAAAAGCGCTGAAATGCATCAAAATCTTGAAAATATCCCAAAAGTGTATTTTATATGTTTCGGATGCAAAATGTTTAAAATCGGATGAAAACGAGCTAAGTTTGCATAATTGTCGGTCTCGGTCCCAGACTTTCAAATCTTGGCAAAATAGTCCCGAGCACTTATTTTAAAGAAAAGTCACCAAAGGTCCTTTTGAAATCATAAGTTGTCATAATTAGTCCTTTGGTGAAAAATTTCAAAAGTTTTAAGAATTTACAAGTTTGGTCCTTCAAGTTTCAAAATTGGCAAAAATAGTCCTTGGAAGTTTAAAATATCTTTAATGGTCCTTGTACTAATGAAACTTGTCATAATTGGTCCTTGGCATAACTTTGCAAAATTGGCGATTTGGTCCTTGGTTTTGGTGAATTGCAAAATGGTCCTTGTATTATTAAACAAACCAAGCCTTGACCTTGAACCCTCCTCGAGCCTTGACCGCCAAATACACTTGACCCCTTGACTGTGAACCCCTCACGGTCAAACCACCCAGTCAAACCTCCACATCCTTTTCCTCCAAAAGTCTTCTCCTTCACCCACCACCGCAAAACCCGGACATCCCTCACCTCCAACTCACACTCCATAACCTTATCACTCCACATCCACAAACCAACAAGAAGCATTTAAAGCTTCTCCTTCCTTGCACTCAATCCTCTCCCTCGGCAAATATCATTTTCCGCCAAAATCCATCAATGGCTAAAACCACTCCGGTGATCCAATGGTCCGTAAAAGAAGTGGGAAGTGCTCGGAAGGCACGTGGAAGAATTTTGATGATAAATAGAGGAAGAAAAGACAGAGTCGAGTTAGTCTTTAGTTAGTTTTTTTAGTTTTAGATTTAGTCTTCTAGTGTTAAAAACTCTGCACCGTCTCGATTATGGTCATTATTATCTCGTTAGTTTGCACGATTGTTAAAGTTCACTTAGATGTAATGTTAGTTTTAATGTTGTAATCTCATTCGAATTAATACAAGTTCAGTTTTCAAATTAAATTGCATTTGGTGATTTTCATTTGGACCACATCTCTGAGTAATCAGTTGCCAATTTCTGTTAGGTATCACTCATTTAAGCTTATACAAGCTTGAGTGAGTTACTCAAGTCTCAACTTCTTCTAATTGTCTGTTTTTCACAAAAGTCAAATAAAGTCAACGTTAAAGTTCAAGATAGTTTTGGATAAATTTCATTCTAAATTCCTTTTAGAGTGAGTTTTAAGTTGTTGTTGAGTACTTGAATGCATCTTTGATCAAAACTACTCAATGTCATCATGTTAAAATTGATTTTAGGATCATAAAGAAGTGTTTGGTTTTGTTGTTTTTGGAAGGATTGGTCAAATTTTCAAGCTAGTTTGATATAAGCTCCTTAATTAACCTTTTTTTCAAGTCATCTCACCAAAGGTTCATATGACTCAATGCTGATTTTTGATCCCAGTAAACATTAAATCATCCCCCACCACAAATTGTTGACATGGCTTATGTATAAGCTGTGTGTCAGCTTGTTCATCACCATTCCAGTGATTGGAAGGCTTTTGGTAGCTTAATAAGAAGCCTCAAGTAGCCACAGTGGAATTCAGGTGCCTAGAAGCTCAAGGGCTGATTCACATTGTAGCTTCTTCAAGATAAGCTGCTATTAGCTGGATTTCATGTGAGTAGTGATTCTTACTTTTTTAGAACTGTTTAGCTTATAAGCCTGTTAGATTAGCTAGCTTAGATTAGCTTTAATCTCAGTAAATTTAATTGTTATCTTAGATCATTAGATTAGCTGCTTTAGTTTACTTAATCTATACTTAATTTAGACTTTGCAAAAATTAAGCTCAGATTAGATGTAGTATAGTTTAAGTGTTAGAAGTCATTAGTCAGTGGTAATTGAGCTTATAGGATTAGATAATACAGTGTTAAGGATCAGACCTTTGATTCCAGTGCATTAAGTTCATTTAATCTTGAAAAAAAGAGTGTTTGGATCAATCTTCTTAACTGAGTTTGAGGTTTGTCCATTAGCTGAGATCTATTGTTTGAGGTTTAGGAAGGATAGATGAACTCATGCCAGTGATCTAAGTCCATCTTTATACTCTCAAAGTCAAAATCATATTGAATCTGTGTTCTAGTTCATTTCTGCTTGAATCAATTGGTCAAATTGAGTATTTAGGTTTATAATACATAGAAATAGCTTGCATTAAGATAATTTTATCATCAATCATCATTTTAAGTCATTTAATCTAGCTCAGAAGTTCATTAAAGTCAAAATTGCAAATTTGTCTAAAAGTCAAAAGTTGTAAAAGTTTGACTAATCGATTACCAAAAATATTTTCATTCTTTGTTTTTATAACATGTTTTCAAAAATACCAAAATATTCATCTTTACCTCTTACCCTTTTTTCTTTATCCCTTTACCCTCTATCCATTTGATTCTAACTTCTTCTATTCTCATGGAATCTCTCGACACGACGAATTCGAACGGTTGAAAAACTTCATACTTTATCACAAATGTCAAGAATTGTGTTGTTCGTGATGATCCATTAATTCGTGTAGGAAATGGAACGAGAAACCGGGGTGACAAGGACCGTACTTCCTCTAATAATGGAAGTGCTAAATACGTCCAACCTACGGTTATCCAAAGATCTAACCCTCAATTGCTCCTAAGCCGCCTAAAATTGATCCTAAACTTTCACAATTTACGGTTAAAAGCAATCATGCGAAATTTAGACCGGTGACTAGCAAGAATGACTTGCCTAAACTTCACGCTTCTCAAAAACCGAACCGGAGACCATAACGAAGTGGTGGAAATTGCTAGCTCTCGAGCACACCACTTGTCCCACCTCCGGATTTTTCAAAATGTTCTTCGAGACTTGATAGTCATTCGGATCACCATGTTGGTTTTATTGATTCTTTGAATGAACCGATTCCTTCTCATAACTCTCAAATGGAATCGTTTATTCCTTGTGTCGGTTGTGGTGAGCCTCTTTTGGTTCACCCCGTCACGGTGTACATGTGTACAGTGTGGTAATGATATTCGAACGGAGTTGTTTGTTTTGTGGTTCGAGGAATTCATTTGAGTATGATCCTAATCCGAACTCATTTAACGACCCTCAAACTTTTCCAATTACCCACCACACCCGACTTATCTTCATATAATCAACATAAATTTTGTGGAGGTCCTCACCAAGGATTTGAGTGTCAATCCGGAAACACGTTTGTCATGAACAGTTTTCGGTGATGCTCGAACTTTGGTTATGACCAATATCCATATAATTCACCGGTCAGACTCAGCAGCTTTTTCTTGTTGTGAGATTTCATGGAGGTCCTCACGATAATCTTCAATGTCAACCGTGGAATCAAAATTATTATACTTCGGTTTGACAATTTCCAACCTCCACAAAGACCATACGGTTCAAACTCCACCGAGCCGTTGTCTCAAGAAATTTCCCAAGATTTTGAAACCGCAATGAAAACACTTGATTATATGATTCGTGACTTTAAGAATCAAGTGAGTGGTGAAAAGACCATGGGAGAATTGCTAGTCAAGAACGAGAGGCTCGCAATTCTAGGAAGAATTATTGGTCTTAGAGCATGCGGCTAAGGCGTTCCCAATTCTTAAGGCTATGTATGATGATGACGAGGAGAGTTTTATCCTTTTAAAGATAATATTTCTCAACTCCCTCGATGTTGTTATCACACCGAGATTCACACTCACTCTCTTATTATGGGGATGAGCATCTTGACACTGTTCACGAAAAGGAACCGGACGAATTCATAAAGTCTAGTGTCGAGAACCTTGTCCCAATCCCAAGAGAGTCACAGGAATTCTCGAGCATTTGTGTGATATCCCTACCCTCTTGTCTTCCCAAAGATCATGTTGAGATGTTCTCCGATTCTAATGATGATGATTCGTTATCTTGTGGAGACATCGTTATGTGGAAGATTTACCTTCCGAGCTTGTTAGCTTAGAAGAGAATGATGAAGTTACTGACACCGAAATCAAAGATGAAGCACTTCGTGCAACATTATTGAATGTTAATCTTCTCATTTCTAGAATCGAGGCTTTTAATGAAAAGCCTATTTCATCTCCTATCCCCATTATGATAGTGACATTCTTTCCGATGATTCTATTAGGAAATGAATGCCTTCTTTTGATAATATGGGAGAGAAGATTAGTGGCGATTACCACTTTTCATTCTCATAATTCTCTCCCAATTATGAATCATTTACATTGGAGGAGTTCACCGGTGAACCCACTCATATCAATTCGAATATGATTCATTCACCTTCAAGGAGTTCTCGGATGAACTCACTCATATCATATCTCCGCCGAGTATGATAATTTCTACTTGATCTAGACACACCCATAATATGTCTTGATCAAGCAAGCTTAATCGATGAGATTCATGAAACTATGAATTCTCCTATTGAGGATGAAGAGTTAGTCATGATTTTTATCATGATTTTCTTTCTTTTCTTCATATATTCATCACTTCTCCTGCTCTTCACTCCTTCGAATGAAGACATTATCTTGATCCCGCATTTCCATGTACCATTATCTTGAGCCGGAATATATCTCATCGGTGTGGAACTTTCACGTGCTTAAAATGTTTGTCCAAACATCTTGAATGAAAGTCCGATGGAGATTGTTTCTTCCACTTTGCTTCCCATGAACCAATAAATGCGGGTCGAGTCAAGATAGCGACTGGAATCAAAAATAGTAGCACACCATATGGGTTTTCACCCATATTTCGATTTCTTTCTACTTTCTACCACCTAGTGTGGGGAGTTGCCCATTGTATATAAATTTTCATATAAAAAAAATCAAAAATAATGGCCGTAGTATTTCCCTTTTACGTTCTATGTTTCGCATAATGGGTACTTTGAATATTGAGGGCAATATTCATTTCTAGTGTGGGGAATTCTCACTAATTTTATCATGTAATTATACCACCCAATTCCCCATTTTGGCCAAATTTTTTTTGAGCAAGTGTTTTGCACTTACTCGACTTATGGTTATCATCGCCATGTCTAATAAACAAAAGGATTGGCTAATCCAGAGCAAACGGCTCTTGGTAAAGATATCTCAAATCCGTTGACGGCTTGCAATTTGCCCAAAATTGTATGGTGTTATTCACCATATCTTTAATTAGTGAAGAGTTGGCTAGCCCGCAATTTTATGGCTTGTGGTAAAGGCGGTTGGAAAACCATAATTGGTAATCACCACCAAAGATATTTTATCTAAGAGTTGGCTAGTCCGAAGCAAACGGCTCGTAAAGACAAATCAAAACCGTTGAAAGTCGGTGATTTGCTCAAAATCATTTGGTTATCGGTGTAACAAGGTTCTTACTTGAACTGAAACATTTGGCTACTCCGTAAGTAATGGCTTTTGGTAAAGAGATTCAATCCATTAAGTTTTCTCAAAAGATTGCGTGAATACTCATCATTTTGGTCAATCTGAATCGCAAAACATTTAAAACGCTCGAAATGCATCAAAATCTGAAAATATCCCAAAAGTGTATTTTATATGTTTCGGATGCAAAATGTTTAAAATCGATGAAAACGAGCTAAGTTTGCATAATTGGCGATTTTGGTCCCCGACTTTCAAATCTTGGCAAAATAGTCCCCGAGCACTTATTTTAAAGAAAATTCACCAAAGGTCCTTTTGAAATCATAAGTTGTCATAATTAGTCCTTTGGTGAAAAATTTCAAAAGTTTTGAGAATTTACAAGTTTGGTCCTTCAAGTTTCAAAATTGGCAAAAATAGTCCTTGGAAGTTTAAAATATCTTTAATGGTCCTTGTACTAATGAAACTTGTCATAATTGGTCCCTTGGCATAACTTTGCAAAATTGGCGATTTGGTCCTTGGTTTTGGTGAATTGCAAAATGGTCCTTGTATTATTAAACAAACCAAGCCTTGACCTTGAACCCTCCTCGAGCCTTGACCCGCCAAATACACTTGACCCCTTGACTGTGAACCCCCGGCCAAACCACCCACCAAACCTCCACATCCTTTTCCCTCCAAAAGTCTTCTCCTTCACCCACTGCCTGCAAAACCCAGACATCCCCTCACCTCCAACTCACACTCCACAACCTTATCACTCCACATCCACAAACCAACAAGAAGCATTTAAAGCTTCTCCTTCCTTGCACTCAATCCCTCTCCCCTGGCAAATATCATTTTCCCGCCAAAAATCCATCAATGGCTAAAAACCACTCCAGTGATCCAATGGTCCAGAAAAGAAGTGGGAAGTGCTCAGAAGGCACGTGGGAAGAATTTTGATGATAAATAGAGGAAGAAAAGACAGAGTCAGAGTTAGTCTTTAGTTAGTTTTTTTTTAGTTTTAGTTTTAGTCTTCTAGTGTTAAAAAAACTCTGTACCAGTCTCAGTTAAGGGTCATTATTATCTCTGTTAGTTTGCACGATTGTTAAAGTTCACTTAGATGTAATGTTAGTTTTAATGTTGTAATCTCATTCGAATTAATACAAGTTCAGTTTTCAAATTAAATTGCATTTGGTGATTTTCATTTGGACCACATCTCTGAGTAATCAGTTGCCAATTTCTGTTAGGTATCACTCATTTAAGCTTATACAAGCTTGAGTGAGTTACTCAAGTCTCAACTTCTTCTAATTGTCTGTTTTTCACAAAAGTCAAATAAAGTCAACGTTAAAGTTCAAGATAGTTTTGGATAAATTTCTGTTCTAAATTCCTTTTAGAGCTGAGTTTTAAGTTGTTGTTGAGTACTTGAATGCATCTTTGATCAAAACTACTCAATGTCATCATGTTAAAATTGATTTTAGGATCATAAAGAAGTGTTTGGTTTTGACTGTTTTTGGAAGGATTGGTCAAATTTTCAAGCTAGTTTGATATAAGCTCCTTAATTAACCTGTTTTTCAAGTCATCTCAGTCAAAGGTTCATATGACTCAATGCTGATTTTTGATCCCAAAGTAAACATTAAATCTGTCCCCTGCACCACAAATTGTTGACATGGCTTATGTATAAGCTGTGTGTCAGCTTGTTCATCACCATTCCAGTGATTGGAAGGCTTTTGGTAGCTTAATAAGAAGCCTCAAGTAGCCACAGTGGAATTCAGGTGCCTAGAAGCTCAAGTGGTCGATTCACATTGTAGCTTCTTCAAGATAAGCTACTATTAATGGATTTCATGTGAGTAGTGATTCTTACTTTTTAGAACTGCTTAGCTTATAAGCTGTTAGATTAGCTAGCTTAGATTAGCTTTAATCTCAAGAATTTAATTGTTATCTTAGATCATTAGATTAGTCGCTTTAGTTTACTTAATCTATACTTAATTTAGACTTTGCAAAATTAAGCTCGATTAGATGTAGTATAGTTTAAGTGTTAGAAGTCATTAGTCGCTGGTAATTGAGCTTATAGGATTAGATAATACGGTGTTAAGGATCGACCTTTGATTCCGGTGCATTAAGTTCATTTAATCTTGAAAAAGAGTGTTTGGATCAATCTTCTTAATCGAGTTTGAGGTTTGTCCATTAGCCGAGATCTATTGTTTGAGGTTTAGGAAGGATAGATGAACTCATGCCGTTGATCTAAGTCCATCTTTATACTCTCAAAGTCAAAATCATATTGAATCTGTGTTCTAGTTCATTTCGCTTGAATCAATTGGTCAAATTGAGTATTTAGGTTTATAATACATAGAAATAGCTTGCATTAAGATAATTTTATCATCAATCATCATTTTAAGTCATTTAATCTAGCTCAAGTTCATTAAAGTCAAAATTGCAAATTTGTCTAAAAGTCAAAGTTGTAAAACCGTTTTACAAATCTTTATAGATGTATCATTTGTTAATCCTTGGTTAAGAGATTTTGGGATTTTGGATTTAACAATTTGAGCTGGTCAAGAGTTTAAAATGATTTTGAGAAATTTTCCAAAGCTCCTTAAGCTTCAAACAAGCTTGTCAACTCAACTCATATGCCTGCTCACACTCAAAGATACAATGAGTGTGAAAGCAGCCCCTGCAAGCTTTGCACAAGCTTCATATTAGCTTTTAGTGGTGAAACTTGGTCCCGAGATAGTTCACCTGGTGGTCTTGAGATCCTCGATTGCTTTTCACATAAGCTTTTCAATAAGCTTGTGCTTAAGCTAAGTTAGGAGAAAGCTTTTGGCACTTAATCTTTTAAATCATCAAATCATTGTAGTTTGCTTTCCAGAGGTTTAGAGTAGTTAACTTAGGTTGCTTTCTAGTAGTTTCAAACATAAGTTAGGTCCTGTGATCATTTGGTACATCAGAGTGACTTTTAGCTTATTTTGAAGTCTTTATTCATAAGCGGTTTGCACCTGCACCTCATATTCTCACACATAAGCCATAGTTTTATATTTTCATAGATTTAGAATATTATTTTAGACTTTCCTGAATTTTCATAATTTTTCATCACTTGTTTGCTATTTTTCCTTATTTAAAGCAGTTTTAGGACTTTTAATTAGCCTTTATTGCAATTAAATCGGAAAAGCTTCAAAAAATAAGTTTTCAATTTTCATAGGTTAAGATAAATATAAAAAGCCAAAAATATTTTTCTAGATTTTTCCTAGTTTAAATAGTAATTTTAGCAATTTAATTAGTTTTAAATAGTTTTTAAATCATAGAAATTAAAATATAAATCGAAAAATACAAATCCAATTTTCAAAAGTTTGTTTAGTTATTTTAGATTTTTAAAAATAGTTTCACAATTTTCCTCTTTATTTTCATAATTTTAGTATTTTAATTTAGATTTAAAGTTAAAATTAGTTTTAATTTAAATTTATAAAAGAAAATCAAGAAAATCAAATTTTAAAAATAGTGATAGCGTTTATTTAATATAATTTAGCTTTTAATTTTCTTTCATTTTCCTTTGTCATCTAGTATCAATCATAATCCCTTTCTTGTTCAAATATCACCCAATCACTATCGTTTGGTTATTCGATCATGCGACTCGTTGGGACTTAACGACACTGGGAAACACTATGCTCTCTCGGTTAATTGCATTGCGTTCTCAAGTGATTGACTCTTGTTGACCATTCTCCTGGTTAATTTGGGTTGACCGTTTAAGAGCAATCAATGGGTAGCATGACTAATTTCGGATGATATTCAATGAATTGAGTATAGACTTATCCCACTCACATGATGATACTTTATGGATCTTTGTCATTAAGTATATCATGGATATTTATCCTCCGACTTGAGATACCGAGATATGTCATGGATGTAGTGCATTTTGTAAAGCAATCTAACGCTATACGTGAATCGGTAGTTATAAGGGTTGTTTTCGAAGTGTTGCGAAATTTATGATTTTGCTTGTAGTCAAAACGGATTTGTTTCCTTCAAATTTATTTTGAAGTATAATCTTATTGGGCCCTCGTAGGGTTGTTAAGATGTTTGCATGGCCATGCCCAAGGTCTTCTGGAATATGTTCAGAAGAATTGGTAATCTTGATCAATCACATAAAGCGAGAAACAGAATAGTTAATTAAAGAAATGGGTAAGATCCATATTCTTATTAACATGGTATTAGAAACAAAAGGATGAATATGATGATGAATCATCGAAACTTGGTTTTTCTCCAGAAAACCATACACGAGTTGTACCGGGAGCATTGGCGTGTTGCTAGACGCTAACCAATGTTATTTCACGTTTTGTAAACATATCCAAGTGGGAGCTGTTGGAAATGTATATATTTATAAATACGTGAATGTCCGAATTCGAACTCGTGACCACGAGATTACACACATTAGCGAATGAGAATTAAAGTTAAATAATTAATGTTAATGTTTACGATTAATTATTGCACATAAAGTCTGTCTAACGATCGTTAAGTATTTAACGGAAAATAACTAACGACCGTTAAATAAAAAGAGAAGGACTTCTAGTGTAAAATCTTAATAAGGAAAAGATATGGGTATCCCTTTGGGGCTTGTATATGGCCGGCCAAGGGGGAGGGTTCTCAACCCAAACCCTAACTTGTTCCCAAAGATTTGTATCCACTATATATACAAAGGCTAGGGTTTAGGGTTTTTCATAACTTTGTGCATTGAATTAACCCTAGATCTCTCCTCTCCTTCTCTTGCTAGTTTCGGCCGAACCCCCCTCCAAAGGGTGTTTTGGTTTTGTTTTTCATAAAACAAGGACTTGTGTTAGATCTAGCAATCGCTGATTCGTTGGTTAATTCGTGTGTACAAAGCGTGGTTGTAAGACACTATTCTTACACCTATTGGTTTGAGTTGTAAAGCGGTGAGGACAACTCTTTAAACCACTTCATCTGCTTTGTTCAAAGAGATCCGACATTTGCAAGAGGTATGCTACGCATTTAATTCGATTAATTATTTATTTGTTATGATCTTAAGTCTTCCATTGTGTACTCTGTGGTGTCTACATGTTTTATTGTATGTCATGTATTATAAACTCAACAAAATATAATTAAGATGAGAAGGATGAGAAGAAATTACAACCACAAATTTGAGATGCATCCATGAACTTGAGATGCATCTACAAAATAGATGCATCTCCTATTATTTCTCTCATTTTATTAAAAATATGTGGTTAGTATTTCTTCGACTCTTCTCATTTCAATATCTTTTCTCACTAGATCTATTCCGTGTAACTATACCATATTCTATAACAAGATTCCCAATAATTAAAAAACAAAATAAGGTTGCACCTTACGGTCATAATTCAAGATAGCAAAAATTGATATGAGATTAATGAAATATATAAACCGAAAGAAAAGGAAATAGAGATAATTGGTGTGTAAAAAGTAGCCATTATCATGTCACCGAAATAGAGAAGAAAGAAATGTAAGTAACATGTCGATTTCATAAATGTGACACGGTAACTTCGTTAATTGTCTAACATTGCAACTAAAATAACTTGGATACCTTAAATTAAAAAAAATAAGTTTAGTATTTTAAATTGAAATTGAAGGTAAGTTTGATATCTTTTTGTGCGATTTGCCCATCAATTAATAGAGTAGATTAACCTACTACCCCATATTCACATATTCTCATGTAGTCTTTGACTATTCACTTCCCTAACTCTCCCCTTCCCACTTCCCAAGTAATTCGGATCCTATTTTTCACCATGAGTTCGGATTTACAAACCAGAAGAAGGTTTTTTTTCACCATGATTTTCGATTTACAAACCAGAAGAAAGGTTTTTTACCGTGATTTCCGATTTACAAACCAGAAGAAAGGTTTTCAGAAACATCGAGGGCACTCCAAAAATTGTGGGAAGGCACTCAACCTTTTCCCTACAAATTTGACCTTTTTAATATATGATTTTATGTGTCTAGAAGAGCTTTGTTGGGGGCATGTCCCCCCACTACTCATAAGTCGCCTCATACCTGGTTTAGATTAAGTACTAATCAGTCTCGATTTAACTAGGAACATTGATCGATGTGAGTGCACGGATATGCCAAAATATATTGGTACCGAAAGGATCCAATATCGTCTTTCAAAAACATGTGTTATGTGGTGTTTGAATTCAACTTAGTTGACTTAATATGAAGAAAACTGAATTCATTAAGTTATATGAAAACTGTTTGTTTGTGACTTAATAATGACTGAAAATATTAAGTCATATTTTAATTAAACATAACTTAATATAAATTTTTAACAAACAAGTTTTAAGGTGTTTGAATTCAACTTAATTCACTTAATATGGAAAAACTTAATTTAGGGCCCGTTTGTTATCGGTTTTGCCTCTTTGAATCGAATGAGTCCGAAAACATTAGTTTGGTACATGTGATTTGATATTAAAGAATGAAATGAATTCTAAAAAGTGAATTCGGGCACTGAGGGTAGGATTTGGCTGGAATCCTGACATTTCAACTGTGTTACAATCTCTCTTCTTTTCTTGTCCACATATATTCATTGTTTTAATTAGATAATAATTTTTCTTATTTTTATTTTATTATAAAATATATTTAAATAAATAAAATTTCTCTCCTAATACTATTTCAAATCCAAATCCTATACCAAATCTAAATCCGAATCCAACCCCACTTATAAACCAACGGACCCTTATTAAGTCATGTGAAAAGTTGATTGTTTTCACTTAATCAAAAGAATGACTTAAAATAAAAAGTGATGAAAGTAAAGGTATCTATATTAAGTCATCCGTTAATTAACACGACTTAATAAAAAATTAAACAAACATGCCCTTAATTTACTAGTAGACCTCACAAAAAAAAAGGTTGAAAGGTATTCAAAAGATATCTTAACTACTAGGTACTTAGGTAGTACTATTATTATTATTGTCCACATTTAATAGCTCGCACTTACAAGCGTCAAAACTAAAATACAAATAACGATAAATCAATTTAATTGTAATACTTAGAATTTGTAAATGCCATAAATAAGTGGCGCCTAGGCGCTAGGCAGGCATACACCGCCCCGATTTAAGGCAAATCGATCAATCTAGGCGGAAAAGTCAAAAATCGGTCAAACATCCACCTAAGCGGAGCTAGTCGGTCAAGGCGGTCAACGAAAGTCAACCAAAAGTCAACATTTTTTTCAAAAAGAATAAGAGTTTTTAATTTCAATTGGGGTTTTCAATTTTTGAAACCGTAGTTGATTTAGAGTTATGGATCCGAAATTGAAACCCTAGTTGATTTCAATTGGGGTTTTGATTTTCTTAATTTTGTTTTAATCGGGGAAAGGGAAGGTGAAGACAGAAGAAGAAGTGAGAGCTAGATTATTAATGTTGTGTAACTCTAATAATAGATGGTTTTCTTGACCCATTAAAAAGTTTATACAATAACTGAATAACCCAACAAATAACTCACTGGACTTTAATAAAAGTATACCAAAACATATTCAAAACAACACATAATGTAAATTTTGCAACATATACAAAAGATATATAATTAAAAAAAATATATAAATTATGCATATTTTATATCAAATACATATAATTTTACATTTTTTATATAGAAAAGTTCAATCCGCCTAAGCGCTAGGCAGTACCTCTAGCGCTTTTGCAACCTGGGTAAATGCATGAGATTATAAGTATCGAAATAAAAACACAATTTATAAATACGCTCTAATAAATTTAATTAAAATATAATCATTACTTATACTTTATAGCGTGAATCTCATACGTCTAATCACATTTACCAAAATATTAAACGCTGTCAAATTTTCACATACTGCTTTATATTATAGTAAACTAAAATTTAAAATAAATTTAGTTAATGTATAACTCGTCTTTAAACCAATGTTTTAAAACCGGTTTTAATCGATCCGGTCGGTCGTGAGACTTGGTTCGATCATGGGTTAACCTTGGTTTTCATTTTATTATTTTATTTTTTCGACCGGTCAACGGTTTGATCACCGGTCAACCGGTTCGACCGCCGGTCTAACCGGTCAACCGGTTTCCATAAAAAATTTGAAAAAAACGTAGGGTTTCATGACCGGTTGACCGGTCATGAAACCCGATGGGTCTAACCGGTTGACCCGTTTTTAGAAACCCGGATTTTTTGACCTATTTTAGTGGCCGGGTATCGGTCCGACCGGTTGAACCGGCCGGATCGACCCGGGTTTGAAAACATTGCTTGAAACTAGTACTGACGAAGGGAATAATAGGTTTATAACAGTCCACGTGGACGTCTCAAGTCCCACACGGCCACACCAATCCATCAAACTTTCAAAACCCAATAAACAAAATAAAATTCACTAAAACAAAAGGCGCTAAAAATTAACGATAATTAATCATCTCCATTTTCACAATTTCACTTATGGCACTCATTCCCTCAGCTCCTTCTCTTAATAAAACCCCACGGCTCCGGCGATCGGTTATCCAGGCCACCGTATCAACTCCGTCACGCGGCGGAGATGCGGTGGATTGGGTGGAAGCAACATCTAGCTTCTTTGAACAGGATACTAGGCCTATCATGCTATTTGACGGTATTTAATTATTACCATAACCGCTTTCTGTTACTTATTTTTAATGGTTTGTTTATATGCGAGCTTACGAGCTTATTTGATTTCGGCTTATATTTTATAAGCCTCAATTTTCTGGCTTATTTTGAAACTTATGTGCTTATATTAGTTTATTATGATATAGCAAGCTTATATACGCCCTTAAATCTCAAAATAAGCCGAAAAATTCAGGCTTTATGTGTGTAACATGCCACAAAATCTGTTAGTGCGTAAAAAGCACGGGTAAACGAAAAATTCAGGCTTTATGTGTTTATTAAGTTTTGAGACATCGGTTTACGAATACAAGTATTGAGATTGCTTGTATGAAAACTGTTTATCTGATGGATTGCTTTTGGAACACAACTAAGATTCTTTAAAATATTTGGATGGAAAAACACTCGACTTATCTTATAAAATAATCAGTATATCACCTGCTTACTTCAAAGCGCTTATTAAGCAGTTCTAGATAAGTAGCTGAAACACTCATTTTAAAACTTATTGATGTTGCTTACTGGATTCTGATTATTTTACCTCATAAATCTGTAACAAATAGAATTGCTAAACAATAGAACAGTTGCTTATGTGTGTTTTATGTTTCGTGACAGCCGAAGCAAATTCAAATATTGTCCCACGCATTGTGTTTTGTTAAAGCTGATTATCTGTTACTGCTTATTTGAAAAGCCATAAGCGGTTTTAATGGAAAAACCCTAAACATCTCCTTAATTTGGTTAGATGACAGTTACAATATTCCTAGTATATCATCCAATAAAATGTTAAGGTTCAGCATTTTAGAAGATAATTAAGATTTGATAGCTATATGCCTAGCGAGTCTGGATAGCTCAGAAAACATAGGATGGTCTCTTTCTTATAACAGCATAAGTAGGTCTTGCTGTATTGTATAGCCATAATGATTTCTGTAGTTGCACACAAGCAGGACAGAGAACATGAAATCATGCCGTTTTTCTGTTTTGGATATAAAATCACCATGAGAGAAGTGTTATATCATATATGTATATGACCGATTAAAAAATAAGTTCAAATATTGCAGGTGTATGCAATTTATGTAATGGAGGAGTGAAGTTTGTTCGTGATAATGACCGGCAAAGGTTTCTCTTCATGTCCTTCTAAATGTTTTTTCTTTGCGCTATATTTGACTATGTTCATTTACCATATTCGTCTCTTTTCATTTTTCTTGTATTTGAGGTACTAAATTTGTCTCAAATTCAGAGTTCAGTTATGATGTATATATATTTTATTAATGAATTTAGGTAATAATATGTTTCTTATATTTGTTAGTTTGAAACCATATATAAGCACATCACACATCATGGTAACTCCATTTTTTTTAGGATTGCGGAGCCATGATAATATGACAATATGACATACAAACACGCACCACCTAAAATTTTGTAGTTTGCTGAATATCAACTGGTAAAGGAAAGCTTCATTCATCTTGTGTATAAGCTCATGGTTATCCTCTGACTAATAGAATCACTTATAAAAATATAATTGTTTGAAGCTAAACACGGAGTTCATTATGTAATGAAATTATCAGTTGTTTTCAATCATCACTGCTCAGCAGCTGACTGTAGATCATGCATTAGATTAGTGTGCTTTATGGTTGGATTAAAGTTATATTCGGTAACCTGACCAGTTGGGAAGTTTGGTCTGAAAGAATATTAGTTTGTACTAAATGAAGCGACATCAGGGTATAATTGTTGTTCAGTTGCATGAAATACATTGTGCTGTGATCAAGTTTTAGTTCAAAGATGATTATCTGTTTTTCAAAACTGCTAAACCATTGAGGAATGTGGAAATGCAATATGTAATGCTACTTCTTTTATCTTGAAAAGTAGGTAGTAAGTAATAACATTATAGTTACTTATCTGCTGGCCTTGAAATCTATTGGTTATAGGTATTAACCTCAAAAAATTTGACCCAAAATATGTTGCTAAGTTTGAGATATGGTATATCACAACTTCTCTGAGTTAATAATGAATATATCTGATACAAGAGTACGCATGTCATCATTTTCAGGAGAATGAGATTCGAATCCCTACAAAGTGATGCAGGGAAGAATCTACTACTGAGGTCCGGAAGAGCTCCTGATGATATATCAAGTGTTGTACTTGTAGAGAAGAATAGGTAACACTTTTTGTTGATCTAAATGATTATTAAAAATATCAAATACGTAGTACAAAGACTGTTACTTTACAGTAACAATTTAAAGCTTTGAATCTGTTTGGCCTGTTCCCCTTTAGCTAGTTTGACCCATTTGACACATTTGACCCGTTTTCGATAAAACTCAACGCAAATAAAAGTAAACAGATCGAAATTGCCACATATAGTTAAAATTTTATCCACATCATGTCATATTGACATGAGAACTATAACCACTAAGCAAGTATATTGGTGCATTTAGGTCATATATCAAGTCAGAGGCCGTCTTGAAGATCATGGAGTACATAGACTTGCCCTTTCCCCAGCTAGCGTTCTTTCTTCATTTTGTACCCCTGTGAGCACTTATCTTTGCTTATTATTGACATATTCTATTAACGAAGATGGTTTAATTAATTCTTAAAACTTGTTTGTCCTGCTGCAGGTTCATAAGGGATTTTGTGTATGAAAACATTGCAGATAACCGCTATGCTGTATTTGGTCGTTCAGAGTCCGAGTCCTGTGAAATTTAGGGTGCCCATTGTAAGCTAACTGTTATTTAACTTGAAAATGGTATTCTTATAAATCTGTTTTGCTGTGCTTCTTAAGTGCTAACCTTGTTAGTATCTTTTAATGGCGCATAAACAATAATATAATCTTGGGTTCTTTGCATAAAATACCATTGTACATTTTCATTTGTCATGCTTTAGTCAGAGTACAAAATTTTCACATCAAGAGTCATTAAAAGATATCTTTGTGTCCGGTCTTGGTAATCTTATAACTAATATTGGTAACATTTTCATATAAAACCTGTCAATATAAATCTAACATTTTAAAACAAACTTTAACAGATTTTTTGGCTACAAATGACTCAAACGGACACTCATGGCAAACCATTTCATAATGACTATGATGTACAAAAGAAATGTACAAGGACTTAAATGAGAAAATGTAAAGTAAGAAAACCTTTCTTTCAAATGTACATGAACTACAGTATAACCTGTTATAAAGTTTGTATATGTAGTTGTATGTGTAGGACACGTGACAAGATATCAAACAAATGATGGATGGTAGTAGCTTATATCTTATTACAAATAGTTGAAAGAAGCATAAACATGAGATGATTAAGTGACTATTAGGGGTATAAGAAATTAAGGTCTTCACTTGAACCATATAAATGTTGGCTTAAGGTTTTAGGCAACTTAAAAAAGGTTTAACATGGCTAGATCTTCCATGGGCATTGATACAGCTTCCATAAACCGTTCTTCCTGGGATTGCTGACTTGATATACACGCTATCGACCACAATATTCGTGCATGGAACAGTTTTACTGCAACTTAGGTTTATTACATTGTCCATATTTGATGTCCCCGAGATTCCTCTGAATGTAATGTCGCTCAACTTGACAGCTGATGTCTTTGTATTTAAGAGTCCCACACAAAGAAAAGTGACAATAAATTAGATAAAGGTTGGGAACAACATTCATTTGATATCTTATGTGAAAAGAGAGCTTAATTCAGATGCCTAACTCTATAAAATTTGCAGTAGTAGTACTATTAGACTTGACAAAATGGGTGGGTTAAAAGGGTTTGGGTCAAAACACATAGCAATTTTTTTAATTAACGGGTCGGCTTGAGTTGACCTAAGGCAATTTTTGTTTGAGATCGTTATAATATCTTTTTCCAATTAATTAGCGGGTGAATATGATCATAAACGATTCATGTATTCAACAATAATCTGTTTTCTTTCATAAATTAGTTTAGTAGGTTTATGCATAAAAGTATGCGTGGGGCTACTGTTGACCAGTTTCTTTTTTAGCTAGTTTGGTTTCACTCTTTTGAGTCTTGACATGCTAGAGATTGAACATAATCCGAATTGACCCATCCTTAAGTAAAATGGTCAAAATTGCCATCTTTAATGTGTAGTGTGTGTGTGTGTTAGATGTCAATTTAGCATGCTTACGGAGGTTCTGCAATTCTTTTGAGTGGGACAGTAGTATTGGTCGATTATGATTGGGTTATAAACTGCAACGAACTTGATGCCCGTAAATGAGATCCTTCTTGCATAACCACTTCCTCCCTGTTGAACAAAAGCATTCATAAGTCAACTTGTAATTGACTAAAATTTATGAGAAACTAGGATATAGTCTGTACCTGCCAAGATTTGATCCTTACTCCCGTTAATGTTTTTTTCATGGTACAGTTTCGCACATCTACATTTTCCACCACATCAAATCCGGAGTTTCCTAAGGCTCCAATGCTACATGAAAAGGTACATATATTATAGGGATCACAAACATGCTTTATGTGATAATGAATCATAAAATTATTTATAGAACTTTCTTTTGCTTATATCACAAGCTCTGTAATATGCGCAAGCTACCTTATCCCATGGCCTGGCCACACATGATACCGCTGATTTTGATATTAGATGAACCTCCACTAATAGCAATACAGTCGTCTCCTACGATTATAAAATGATGAAAAAGTGGTTAATAAATCAACTATGTGAAACTTAGAAATAGAACATGAAAAATACCTGTTTCAATAACCGAGTCACGTATAATAACATTGGTGGAGCCCGACACATCAATGCCATCAGTATTCGGGCTTGTTTCGGGGGCGATGATATGTAAATTAGATACAATGACACCTTTACAAGTAGTTAGAGTGATATGGACTCGTGGACTGTTTACATGTGTCAAACCGTTGAGTCGCAAGCCATTGCATCTTTTAAACTGTAATGCCTGTTCATAGTTTTAAAGCCTTAAACAGACTGTTTTTTGGACAATGAAGTTAATTATAATTCTGGATATCGGTTACTTACCACTGGTGCATGACAAGTTGTGCCCTGATATTAAATAAAAAAATACGTAAAAAATCATTTTTATATATAATCAAATATATATAAGATTAAAGAAATTAGGGAACTTAGAAATCATGAAAAACTTACTGGTGCTGGAGTACCAATGCAGGCATTTTTCCACCAAATAGGACCCTGACCGTCTATTCGTCCACTCCCACTAACAGTAAGACCATTCACCAGCGAAAAATAGAGCCATCTATCTATTGGAGAATCATGCCAATCGGTTTTCTTGGTCGGACCAACAATGTTTCCTGACACCTGTTTTGACAGTTTAAAAGATTTAATTATCCAGATAATGTCGACATTAAGTACAAGGGATCTATAAGTAATTTCATGTAGTATATGGAGTGATTGCTTATCTGCTTATTTCTTTTTGAAATAAGAAAAGGTAACTTATTTCACTTACAAGTTATGGTCACCCTTAAAACTGCTTATGTCAGATCAGCAGTTATGGTAAGCACTATCCAAACTCCCCCTTAGTTGAGACTTTAGATCATGTGATTAGAATGTGTCTTGTTATATATAGTCACATGATCCATCTGTTTGTAGTCTTTTTAGTAAACTTTCTTGAAAATAGAACACCCTTCTTACTATTCTATACAAACAGGCAGCTTTTGTCTAAACTAGAGAATGTTTAGCCATAATTATATTGATTAACATCTACATCACACAAAACACTAGATCAAATTTGATGCAAACAAATAATTTTATACCAAATATGGTTTTTTCTCCAATATTTACACCAAATATACACCCAAACTTTCCAATAATATCTTATTATATAAATTGGGCATATCTATACCTGAACAAAGATACTCGAAGGCTTGCATGGACCATTAAAAGAAACAGGCCTCAACAAAAACGTTCTCCCTTTGGGTATGACTAATATACTCCTTTTATTTCCTTGCGCTTGGCATGCCGCCTTCCATGCATTCAAAAAAGCCTGTATATTTGCATCATATAAAAGTCACTTTAGAACTTCCTGAAACATACCATTTTGGAACCAAAGAGAAAAAGAAAACACAGAAAGAGTTGGAGTACCGGTGAGTCGTTGGTTTTCCCGTCTCCTCTAGCACCATATTTCATGACATCGAAAATGGTGGTTGATACTAGACTAATTTTTGTGGAACTAGAAGCACCCAAAGCAGATGAGAGAATGCATGTTAGGAAGACCAAAACCAAAGTCACCAACTGAACCTGCATGAATAAAATAGCATAAGTTCACCATTACCAAAACCTTATATGAATGCTAACTGTTAAAATGTGAAAATAACTGTCATTTTTTACCAATTTTTTTTTCTGACTAAATTGTCCTATTATCCTAGTAATAAAGACAAAACAATCCCTGCAAAACTTGCTTATATACTGTATTATGTATTGATTCAAGAATAGACAAAGGGGCTTTGAAAATGAAAGACTAACCATTCTGTCAATCTGCCAAGACATCATATGTAACCAACTATAAATTCTCAGTAATGTGTCCGTACTGTCATGGTCATCTGTGTGTGCATGTATATATACAGACACCTACTTAAAGGTCAAGTTAGATATACATTATTTTTTAGTTTGTGTAATTTGTTATGCAACATTATAACTTGAAGCAACTAGTACATAGCGATTTTTTTTTACAAAGTAATTAAACGTAATAAGACTAACTTAATCTTAATAAGACTAAAAATTCACATTGTATGATTATTGGACGTATAAAAAATGTGAAACGTCTTGAAGGGTTTTTGGGTGATCTGATATTTTTTGGCAAGTCTGGTTCTGAATCTTCAAAAGATTTAAATCTGTGGAAACCCTGACCCGTGCACCTTTTTGTCTCTAACTAAAAACATGAACAAAGTATCGATATGAATTACTATATCTTTTCTTTTCATTTAATTTCCTTACCTTTAAAAGTTAATAAACTCAAGAACACAATCTAATGTTACTTGCATGTGCCACGTATAAGTTTGATAGTTTATCAAAGAAAAGTAAGATCCTTATCATTTTCTAGCAAGACAACATGCGTATACGCTATATCTTAGATTACATGTGAATTCAAATTCGTTAGTGCAAATTTCTTGCTTAAAAGATGGAAGATACTTAGGGTTGTCTGTGTTTATAAGGCAGTCATATCTGTAAGAATTTGTGTTATAAAATGGTTAAATAATGTGGGATTAAAGTGTGGGAAAAGCAACCTTAGCAAATGTCACATGGACTTTGTAAGTCTAATACTCTATACATCACCCTTCACTCTTATTAAGAGGATAATTTGGACTTTCATATGGTCTACTTGATTAATTTACACTAACCTTTGGCTCTAATTTAAAGTAACCATTGCTTATATCCTAATTAATCTTCATGTTAATAGGCAAACCCCTTGTATGCCGATTTTGTGTGGTTGCATATGCCACTTGTCAATCTTTATAACCAAACATGTATTAGAAGCTAGCTAGAATTGACTTAAGACAATCTTACATTGTATAACATATGTATACTACAATAATTTGACAATGCTATTGATTGGTTTGTGATCCTTCGATGCCAAAGGCGTCCTCGGGTGACCTTGTAGCATCAAGTGTAGGCTATTTCGAACATGACAACTTGTAGCATTAGATTTCGTTTTTAAATTGTAGCAAAGATGATTCTGTATCTTGTAGTGATTGTTCATGAATAATCATGCAAATTCAGATTAATTCTTTTTTTAGATATAGGGATGTAGTTTAATATTAAGAAGTTGATAGATTGCTTTTTTCGAGATTAAAAACAGATGTTGCTCGTTAAATATTAACCAGTGTCATGATTGGAAATAAGACTCCAACGATTCGATTAACTTTGCAAGTAACCAATAACTTGTCAAACCCACCACTGTGCGGAAAATTCTCTCTAATCTAATTTTTAATGTCTAAACTAACTGATAGATTTTGAGCTAAATGTTATGGGTGAGTTTGGTGTACCTATAACACCGTTAACTTCACTATTGGTGGCGTTATAAGCTCGTTATAGGTGAAGGGGTAACGGGTGTTTTCCGTTTATTTTATTTATTTATTTTAGCGTAAGGGCTATTATTCCTAAATGCCATATCATTTTTTTCCCAATAAATACGACTTTTACCACAAAAACAACCAAACACGATCATATTTTTATTTATTTCATACATTTTAATCTTATTCAACAAAACCGAATAACACAAATAACCCGCCGCCTTCTAGTAGTTCGAGTTCACCACAAACCGCTACACCATCATCAACCAATTCTAATCGTCATAACTCGTACTTTAATCTATTTGAATTTTAGTTTAATGTGTATTTGAATTAAAGAGAAAATGAAAAAGAAAAATAAAAACTAGGACTCACATGCACCTATAACATGTTATAGCCGAGAGTGTATTTATTAGTATTTGTGTTATATGAATGTTATATGGTAAACTGATGTGGGTAATTCCTATAACATGCACTGCACCTTGCACTCTAAGATTGATATCTGGTTCGGGTTTTGGGTTTCAGTTTTGGTGGATTGGATTTTTCGGTTTTAATGGGTCTAGGTTTGGATTGACATATGTTTCAGTTTAATGTAAAAAGTGACCCAAAAATAGATGTTCTGGATCCGAATTAATCTTATGAGAGAGATTTGATTAATCTGTTTCTATAAACTAAGCAAAGTGTGACATTGAAAATTTGAAATGTAACATGTCACTAATAAAATCAATTTTTCAAAGTTATAGGAAAACCTCAATCACTTAAAAATCCACAATAAGTAGACGAACACGTTATCCAAACATTTCTAAATACTTTTACATACAAATAAGTAGGTAAGGAGAAAAAAAATAATCCGCAACACCCATCAAAAGTTAAACAGGTAATTCGAAATGAAACTAGTAGAGAGTAAAGTGAAATGTGCAGTGTAATCTATTTCAAAACCTTACCTACAAAAATCACAGTCAAAATTTCACATCTTTGTTGGATTTTTCAAAACAATTCGGGTGCAAATATATTTTATGTGCATATTGTTAACAAAATTTGAAATTCCTAATAAAATGTGAATTACTTTTTAGTTCAGGTACTTCTTTGCTGTTTGATAAAATAAAGTGATACACCCCCTTTTTGTTTGTTTGTTTTTTTTTTTTTTTCTTTCAATAAAGTGATAAACTTCTGGTCCTTGATTCTATGTAATCACTAATCACAAGAGGTTAGTCACATTTTGATTTCAGCTAATGCGTAAGTTACATAAAGGTTATCGTATTATATGTGCTGATTACTTCAGTTATTGATGAATTTGTTTCATAGTTCCATGATACAATTATTTACTTTTGATTAGAAGGGTCAACAATATTTAACCTTCTCAGTACTCGTTGTTAGAGTAGGACATTTTGGACCCTCGCGCGCATAGACGGAACTTGAACGATTTTGTTGAGGGGGCCGAAACGTTCATGATTAATTTTTAGGAGGGCCAAACTACTAAAATAAAAGCTTAGCACTAACTTGTTAAACAAAGTACATTAAGGACAAATTTTTTTGGAGGGGCCATGGCCCTCCCTAGCCTTAAAGAAGGTCCGTCCATGCTCGTGCGACATTTAGCTAAATTCTAACATTGTACTACCTTGCAACTTAAAGGGAATCGTAACTTATATAGCAGCCCATGCAAAAGGTCATAAAACTTAGGAAATTCAGTTTTGCTGTATGAGTAGACTGGTTTCCTACTAACCTGCAAGTCTCTTGTATCGATGTTTTATCTCCTTTGCAATTGCAAGCTTGATTAAAAGAGCCATGGTTTTATGCATTTATCAGGTTTCCATACTAGCTAACCATCCGAGTTTTACAATATCTATGAGAGTGACCTGCATGTTCTTTCATGCTACAAATGTAATTAATTTCGGCATAATGTGAAACGATACCCTCCCTATGCCGGCTTGTAGTAGGATTGTTAAAGTCCTTTTTGCTTGGAATAATGCATAAAGGAATGGTAACCTAGATCAACTAATCTTGTAAGAATCCAATGTTTTGCAGGAGAACTAGTTTTATGCATGTATAAAATATAAACCACACATATATTGTAAATTGCAGCGTCTCCACACAAGCAACGATGCATAGTGCAAATTAGTTATGCACAATACTAGAGTTTCACATACAAAGCTATAAAATATAAACCACACATACATTCTAAATGAATATAAATTTACTACTATACCTCCCTTTATTCACTTTTGGGATTGGGAATACACCAATTTAAGTCTTTTTGTTCTTCTAGCCTTCTTTCTGCATCTCGGTTTTGGTTTCTACTATAAAAAATGGAACACATAGCAATAGTATTAAGTTCTTTCCAACGCATGCAATGAATGCACATTGGCTCTGCATATGTTCAAAAGGGTACTTGGGCGACACAGATGTACTGATGTAGTTATGAGGAGATATGAAATAGTACTCGGCTTGCAATGATGAATGGTGCTGTAATATAAGTACTAGGACTCACCTGCATTGATGCAAAAATGCTTTATAATGTACCCATTTGCCCAAAAAAGTTACTAGGACTACGCTGATGTAACTTTACACAAATTGGTCGAAAAAGTATGAAAAATAGCAATATTACATGGCTTGGACAATGTTGTACTGAATCTAAAAATGAAAAAGAGGACCCATATGAATTGGCATTACTGAAGTATCAACTTATAGTTCAGTAGTACTCCCAAGATCGTCTTCAAAGCCGATATTCCTTATACCGACTTAGTAGTCAACATTATGTTTGCTTAGTCTCCGATAGAGAAAAAGAAATAGATTTAGTGCCATCTATATCAAACATCTAAACCCACAAATTTTAAAACAAAAAATCCGCCCACAGACCAACAAATAAGAAGTAAAACGCAAGTCATTGTTGCAGTAAAGTAAAAACACAAACATTAAGTAAAAGAAAAATAAGAGCATTAGGATTAAAGAAGAATATTTATTGCAAGGTCTTTTTACTCTTTTTAGCTTTTGAATTTTGTGGCTTGCAAGATTGCACCTGCTGAACTTCAAAATATAAAGAATGCATATTTCTATATTCATGAAAATGCAACTTAAATCCATAACAACTTGCGGCACTTATGTTTTACCTGATCCTCCCTCTCCAATAGAGCAAAAGCTCAAGGATATCTTCTCTCATCAATTTTAAATGATGAAAGTGGTGATTATTTTGGTTTTTTGTTATGCCAATCTACTCCTCTGTGTTATCTTAACCACTCCTCTTTTGTATTGATGAACGTGCTAAGGTGATACTCACTGCAGTTACATTTTCCAGTTTTAATTTGTTTTTTAATTGCAGATATTCATCATATCGGGCCTTATCATTTGTGATATCCTTTTCTTGTAATCTCAAAGTTGGAAGTTTTGTTCACCCTGTTTCTCCCTCTGCAACTCATAAGACTTTTTCTTTTAGAACTGGTCAACAATTTTTTTTTTCAACCGTCTGATGTGCATATATAATGCAAGTTGTGATGACATTGAGTTACATGTTCATTTGTCTAAAGACTCTAAACTATATAATCCTTTGTCCTTTTATGTTGAAGATATTGGACATATCACATGCATGTACCTTAGGTTGCTTGAACATTGCAAAGAGTAAAAAAAAAAAAGCCATGAGATATATGTTCTCTAAGTTTGTTCCGAGTAATTTTTTTTTCAGAAAGGCAACAATTTATATATGAACCTTTCTAAATTTTGTTTTACTTTTAGCCTTTATCTTTTTTCTCTTATAAAATAAGCCTTTCAAAAAACAATTACTTTTGCCCATGTTTTGCAGCAACATTTATTTGGTAATTGGTATTTGTTGTGTTTATCTTGTTTGATAGAAACTAAGTGGGTAGCAAATTAAGTAATGCCATGAATTAAGTAGGGTAATATTAACTTTTAAGTTGATCTTATGAATATTGGATTTCAAGTACATCTTCCAAAAATCAAATTCTAAGTTTATACTTCAATCACATACAGTTCGTTGGTTGTCTTTTTTCTTTTGTTGAAAAATATGCACAGCCAGATTGTTCAATCCTAGTGATCTAGCAACATTATAATTCTCTCACCCTATGTGCAAGTATATTAGTGTAGCGCTAGTATTTTTTTACGTAGTATATATTTATCAATTTATGCATAGGGTCCTTTGTGCACCCCTGGTATTATTGATTAAGTTTATGCTGAAGTTATTATGTTCAAGTGACTTTTACAAGTTTGAGTGGGCTGTAATTTATTATCATTATTATTTTGAAAGGCAAATTATTCACACACCCGATTACCACCTAATATACCACACGTCTTAAGGGAGAGTTAAAATCACAACTTCTTGGTTGATGGACTACTAACATACCGCTAAGTCAAAGCCCTTTGGTGGTTCACTGGTTATAATATTTTATTTTACTTTATGCATAGCTAATGTACAATTTTAGTGCCATTTGTAAGACCCTGTAAATTTTGCAACGTATGGAACATTAGAAACTGAAAAAGCTATTAACCGAACTTAAAATGATGTATTGTCACCGGAAAATGAATAATGAGTAAACAAGATCGATGTTGGTTTAATGCATCCATAACATTGTATGCATAGTCCTAATATTGTTGCATACACATATCTGCACAATGCATATATGGCTGCCGACTGCCTCTGTGTAGGTTATGTGTAGCAAACACATTGAACTGGTCATGAGGGAGCTCTTAGGTAGCTGTTACCTTGCCAATGGGTTAGATAATGACCCTTTTGAAATTGACTTCACTCCATGTTATAGCAATTTAATTTAGCGTGTTGCAACTTTCAATAACTTATCCCCACCATTTACTTTTAATGTCTGGTTTAGAATGTTGTGGCTGATAATCTTCTAAGTATTCTTGAAATCAATCTCTAGAATAGTAATCAGAGCACCTTTACCCGAGAGTATTATAGCAAAAACTGTTGGAAAAATTGCTACAGTGTTTGTGTCCAATTATATATGTCTATCCTTCTTTTTCTTCCGATATGTGACTAAGGTGCTACTATTGTTACACCCACTAAGAATTGATTTTTGGGACATGACTAATCTATTATCTTTCAATATGAGTTTGTCAACTGTGACCAGTTTATTACTACAATAGTATTACATAATGTAGCCTTTTTATTACTACAATAGTATTACATAAACCAGATTGACAGCTAAAGTGTCGGGTGTCAAGATTTAGTGCAGGTCCTTTTCCGAAAAGTCGTTGTGTAACCACTCCATTGACCCATGTAGGATTTTTGGTACATTGGTCGATTAAGTATGTTTTGTAGCTATGAACTAGTATTTATTTGGTTTTAAGGCGAATAAAAATCGATCGAACTTGACTTTTTATGATTGTGTGTAATTATTTTTTTTCTTATTGTGTATTAGATGAACTTTCAAAATTCGATTATTGTGTGTATTTTGTGACCATTTTACCCTTAATTTTTCAAATTTCAAAGGGTAAAATGGTCATTTTACATGGTAGAATAGTCACAAAATACACATAATGATCGAAATTTGAAAGTTCAAGACATCTGATAAGAAAAAAAATAGTTACAAACAATCACGTAAAGTGTCGAGTTCGATCGATTTTTCATTATTCGATCATTTTTTTAACTATCAAATAATTATCTCACAATATATACACAAAAATTTATCAAACATGTCCCAACTAAGACTAACATTTCTATTTATTTGGTTTAATATACATAAGCTTACAAGTTAAAGATCGAATTTTGGATCCACTTCTATGTGGAAGTTTGGCTCTACCAAAATCTAGTATATGTATATGATCATCTATGGTTGTATGTTGACATAATTCGTATATATATTTTTGCAAGTTGCATTATGTCTAGCCTTTTAGATTGAAATTGAAATAAAAATAGGAGAGAAGTTGTGCAAATGTAGGTAACTTCTCCGTACACTCATTGATGTTGACTAGTCAAATAAACACGCCAATCAATTTATAAGCTCGAGCTCCTTGTTATATACTTTGAGCTCGTCTTTTATGCTCGAGCTCGATAAACACTCGACTTGAATAAGCTTGAGTTGTTCGACTCGCTTGCCGCTCTAGTTAAAAGTTAGATTCAAAGGAATTGCAACTCATTTGTCTAATGTTAACTAAATAACACCTAGTGTTGGGAACACCTTTGATTTAGAGTCGTGCATATGCAAACCTATATCGAAAAACATATCAACACTTAATACAACCATATATACATTGTATACTTTCACACACACATACAAATGTGTGATAGAGTCGATATATCACTTTTTAAGAATTTGATCGATTTATCATCAAGAGCATATGTTGCAACCATTGTTTTCAATAGATGTTCTTCCCAAAACCAGTAGGAGTTGATTATTTGATAATGAAAATAAAGTTTTACATTCTTCAGATGGATTTCATGTGGTGTCTTTTTCCTAAATAAATACCTAATCGGATAGTCTCACCCAATATTTCTTGATGCTATGTTTGGTGCTTTCTTAGGACTTACTTTATACATGTTTTCATGCAATGTCATTTAAGAGTACTTGCAATGTCATTAGTGACTAGTGAGTACTTGGGTATATGATGAATGATATGTTAGATTTAGTTAGACCAACTTAGACCCGTTAGTCGTACGTTCTTATACCCATGACTGAAAACAAACAAAATACATTATTGTACCACTCAGGAAAATTTATCTTGTAAAACATCAACTGACCTACCTCATAATCACTTTATTAGGGGTTTTCAATAAAGTGATTAGATGAAATTATGAAATTAGCATGATAAGCTGTATAGTGATAGCAAAAGAGTCTATAAAATTTAAGGTTCCTTAACGAATTCTAGAGCTATCAAACTAGTTATTTTTGTTGTTCATGATTGAATAATATAGCTAAGTTGATTCTCTTTGTATGTAGCGTAGGCTGGTCTTCTAATGACCTGAATTTCTAGTTCAGCTCCGTCTTCTATTTCCTTAAAGTAACATTTTTAGTTCAGTTTTATTACGGTTATTTTTAGTTCCTTCTCTTGATCTTACAGATCGAGTAGATTTGAAAGTGAAAGTCGCACATTCAAACACCGAAAACCACAGTCCACATGGAGGGTATGCTCCAATATATGAAACTTACGTTCCTAACGTGAAAATTTCTTTGCATTTCCTTTTTAAACCAAATTGAAGACCAGTCTTTTTCACTTTCCTATCTTTTACCCTTACTCTTGTATAGTACATTCTTATAGGCATATGCTTCACATGCTGTTTGTGCTCAATTGCTCACAAAAGCAAGATTTTTATTTGTGTAAAATAAAAAACTCTTCCTATTTCTAAAAATGTAAGTGTGCAGTGAGTATGAAATGCTTGCTTAGTTGTTTAAAGAGGTAAATTGAGTATTCATTATTTCTACCATATCATGTAGTTGTCAATACTTTTCTAGCCATTGTACCAAATCATAATTGATGTTTCCTAAATATCTTGTACTTCCGGAAACTAGGCTCAAGTTTAGCAGTTTTGATGATAATTTAGAAACTACGATCATGATGTCACAACCACCAAATCTTGTACGAAATGATACATATCTTACGATGATAGATTTGTTTGTTTAGTTCTAAGCATAAATAAAGTTAATATGTATAAATCATTCAAGTCCTTGTCATCCTATACGCCTTAGCAAATTCATTTAAAACTTCTTTATTTTTGTTGAAGGAATGGACAATGAGTTGATGTGTAATGATCTTTTTTTCTTAACCATTACATTTGAAACATGGATTTGATGTCTTTCAATTCACTTCTTCTGATAACTATGCTCCCTTAAATCATGTATCTAAATCATGTTTTAGTGTTTCAAACGTCCAATTGAGAACCTTAAATTCATTTGTGGTACTGTATTTGGAACTTGGAAGCATGGGTTTCATAGAGTTGAATATGTTTAGTATGAGTTTAAACAAATGGGTTTGAAACCCATACTACTAGTAGTAGTAGGCATACTTGATACTCCATTACCCACCAAAAGGAGTTTACAAAAAATATCCATACCCGCTCTTATTCCACAATCTCTTACACCCATACCCATAGTGATCCCTTAGAGCAAACCAAACGCCCACTTAATTGAATCATATGCATTGTTACATTAGTGATGTCAATTATGTAAATCAGTCACACCTACATGCACTGTGCGAGCAGACGTGTGTATGTATGTGTGTGCGCATGTTGCACATTGTTGAAGTAAAAAGCTACACTTCGGCCCCCACTCGAAATGACCCGTTCAAATTACGTCTTTGATGCCTCTTGGTTCCTACACAATGAACAAACACGCGTTAGCCCGCGCAGGTGTTATCCGGGACGAAGCCCCGTGAGAATAAGTATATGTAAAAAACCAAAAGCCACAGTAATAAATGTGAGAGTAAATGTAAGTGAGTGTTGGTTAAGAATAATAAATGAGGTGGGAGTATTTATACTACCCCAACCTTGATACATGTTCGATCTTGGGAATGGGTTTCGTAGATCTAGGTCTAGTCTATTTGATAGGTGACAGATCACGCGCGAGGCACAATCCCGTGAAATCTGGATTGGCGGCGCAGGCGTGGTTCAATGCTTTATTCAGGGGATAAAAAGACCTTCATGGGTAAAAGAGGGAATCCTTCTGACGCTACTTGGCACGTATCGTCCGGTCAAGCAAGTGTCGTCCGGCATATGCCATCCGGACACATACGCCAACACACGTGGCACCCAAGAATATAGAGAAATCATCATTGAGATCATTTTTGTAGAGTACATCGATCTATATCGGCAAAATCAATTCATATCGGTGCATGTTATTTTTAGTACACGATGAAATGGTATGTGTCGGGTTGCTTGATCATATCTCCAAACATTTATTTTCCAATTTTTCCTAAAAATTAATAATGCATTAAATACGATTAGAATCGATTTAGGAGGTTGTATGTGACAAAAATATGTTTTAGGCGCTTTTGACTGGTTTGACGCCTTACCTGTACAGTTTAAGTTAGATCAGTTGAAATTTCTTGTACTTTCCGATCACGGGTGGAGCTAGAAAATTTTGCTCGAGGGGGTACACTTTGATAAATTTTAGAAACTACACTACAAGGGGGCGGGGGCAAATTACAAAAAAGCCAAATATTTTAAAAAATTTACACTACAATTTTTAATTATACTGGTCCCTCCTAGCACGTGCCCCCTCCTATCTCCGCCCATGTTTCCGATACTATCTCCGTCATTTAATTGAATCATGTGTTTGTGTTTCTTGTGTCTCATTGTTACATTAAAGATATCCAGTACTACAAATCTATCACAAAACATATGTGAATAGTCAACTTCAAGTACTTATGTGTGCATGTCTGCAAATGGCAGAGTTCATCACAGGAGAATCATTCTTGAGATCAGAAACACGTAAACTTGCATGTCAGAGTAACTCCCAAAACTGGGTCATGTATACGGGTTGAAGCACGTGCTAGCTCGTCATGTATACGGGTTGACCCATAAACTATTTTTCGCTCCATTTTAATATTTTATTACAGTACTTTTTTAGAAAAGCAAATTACTCACACACTTAAACCATATAATATCCTCACATGTCTCATTCGAGACTTGAACCCACGACCTTAAGTCACTCACAGATCACTCAAATAGTTTAATAAAATTTATTTGAGAGGTACGTGTTAAAAAAAAACATTGTAGGTTGTTTTTGGACGATTTAACTAACCAGATTGTTAAATAGTTAGCGAAATCTGTTAAAATATAACCTTAATAAAACATAACACAAATTGACAATTCATAAGCAAACAAGTTGTGAAATTCACACCTAACATCAATAGCAACTAGTCTTAAACAGTTAAACATAGCACAACATCCCCTTGGATGAAGTACACTGTCAGATTTATTCTATACGTACATAGCTAACCTTCACTAATTCGTATTAAGCAATTCTTCAATCATTTGCAACGCGATTTTATCTTCTTCATCACTGCTCCTACGGCTACAATCACCTTCAAATGCTGTCACCCTTCGATCTTTTCATTAATGGCCTTATTTTTTCCAAGCTCAACCGTCATGACCCAGTTGGAGTCCGAGTGAATACCAGCCCGTTTCTGCCACACTCCAATATGAGAACTCTCAGTGTCGAGCCTCAGACAGGTGAGTGATGGTGAGGGTGACTTGCAGCATTTTCGTAGCTTTGCACTTAGCATTGTTGAAAGAGCAGAAGCTTTGGTTGTTGCTGTTGTAGATGTTGGTGGTGAAGTATTTGACTCTGGTTTGTTAAGAGGAAAATTAGTTTTTGCATTGCGACCGCTCATTAGAATGGCGGCTTCGTCGTAGGCTTTAGCGGCTTCTTCTGCTGTTTCGAATGTTCCTAGCCACACCCTCCTCTTCCTACACAATCACAAAAACAGTTAAAACAAATATATAAAGAAGGTGTTTGTGAGTGCTAATGTAAGTCCTTATATGTTCATATGTAAATAAACAGACAATTTATAGTGTTATGAAAAAAAAGTTTATTTGCTTTAAATAAAGTACTTAGATTAGTTTTAAGTACTTAAGTACTTCAAAACACACCCTTAGAATGTAATGATTACCACACTGACTTGTACACCAAACAAATTACTCTGCATTGTAACTTGTTTGTTGTACAAGTCACGTCTAGAGTTAAAAAGGATGAAGAGAGTACAATAAAGGGTGTCGAATCTCGGAAACCCAAGAACCCCAATGGCGTTGGCGAACACCCCTAAACTTCTTTTGACCCATTGTAGATGTTGTTAGAGTGATGAAGGTGAAATGAAAATGAGGAGGTGCATATAAAGAGGGAAGTGATGGTAAAGATATTTTAGACTAGTGGAAAAGTATAGGCAGCCAATAATAGTGCTATAGTGTGTGTTTATGCTTGTAGAGTGAAAAGGAAGGTTTTAGAGAGGAAGAAAAAGGAGGGAGACTTGATGACATCATTTATGTGGATCAAGTGTTTGTCGGTGAAATTTGAGGTCTTGCTTGTAAACTTTTAACGTGGTCCTATTTCTTCACTAGTCACTCTCATCCTATCGATTTTGAGCCGCGATTAGCGATTCATGAAACCGAAGACATAAGTTTTTTCGACTTTGTTAGTTGTACAAGGACGACTAACATAGTCGAAGACAACTTTTTTTCAGCGTTTTCATAGTAGGTTTCTAGCAAGAATCAAAATGTTACAAAATAAAGTTGTCTAAAATTATACTATAACTACACTGTCTTGAATTTTAATCAGGTCATTCAAATGCTAGAATGAGGTTATCAAAACATATACTAGTGTTTATTCCTTGTTTCTACTATTAGCATTGCTAATTTTAGCTATACTTTTGTGAGGTCATTTGACCCATATCTAACATTGCCTTGGCTCCGTTCATGATAACTGGGTCAGACAGAATCGGTATTTGGCTACATTTTAGTTTCTTGATTTCAAAACTTAAAAAAATAATAATAATCAGTTTTCGGTTCATGCTAGTTTCTAAGTATAGTAATTAGTTACTCAGCTCGTCCGAAGTTGAACCACAATCAAACCGGCTGCCGAGTTATTTCTAAAACATTTAAGTTTGTAAATTTAATCAACATTTGATATGTATGTATACTTTTGAAACTATATAGTACCTTAAATTGATATCGAGTTTATGGTTCAATTAAAGACAAAAACCAGATGGGAGTTTAGTTAGACTTTAGAGTTCCTTCCTCAAATGCTATACATGATAGTGATCAATGCTTTTCTTAAATACTTTCACGGCCCCTTACACTTCAACACTCCCGCAAAACCACTGCCACATGTACTTGTCACTTTCAGTGATGTCAAAATCTTGAGCTGTCAAATTGAGTGGATAGTAGAAAATATGTTAAAACGAGCAAGTCTTTATTTGAGTATTGAAATTATTTCTAATAAAACAACAATTTAGAAGGTTAAAAATGTGAATCCCTTGTTAGTATGCCATTAGTAAAACCTAGACTAGTTAGAGGGCCTAAGTGTTACATATTACAAATTAGGAAGGTATTAGATTAGTGGCGTGATTTGCATTCACAAAAATGATTGGGAACTCGCATTTAGAGTGTTTAAACGTTTATATCCTCGCATTATTTTTAGTTATGTTTATCGCGTAAGGGTATAAATGTCAAACCACTCAAATTTGAGTGTCTCAATCATTTTTGAGAGTGTGCAAATCACCTCCCATTAAATTAGTACTATGATTACTTCTGGTGCAAGTTATTTTAGTAATCCAAGTTATTACCGCGGCATGGCCTATTACATTTTTCGGTCGGCGGTACAATAGCAACAGGTACACCTATTACACTCGTAAAATAAAGATAATATTGCATGTAAACATGAATTATATTCCCATATATATTTAATATATAATGTAAAGTGACACTTTTAAATAGAGATCTTATGCGATGACAATTTGCACACCCCCTTAAGACCGCCCATGCTTATAAGTTAACTAAACATGGGATAGAAGTAGACTAGGAGAAGGATTCGGCCAACCCTTGGAATCGACTTGTGTATGTCTGTAAACAAATGCTTAAGTCTATAGTTCTTTTGTGTTCTCTTGTCGATATTGCTCGAGTGCTCTGGATTTGTTCAACACACCTTTTAGGCTAGGTGTAACAGAGGAGTTTAACGCGTGTCTTCCGCTCCCAACAACGCGTCTCTTTTAAAATACAACTGCCCAACGACGCTTCATATAGTAATATTATTGAGATGTTGGTCTTGGCCAAAACCGACTTGTGATATTGGTTGTGGGAGTGTGTGTGTATAAGTATATTGTGAGGTATATTGGCGTGGCAATATATCTGTAGGTGGTGAAGTTGGTAGTCTTATTACACTTGTTTGATGATGATGTTGATGGAGTGAAAAATTAATGTGTCGTTGAGTTGACGATGATGATGTTGGTCATAACTACGCCCATCGTTAAGCAACCTTCCACGTATTATATTATTTAACATGGCTATTCGTATTAACTAATGTTTTGAGTTTAGTGTTTACAAATACTAATATTTAGGTTTATTGTTTACGATAAAGCATGACGATGAAGTTTTCATTTATATATAAGAGTGCTAGGTACAAGCAAAATTAGTCCGTTATTCGTCAAAAAATGCACGAATGGCGCCACCATTCTACACCACGTTGCGTGCCGTTAAATACGCCATTTGTACCCCAACCGTTGCATCAGCGGACGCCATTTTTTTATAAAGCGAGCGTTATATAACGTTAAAAGCAACGGAAAAAATAATAAAATCCTCAATTTCACCTATAAATACCCACTTTTAACATCTCTTTACATTCCAACCAAATCACAATTTATATAGAGTATGTCTTCAAATAAACTTGACGATGTCTAAGACTTGAACTTCTGCTGGAGTTGCTCGCTGACTTCATTATCAACGAGTCTTCTTGAAATGCTCTCTGATTTGATTATTATAGTTCTTTACTTAGCTTAATTTCTGTTCAAATCCTAGTCAGAGACCATTGGGAACTTAAATGACCCAACAAAACCCAAAACCGAAACCTTTTGGTTGTTGGCGTTTCGGTTTTTCGGTTTATTATCGGTTTTGGTTCGGTTTTTCAGTTATTTTGGTTTTTAACTGTTTATATGGGCATGGCCAATTTATACTAACAAACTTGTTTTACGTACAAAATTGGTTGTTCTTTTTTACTTTTTGTCAATCTAAGCCTAATAATTTTATCCCATATTTCAACAATTACACATATATAGATGAGACACACACACATGCAAGTGAACATACACATAGTATGATCATTGTCATATATGCATTGATATATTGTCAAGTAAACACACAACACAACAAACACACATAAAAACTTCTAGATAAATATATTATAAATCCATCAAAAAAATGAATATAAATTTATAAATTTGATTTATTATATATTATTATATAAAAAAATCGATTCGGTTTGGTGTTTACAGTTCGCTTTTTGGACGAAAACCGAAATCGAACCGCATTTTTTGGCTTTTGAAAAAGTAAAAACCGAACCATCGGTTTTAGTTTCGGTCGGTTATTCGATTCGGTTTTTCGGTTTTCGGTTTGGTTTGGATTTTTTTGGTTTTTCTGCTCACCCCTACCAAACATTTATTTACATATCTAGGGGATTAATACTACCTACTAATTTTTAAATTAGATAACTAACCACCTTCACCCCAATTTTTTCAAAAATTAATATCTATTTCTTTTAGCTAGTTAGTAGTTAGTGGTTTGAGTCATGCAGTGACATCCAAGCGGGCAATATGCCTTCCTCAAACCTTTGCCTTTGGAGAATAAATCTCACTCCTTTGTTTCCGATTCGCCTGTGAGGAAAACTCTATTCGCAAGCCTCGAACCCGAGACCTTCAAGAGAAACTACCCCCCCCAAGGTTACCCCTAGTAGCCACCTCCAAATGTACACACCTAGTGATGTTTAAACTCTTGACCTCTTGTTTGAAAGTCAAAGACCTTACCACTAGGCCATTTGGTGGTGGTTCAAAAGTTAATATCTCTTAAACCGCAAATCGTTAAGCGAAAGAATTACACCATCGTGTGAGTCTTTAATTCTCTTTTCCTGAGCGGTGACTTTGATATATTTTCGCAAACCTTTTTTTTTCTTCCTTTTTCACGTTTTTTTTGTTGTTGAAACTTGCATGAGAAATCACATGTGATTAAACACTAATTTGAATATTTAAATATGTAATAAAATGAACATAACTTTTTCTATAATATTTTAAAAGTTTCACCGTTTTTTCGTGAAACATGATATTAATAGATTTCCAACCATATATAACAAAATATACTTCAAATTGTAAATTAGTTCAGTTAATTTATCAAAGTTTGATTAAACACATAAAATCACATGTGATCTCAATGACATGTGATTTTTACTATATGTGTTGTTATCACATGTGATTATAGAAGTTTCACGAATGGACATCTATTATATATAATTCAAATACAATGTGTAATATATGGTTGAAAAACCATGAATGTGTGTTTTTCATTGAAAAAACGAGAAAAGTTTTTCGTTTATAGACAAATACATATGTCAATTTTAGTATAGATGTTTAATATTCGAACTTGATATTAGTATTAAATAACATGTGATATGTCGTGTGAATTTTAATACCGAAAATAAAAGGTAAAAAAAAGCGTCCAAAAAGTTTGTCAAAAGCAAATCAAAGTCTTGTTTATAAAAATAATAAATCTTCGTCATGCGGTATAGTTGTTTTGTCTAACGATAAGCGTCAATAAGGTATTTATATTATTAAAAAAATAAAAATAATAATAAAAATAAAAATTGGTGTTAAATTTTAATTTTAATATTTATTAATCTCCTTTTTTTTTTTTTTTTTTTAAATGAACATTTTCTTACAAAACTGTTAATTCTACTCATGTATGCAAAAATAAATATTATATGCTTTTCTATTATCTATTTAACCGTATTGATAAATAAATTATAAATTCTAATGCTTTTTGTCAAAATTTAGATTTGTTCCGGATCTTTCAATTTATAAAAATAACACGTTCAATTATACTGTAAAGATTACCTTTTTTCAGTAATTAAATGATTTTACTTTTTACAATCTACTTAGACTTTATAGTTTAAGTTTATTGTCAAGTTTGATATTTTTCGCTTTAATTTTGATAATACTCAATAAAATTAAGTGTGAAGATTGTATACCTACTATGACGTTAACTCTAATTTTTAAGGGTACTACTAAAGGGTTCTACTATATACACCAAAAAAAATCTAAACATTGGTAGTTGTGTTATTTTCCTTTTCTCGAATTTTGCAGCAATAAATTAATTAAGTGAGACCCTAATAGTCAAAGCCTAAAGCTGCAACTCATGATAAATATTTTTTTCTTTCTTTTAGTTATTGATTGTAGTATTTTTTACTTCTACATGTTAATTTTATCCGCAATTTATTTTTATTGCATGTCTAACGTTTTCACTTATAACTTAATAAGAATCTTATATTAAAATAATAATCAACCAATGGAGGGCATATTATGATCTCGTACCAAAAAAAAAAAAAAAAAAAAAGTAGTAAAATTAGATGCAATAAATAAATAAAATGTAATATTTATTTTGTGTTACTCTTTATAACAATTTTTATGGTTTGGTACGATCTAAGCTACTAATGCATGCATGTCATGTGTCTGACGCGGGGTTTTGATACGAGATATATTTTGGGTCAAAGTACTAGGAATTTTATTTCTCGTGTTTAGCCTTGCAAGTCTCAAAATAATAAATTTATATAAGTTATGATCTCAAAATGTAGAAAAATTGTGGCTTATGATAAAGATATAAAATATTAATTTAGTTATGTATGTTGTTACCATTTTTATTAAAAATATTATAAAGTTTATACATTAATATTAATTTAGTTATGTATGGTGGTCATTTGTCGCGATATTTACCATATCGGTCAAATTTATCGTTTGGTCAAAATCGATCAAAATCGAGCTTGGCGGTCAAAATCGGCCTAAGCGACCGACCGACCATGGCTATGGCGCAGCGGGGTCAACAACCAGTGGCAATCGCCGAAGCGATTTTACAATTAGGTTGGTCAAGTAATAAAGCGAGAACGACAGCCTTTTCTTTACGTGAGAGGAAGCACTATCTCCCTGACAAGGCTGACCCGAGGCGCTGCAGAAAGGATAAAAATCTCCATACCGCTAGACCAATTGTTTACTACCAGTTGGAATTGTTTAGTTTATTATATTACCCTTAATCAATGAAAATAATTGAAAGGAAACGAATAAATTAATTAATTGTCAAAATCGTTTTTAGACACTCCCCTACTAAATAAACCAAAACAATTTCTATACCTTGATTGTCGTGTTGCTTTTTCTTGTATTTCACAAAAGATAAATACTTTAATTAATTATTAAAGTGGGACCCTAACATAATCAAAGTCTTGCAACTCATAAATAAATGTTTTTCTCTTTCCTTGTAATTATATTATACGTTGCATTAATTTGTGTAAAAGTAGTGATTAGCGTCACAATTGGCGTTATTAATTTATAATTAACAAACATCACATCTGATTAAGCGAGATCGATGGTAGTTTTGAAGAGAGAATTATGAAATCAGTATGCTACGTCGATGAATCGTTAAAGACAAAATTAAAGCATAAGTTAGTCATCTAAATCATTTTCCTTTGTGTAAACATATTAATAACGTAAAAGGCCTCAAAACCGGTTTAAAATCTTTAAATTCGTTGATAAAATTTACCCAAAAAAAATTGTAATCTGTAAAAATCGAGACGATTTTTTTACGGCAAAAGAATGCGTCTGCACGCCAAAACTTTTAACTTAGCATATGACATGTGTATTAGCATTTATTATTTTTAATAGTATTGTTTTTCTGAAAAATAGTATAATTTTCGTCAAATCTTTAAATCATCGTAACTTTTTTGTTATAAATTCGTTTTAGCGAATAATATATCCACGGAAAAGTATTTAAGTAAATTTTCTAATTTTCGAGCTCTTGGTTATCCAACCCGAATCCTATAGTCCAATATATGTAAAAAAAAACATTGTTCAAACAACAACTATTTTCTATAAAAATATCCTATTTTATATAATAAATTTAATTATAAAAATAAATAGACATGTATAAAAAAAATAGTTAATAAAGATAAGTAATGATTAGTTAATAATAACTTAAAAAATAGTAAAAAAAGTAAATAAGTCAATGATATAATTGTATGTAACTTTTATTGGAAAAAGAAAAACACACATAATAATTAGTGTAATGATCTTGGTGTATTTAGACTAACGGTACTACTAAATAAACCAAAACAATTTCTAAACTTTGATTGTAGTGTTGTTTTTTCTTGTATTTCACAAAAGATAAATACTTTAATTAATTATTAAAGTGAGACCCTAACATAATCAAAGTCTTGCAACTCATAAATAAATGTTTTTCTCTTTCCTTGTAATTATATTATACGTTGCATTAATTTGTGTAAGAGTAGTGATTGACATGACTAATTTTATGCCTAACAAACATCACCATACAATTGTCAAGTCAATGATATAATTGTACGTAACTTTTATTGGAAAAAGAAAAACACACATAATAATTAGTGTAATGATCTTGGTGTATTTAGACTAACCCATTTTTAAGTCTACTAAGCTATTAGCAGCACAAAAAATTTAATCACGTGTTCTCACTTAGAGGGCACGGTGAGGCATGTTATTTGCTCGCCATTCGTCCTTATGGTTTCTTTTACCGCCAAAACCTTACCACCAAACATGTCGTTTCTTCTTAACCGCCTTCGCCATTCAAATGGTGGTTAATTCGTCTTCTTTAGCAAGTTTGTGAGTTTTTTTGTTTTTAGTTTTTGTTTTTTGTATTGTGAGTGAGTGGGGTATTTTTAGTGGGGTATTTTGTGGGACCTAATAATATGTTATTGGTGTGTTATGAGGGAGGGGTGTTTTAGTTATTGGTGTGTCATTGGGAGGAGATGATGTGACGCTGATGTGGCATACCAATAACGTGTTATTAAACGTAACGTCACCTTGCACTCTTATACTTGTTAACTACTTCAAAAAACTCGATCTCAATTACTTGAAGAAAAAATCGACTTCTTTTTTTAACATTTATTGTAGCTATTGAAAACTAGCTAATAGGTGCATAATGCAAGTGAAATTGTTGTCTATTTGGCATTAGTATCGGCATAAGGCTGCGGTAGAACCCACCAACGTGAAAGTCAGTGTCGTATTATTGTTTATTAACTATGTACTCTTTAATCATTCAGTTAATAATATTTATTTCGTTACTTCTCAGTTAATACTCTTTATTACTGTTTTTAATGAAAGGAAAGACTTAGCGCCAGCCAATAATAATTTGTGTAAATGATATACTCTGTCGTTGTGTGAATTGCCAGATGATTCTATAATGAAATAAAGTGGTTTTGAAGGCACATGCAAAAACCAAATGTCGAAAAGTTTAATGCATGCCTCGAAAATGAAAAATTTATATATATGAAAAGTCGTTTAGTGAATTCTAAACAATAATAAAAATAAAAGCAATAATATGAACCACTTTTAAAACCATCCACGACACACATGAAATATTGAGTCATTTTAACCATATTAGATTATTAGGCTTTTGGGATTGTTTTCTTAAATATTGGGTTGAAACTGTCTTTTTTGAAACTAGCTAGGAGAAAAACTAAAGAACTAAAATAAAAAGTGGTAAAACTCAGAACTATAAGGTTCAAAAGTGTAAATAACACATATATGTCATCTTCTTCACCCGCTTGTCACATCTTCATCTCCTCTGTTTTTGAAAAGTTCTGTAAATCACTAAAACTAATTAAATTTCTTCTTACACTTTGTATGAATTAAAACATCTTAAGTTTTAATCACATTCCTATAAGTTTTATGCTAAAATCGAACTAAATGAACATCAATGGCTATAATAATGGTGCCCCTACAAATTTGGAGGCGCATAGCGTCGACCATCCCAAGACACTTTCAAATCCTACCGTTACATAATCTTTATTCTTTGGTTATAGGGCGGGGTGTTTGTGAAACTGGAGGATGACAACACCAAAGCTTCGAGGATTAATTAAGGTGAGTTTCGACTTAAATAACCAAGTTTTTTAGGGCTTTACTTTGAATATGGATTATGTTAATGATGTTAGTATGTTTGTTGTTTATAAAGTTTAGTTTTTGATTTTTTTTTCGTATTCTTCTATTCTGTAATGAATTGTTAAATGTGATGTGATTTTTGGAGGAATTGGGTATGGATTAATGGTTGGTGATATGTTTCAAAATCAATTTCGATTTGAAAATCAGTTTCAAAATCACCGATTCAAAAATAAACAAAAAACAATTTCGATTTGATTCAACCAGTTTCAAAATCACGGTTATCATCGATATTAAGGTGGCATAGGAATATGTGTTGGATCGGGTAATAAGAGTTTGGATTTTGACTTTGTATGCTGTTTGACCCGCTAAAGAATAGATCACCTTAGTTGACCCATGTCTGAAATTCTTTCTTAACGGGTGTGCTATTATTTGAATTAGAAAAAATGGATTGTTCTAATTTGAGATACAAAAAGCTTGTGAGTTCGGAGTAATCTATACTGTGATGTTTGAATTGTGCATGAGATGTATATGAAGAATATCACGGGTTAGATTTTGAAGGATCTTGCTATGAAGAACATATACAAATGGTAATGAGTAGGAGGTAAACAATATATTAACCTCTTTAATGTTATTTGAGATAAGATGTGTATGGTAATTGTTAAATAATGTGGGTCGTGTTAATCAATTGACAAATTTGACTATACAAGTGACATCTATTAAAGTGAGCAGGAACTATAGTGAACCAACAAATATGCTTTCATCACATGATTCAGATGGTTAAACAAATGCTTTAACTAAAGAAATTGGTAAACGAGTGGTGCATACATCATCCATATTCCATTTGGTCCAAAATACAAATAGATTCCTAAAGAGTCACTATGCCCTCACATCCTTGCTCATATCTTCCTTTACAATAATAGTGTTTGAATGGCACTCATGTTTATTGTAATCTTTTGTATTATGAGATTTAACAAATTAAAAGAATAAGAGGCTAAAAGAAAGAATTGAATGTAGAAAAGCTAAAGAGATTTTATTGAGAATGGAGATGTGGGAGACGCAAAAGTAGACCATGAACTCACGCTGATTCTGTGAAGTCTGTTAGTGGCGATTCATCACTTTAGGCACAAATCAAGTTGAGAATATTGAACCAAATAATTTTATTGTTCTTTGTTTGTGTAAAATTGCACAAAAGGACCTACGAACCAAATAATTTTGTGCTGATTCTGTGAAGTCTGTTATTTGATGTATAGTTCCAAATAATTTTATTGTTCTTTGTTTGTGTAAGATTGCAGCTGAAACTGAACCAATAAAAGAAGCCGCAACTAAACCACCTCCAATTGGACCCAAGAGAGAAGCTAAGGTAAATGGTTAATATTTGTAATTTAAAGGTGTATTTGGGAATCTGATTTCAAACCACTATTGCTTATTTGTATGAACAAATAAGCAGATACAATGAGCTTAAAGACCACAAATTGCTTTTAAGCACTTCTTCCAAACACACCTTAAACTAACTTGGCACACAAGCTCTTGAATAAGCCTATCCTAAAATAATAAGCTAAAAGGACCTAAGGATGATTAAATTAAGCTACTGGTAGTACTAAATGCTTCTTAAGATCTGATTAAGCTACAAAGAAACACAAATAACCACTAAGAGTCTGTTGTGAGAACAACAGCTATGGGGCAGTTTCAAGGTGAATTTTAAGCTACCACATAAGCTCTAATTCCCTAAACAAGCTAAAATAGATCAATATTGATGACCAAAGAGATTGAAAAGCCAAAATTCCAAGGCTAAAGAGCTTTTATTAGCTTATTAAAGATCTGATAATGAGGGTGCTTAAGCACTTTTTTTTTGGTTTTTTTTAATATAGCTTACGTGGATTTTGATATTTTTGATTCATGATATGGAGTTATTAATGTGTAAATAGCTACCCTCACCATTTCTATCCATTGTCCCGATAGACACTTAAAAGACTAATAAGAATGGTAAAGGCATATACTTTCTGGATGACAAGAGTATTAGGACAAGTGAAGAATCCAATTATATCGAACATATTTCCTAAAATATTTGTCTTTTTTTATGGCCAAGCATCATAATACAGTTTACTTCTCTGATAGGTATCATGCAAGAAAACCCTACTCAACAAGCTTTTAAAGTCTACTGAGGAATAAAGGAGCTACAGGAGAAGTAAAGATCATCATGCGTAAAAAGGTACTATAATTTTCTTATGTACTTTATATATTCATTCATTTATAACCAGAAAAATATGTAGTAGATTAATTGTTGGAAGATTACAAGCATTTTATTTGGTGATGAAACGAGTCAAACAGGTTAACTTTGTATTAAATGAATTTTGGTTGGGAATAATTAACTACAATTTAAATTGGATAACATCGAATTTTTACATATTGTTTTGTTATTGTTAATTGCTTTATTGTGTTACTTACGATTTGAATAATAGAAATAGATTTGAGATTAATCGATAGTATTTGACCTCCGATAACATCGAATTTATAGCTTATTGGTTTGTTATTTCTAATTATTGATTAGTGTTGGTGTTTCGTACCGATGAAAATGATTTTTAGAATAATCATTTGTTGTTTAAACTATGAAAAATGGCAATTGTAGCTTAATGGTTGTTACTTGATTTGCGATATTTTAATGAGATTGGGGACAAGAGAAGGCGAGAAAGACGAAGCAACGACGGCCTTTGATGCTACTTTTAAGAACGTTGAGAAGACGTGAGAGTTTGCTGCTTTGTCGGTTAGCGACGGACAATTCAAATGGCCGTAAAGTGAACCATGGTGGAGCTCAGGTTACGGTGAAGGTTTCACTTGGGGTGTGGGTTGGAGGGTGTGATCAGAAAGGGGTTTGTAAGAATAATCATTTGCTGTTTAAACTATGAAAAATGGCAATTGTAGCTTAATGGTTGTTAATTGATTTGCTGATATTTTAACAGTATTGGGGACAAGAGAAGCTGAGAAAGATGAAGCAACGGCGGCCTTTGATGCTACTTTTAAGAACGTTCAGAAGACGTGAGAGTTTGTTGCTTTGTCGGTTAGTGACGAACTATTCAAATGGCCGTAAAGTTACGAATGGTGGAGCTCAGGTTACGGTGAAGGTTTCACCTGGGGTGTGTGTTGGAGGGTATGACCAGAAAGGGGTTTGTAAGGATATGGTTGATGGGAGTTATGCTGAGTGTTGAGTTTGAAGGGAGGCCAATCATAGGAAGCCCGTTTTGGTTTTTTAACGCATTTATGTCTCATCTTTTGGTCTTTATTGTTTCTACATTGAATTATTTATTAACGGAGATTTTTAATGCATGTATATTTATTTTCATGTTTAGACATTGGATAGCTTTTCCGACTTGATATCGAGGTATTTTTAAATTTTTCATATATTCAATTATACACATGAACATCTTAATGATTAAAATTGATGTGATGATTAAGTGATTGTTCTTTCAATTATTCACATCATTTTTTTATGATATACATATCTGTATATGTAATTGAGTTAGAAGCAAAGATCATCATGTGTAAAAAGGTACTATAATTTTCTTTTGTACTTGATATATTCATTCATTTATAACCATAAAAACATGTAGTTGATTAATTGTTGGAAGATCACAAGCATTTTATTTGGTGATGAAACGGTTCAAACGGGTTAAAGTTGTATTGAATGAAACATGTGTTTGAAAGGTTGAGGATTACTCCGTCGGATAAGCGTTCTTTCTTAAGATTGTCGAGAAAACAATATTCGATATCGATATCTTTACCATGACAATCAACAAAAGCCAAGCGGCAATCGCTTTCTGAAGTTGGTTTGTCTTGCCCATTCTGTGTTCACACATGGACAACCAGACGTTGTCGTATCAAGAGTAAAAAGCAAGCGGGGTTTGAAGGTTGTTGTTTGTGATCGGGATGGTAATCTCTCCAAAACCACAACAAATGTCGTTTATATAGAAGTCTTGAAGGTCTTTGAACAAGGTCACGCCAGATCGTGTATGTATCGTTGGTGTAATCACGTTATATTATATTATAGTTCATTATTTTAATGTTATAAGGTTTGTTAGAACTCAATTGATCATTAAAATCACACATCATTTTATGTTCGAGTCGATTTATTTTAGATTGGAACACGATGGTTGTAAATCGATTGTGACTACACATATTTTAAATTTAACAATTTACGTTATTACTTTTATTATCATCTCATTTATTTATTTCTTTAAAAATAATCCAGGTGTGAGCACGGCCTCAAGCTAGACTCAATAAAATTAAGTGTGAAGATTGCATACTTACTATGACGTTAACTCTAATTTTTAAGTCTACTAAGCTATTAGCAGCACAAAAAATTTAATCACGTGTTCTCACTTATGCTTGTTAACTACTTCAAAAAACTCGATCTCAATTACTTGAAGAAAAAATCGACTTTTTTTTTTAACATTTATTGTAGCTATTGAAAACTAGCTAATAGGTGCATAATGCAAGTGAAATTGTTGTCTATTTGGCATTAGTATCGGCATAAGGCTGCGGTAGAACCCACCAACGTGAAAGTCAGTGTCGTATTATTGTTTATTAACTATGTACTCTTTAATCATTCAGTTAATAATATTTATTTCGTTACTTCTCAGTTAATACTCTTTATTACTGTTTTTAATGAAAGGAAAGACTTAGCGCCAGCCAATAATAATTTGTGTAGGTAGCCAACCTTTTTTTTGAACAGAGAGGTAGCCAACCTATGATGGCCTTATGTAAAAAAAGTTATGTGTACCAATAGCAAATTATCTTGTAGTTATTGATGTGAAAATGACTTGCATGAAATGAACTCGCTTATTTCTCCACAAAATTTAAGAATAACTAATGTAGTGTCAATTTGCATTTATTGTGAAATTAATTACATTTTATTATACAGTGGAGTGTGATAGGTCTTGTAATCTTTATTCTAAAAAGGTATGGTTGTGTTTTTTACACTTTCTTAGAAATTAGGTTATTTTTTTATTTTTTAAAATGCTGAAATATTATTAAGAGGCTCCGAAAAGGAGACCAACGAAAATTTACAATAGCAAGAAAGAAGAAGAAACAAACAACCAAGCTAGAGAAAAGAAAAAGGAAACCGTCTAGAACAATGAAACGCAGCCAAGCTAAACAACATTAAACACATACCAAGGATTCGATATCCAACTTCTCCAATTACAATGGAGAGGCTTGCAACGCGCAAAAGTTCAAAGCTTCGATAACCTTTGAATGGATGGAAAAATATCTTCATTAAGAGTATTGGCACGAGAACCCGAAGGAACATGAACAACCTTATTTCTTCATTTCAAAATCGCCCATACCCACATTGAAAACACTATGTAAGACTGTTGAGATTGGGGCAACCGAGGCTAGTGAAATTCCATAAACTCACGTTTCTTATACAGAACGGGGGAGAAAAAAAGGTTGGTCAAGCTGCCACCAACTCCATAATTTCCTCCATATATGAAGCACTTTATGACAACTAATAAGACTGGGTTCAATCGTTTCATAAGTATAATCACAAAAAAGGGTAGGACTTGAGCCAATATTTACACTCCGCGAAATGAGATTAGCTCTAGAGGGGATCCTATCAATCGATGCATGCCAAACATATACAGTGATATTATGTGGGGACCAACAGTTCCATGCATGATGGAATCCAACACGATGCTCGACTAGAATAATATCTTGAATCTGGGCAGATAACGTCTTGACCTTAAATGATCTTGAAGTGTCTTTAACCCAAACCCAATTATCAATACCATCACTAGACAACGTCGTGTTACCAACAGTTCCATACATTGAAATTAGGTGAAAAGTCAAGTATGACCATTGACTTTAAAAAGTCAATCACTCTAGATACTTTATATCATGGCAAATCATCTTTTTCCTCTTCCACCGCCTACTCTCCACCATGATGCCCACCAGTCTTGGCCGCTACAGGACGAACGGTAGGCCTTAAACCCTTTTTCAAATCCTTTTTCAATCTCTAATTTCCTTAAACTCTTTTTCTCTACAATCCCTTTTTTCACTAATCAAATCCTTTTTCAATCCCTAATTTTCTTAAACCCTTTTTCTATTCAATCCTTTTTTCAAACCCTTATTTTCCATTATTCTAATTCCCCTTACCTGTGGTTTTTGATAGGAGATTCTGATTGGCATGTGGTTAATCGAAAGAACCGTCGTTCGGTGTTTGAGAGATTGAAACCCTCCCAAACACATAAATCAAATGTGGATGATTTGGCGAAGCTTTCCTTGTCCGTGTATGTTGCTAATTTTCCTTCTCACCTTACGGTACGTGAACTTTGGAATATATGTGGTAAGATGGGTACTCTTGCGGATGTCTATATTTCCAAGCGTAAGAATCATTTAGGACAAATGTTTGCTTTTTGTCGCTTTATCAAGGTGTCCAATTCAAAAACCCTTATTGATTCGTTGTCTAATGTATGGATTGGGAAGTTACAACTGCATGCCAATGTGGCTCGGTTCGATAGGAATATGGCTGCAAACCCCTCTCATGTTGGTGCGAAGGTTGATAACGATTTGCAAACTAATAAAACTCAAGTGGGTTATGTTAAGAACATGGGTGCTACTAATACATCATTTGCTGCTGTTTTGAATGCCGGAAGAAGAACCCCTAACACCGCTGTAGATTCATCTCCAGCTATTATACTTGATGATGAGTGTATTATGGATCGTGACCTATCTTGTTCTCTAATGGGGAAGATTAAGGACATCAATGCGTTATCAAATCTTTATGTTATTCTTGCTAATGAAGGTTTTGATAATATTAATCTCACGTATTTAGGTGGTTTTTGGGTTCTTATTGATGTTGGCTCCTTATCCGCTAGAGAGAAATTGATTAAACATGTAGGGGTGGCTTCTTGGTTCATCGAACTCCTTCCTGCTAATAACTTTTTTGTCAGTGAAGATAGATTGGTTTGGATCTCTATAGAAGGACTCCTTATTAAAACGTAGACTAGTAATACGTTTGCTAAAATTGTTTCACCTTGGGGTGTTGTGTCTGATGTTGATGTTGCTGATGATTCGTCCTTGCCTTATAAGAAGTTGTGTGTGGTCACTAAACCTCATACCATAATTCATGATAAGATTAAAGTCATTGTTAAAGGGCAAGTATATCGGATACGTGTCAAGGAACTCAAATCATGGACTCCAGTATTCAGCAATGACTTTAGTGATAATTCCTCTTCTGAAGAGAATTTTGTGGATGAGGAAGCGGAGCATGTAAGTGACTTTGATAAAGCAAGTTGCATGAATGATAATGGCGTGGAGTTAGAGAACCATGGTACTAGTAATGAGCAAAGACCTAACTCAGAAGATCCTTTTGGGATTTATAAGCTTTTGAACAAGAATAAAGATAAGGAAGAATCTAAGGGCGATGATCCAACTTTTCCACTTGGTTTCACGCCAAATGTTGTTGATGAAACTGATGTGGAAAACATGGCAGGTAGTATTAATCAGCTTAACGTTAATTTAGTCAGTAACAAGGATGGTATTTCAAGTGATAAAAGTGGGAGCAACCGGTCTCTCAAACTTAAACCAGGAGGCTCAATACTTGAAGTGATGGAGAGCTTGGTCAAAGTTGGTCAAACTATGGGTTACAACATGGAAGGGTGCTTGAAAAATATAGAGGCTATAATCGGTTCCCAAGGAGATTTTCAGGTTTTAAGATGAATTTCTTATCTTTAAACATTCAAGGTCTTGGTCAATCGACCAAGAAAAACTGGATAAAGGGAGTTAAACAAGAAGTACAAAGTCAATTTTGTTGCTATCCAAGAAACTAAATTGGAAAATATTGATCTATTTTCGATTAAAGCTTTATGGGGTAATTTTTCGTATGATTTTGCTTATAGTCCTCCTATCGGGTATTCTGGAGGTCTTTTATGTGTTTGGGACCCGAATATGTTTTCTAAAGATAGTGTGACTATTTCTGATTCTTTCTTGGCTATTCGAGGTACGTGGATACCCTCTTCTACTAAGCTTCTTATTGTTTCAGTTTATGCGCCTCAAGATTTATCCGAAAGGAAAACCCTTTGGGAGTATATTAGTCACATGATCGACCAGTGGGAAGGAGAGAATGTGATTTTAGGAGATTTTAACCAAGTTAGATCAGAGCAAGAAAGATTTGGTACCATTTTTAATGCTTCAGGTGCCAATGCGTTTAATCATTTTATTTTGATGGCTGGTCTTGTTGAACTTCCTCTTGAAGGCTACTCTTATACTTGGACTCTCAAATCAGCATTGAAAATGAGTAAACTTGACAGATTTTTAATATCTGAAGGCCTACTTTCGGTTTTCCCTTTGTTGTTTGCTCGTTGTCTTGATAGGCATCTATCGATCATAGGCCTATTCCTATGCGTGATTTATTTGTTGATTATGGGCCAAATCCTTTTCGTGTATTCAATTCTTGGTTCTCTAAAGATGGGTTTGATCAACTTGTTGAAGACTCGTGGAAAAATTTGACTTTTGTGGAGACTAACAATATTTCTCTTTTGAAGAAAAAGTTCCAAGCTCTTAAGACTTCGATCAAAACATGGTGCAAAGATGATAAGCAACGTTCCAATGCGTCTAGATACTTCATTCAATCTCGGATTTCAGAATTAGATAAATTTATCGATAAAGGAAAGGGTAATGAAGGTCTTGTGAAAGAAAGGACTTCGATTTTAAAAGATCTTCAAGACATCAATGCTCGCTACTCGTTAGACATGGCTCAAAAGGCGAAGATTCGTTGGTCCATTGAAGGAGATGAAAATTCTAAATATTTTCATGGAATTATCAATAAGAAGCGGGCCCATCTTGCTATTCGTGAAGTCCTAGTCGAAGGCGATTATATTGATGAACCCTCAAAAGTGAAAAACGAGTTCCTTATTCACTTTTCTAAATGGTTTTCTAAGCCTACTGGTCCTAGTATCAGCTTTGACTCACAAATGTTTAAGCGTATTTCTTCTGATCAGAATTTGAATCTCGAAAGTAGTGTGACATATGAGGAGATTAAGAGAGCGGTTTGGGATTGTGGTACCAACAAATCCCCTAGTCCTGATGGATTTACGTTTGATTTTATTCGTAGATATTAGAAGATCATTGATCAAGATGTAGTAAATGTTGTTCTCGAATTCTTTGCTTCTAGTAAGTTTCCTTCTGGGTGTAATTCCTCGTTCATTACTCTTATTCCTAAGAAGCAAGATGCTAAGTGTGACAATTGGCAATTTAGGGAGTCTATTTTAGGTAACCGCATTACGTTAAACTAAACCGAGCTTTTGCCTTTAACACTATTTTTATCAACCGTGACTTGATTTTATATCGTCTATTGGTTTTTATGATTTATTTCACTATTGGACGAGTTATCGTGTGAGTTTTACCTCTTTTTAGTAGGCACTATTCGATTCGGCACTAGAAAAACCTAAAACGAGAAATATTGTAACTTTTAGACCGTAACTCGAAAATTGACAAATAAATAGTCAAAACTCATGGAAAAACATAAATAAAGATAATAGAAAGTCGAATGAACGTCGTGGGACACTCGGGGGACAATTGTTGGAATCACTCCTAAACTATAATTCAAGTGTTAGTCATTATTATGTAATAGGTAGCTTATTATGGCCTTTATGTTTGTTATTAGCCTTAAGCTTATGTAGAAGGCCCATGAGCTTAGGCCCAAGCCCATTAAAGAAAGGATGGAAACTAGGAGTGTTGCCCTAGCTTTCCTCCTATAAATACCTTATGTAAACCCTCACTTGAGGGTTGGTTGTTCAAGTTATTTTCTCTCATACACTCTACGCCTAAACCGTCTTTTATATCGTGTGTGTGTGTGAATCTTGTTCAATCGCCTTATCTCTTTCTATATTACTTGTGTTTGTAAAACTAGTGACCTAACAGTGGTATCAATCGCCTAATAGTTGAGTGAACGTATTGTTTGAAGTGAGTTTTGGTCTCACGCTTAACTTGCGTATCCGAAACTTTGGCTTGATCAAAAACATGTTTTTACACTTTTTAATCCAAGATTCTTGTCCTTTCAACGTTATAAGGTGTTAAACTTCTTGCTTTTGGCAAAAGTTTCGAACTTTATGTGTAGATCATTGTTTTCATCTAGTTTTTGTACGAGGGTTTCAACCTACGCATAACTGCTTTTAAGAGCTTTGGATCATCAAGGTTCACACTTTTGTGTCTTTTGGTGTTATTGAAGCTATTTCATCACACAAAACCGGTTTAGAAACATCTTTGGGCATTATCATTTTTACGAGTAATCTACGCGTAGCAAAACCCTAAAACTACGCGTAAGATTATCCTTGGTTTGATATTCGTTTCGTGGTTTACCCGTGTTTTCTTGCTTGGATAAGCCCGAAAATACGTCGACTTTGGATATCTTTTGCCTTGTGATAGTGTAAAGATTATTTGGCAAAACCCTAAACTTACGCATAAGCATAAAGCTTACGCCAGAAATCCTACTTATAAGATTCATCTTACGCCTAAGCATAGTCTTACGCATAAGATAATCCTACGCCTAACTTTCTACGCATAACTTTGTGTCTACGCATAACTTTAGCGTCTTTTCCCTACTTACGCGTAAGCTAAATCTACGCGTAACTCTTTCTTGTTACGCGTAACTTTGGTGTTTTTACGCATAAGTGCTACTTGGCTATTGTGATTTCTACGCCTAAGGATACTTCATCAACAAAGGTTCATTCGACTACAAAGATCCATCAACACAAGTTTTTGGCGGGAAAATTTGAGTAAAATTTATTTTTTAGGGGAGACTAAACGTTCAATTTTTACGCGAGATTCAAATTTTGGTTTAACTGTGAAAATTTTGGTCAAAAATTCAAAATTTTGGGCCTAAATTCAAAATTTTCGGGTAAAATTTGGCGTCAAAATTGTCATATCTCAAATTTCTCTTACAACCTTAGAATTGAATTTTATAGTGAATTTCAAATTTTTGAGAGTCAAAATTTTTCAAAAGTATTTTTGAAGGGAAATTGCAATTCACTATATCGACCTTCTGTGTGCTATATCGACTTTGCACCTTCTTCTCTTTGATTCTTCTGAGGAGCGTTGAAATGAATCTGAACATAAAGATCCATTTGTGGCATTGAAAGAAGGATACATGGCTCGGCTCGCATTGAGCGTCCGACATCATCAAATTCACGATATCCAGCGATCGTGCAAGGTAAAAGAGTTGATGTACATGAAAGGAATGCTCAAATGGACGTTGAGAATGTTGTGATTCGCAATCGCCGGTAATGCGGACAATGAGATTGTAGTATTGAAAAGGGATGATGCAGCAGATCCGGAGAAGATATCATACTTAACTACGACACGAGCCCAACCGTGACGAAGAACAAATGGTTGAGGAAGATATCTTACCCACCTATGACACCGATACGAACGGATGGTCGAGGTACAATCTATCGTTGATCATATTACATTGCAAATGCGACACAACATCTTGAGCAACTGAATTTAGTAATGAAGAGAGGTTGACCGATGTGTTGCACAATGTCCGAACAACTATCTCATGTCTCGAGCCCTTACTTGTTAACAATTCAACCAAACGTCAAATCAAACTCTTGAATCAAATCATTCTTCTCAAAGACAATTTCTCGGTTTCAAAAGATTTTCAAAACTTGAGGCTCATTGCATATCTCTTGAACTTAAAGCGCAAAACAATGTTTTAAACTCGAGCCAAAAGTAAATCTTTGAATGAACAAAGTAATCATGTGGATACATTAGTTAAAGAAAATGAGCATTTAAAGTCTCAACTTCAAGCAAAGGGCTTGCACATGTTGCTTTACAAAACAAAGCGAGAAGATTCAACGACAAGAGTGTGGATACTAATTTTGCAAAGCCAACAATCTTGGGAAATCGTCTCACAACATTTCGAGAAAACAATCGGTAGTTAGAAAACCAAGCGCATTTAAATCGAACGTTCAAAATCTTTAAAACCACGGTTTCCTCCCAAGTTGTTGAGAATAATCATTTGATAAAACCACCACTCCACATTCCCGGCCTAAGAATAATGCTTTACATTAAACTGCTTTTGTTATACATTTCATTAAACCTCAACTTGTGGTCTGCTCTGGTAAATCTAGGATTAGTTCGAACACCGTGTCTAAACCGAGCATTAAAAGTAAAGATTCATATGATTCAAATGACACGACAAGAACCGTGATCTAGAAAAGGCTAGGAAAAGGGCACTTCTTCAAAAGGATGGAATCTTAGGTTCACGACCTAGTGTATCACCTTCGAGTGTATTCTTGAACACTACCGTAGTATCAAACCAAAACCTAAGTTAACTCAACAAGCAGTTAGAAATAAACCCGTTGATCTAAATGTAAACCGTCAGAAACCTAATAGGTGGATCCATATAGACGCTTGAGACTCTTCCCAAAAGAAGTTTCAACATCCCTAGATCTAACCTTAGATGGATACCAACGGGTAGGATTTTCAAAGCTGTTAGTCTTAGGTGGATTCCTACAGCAAGATACTAAGTAGTTGCACCAAAACAAGTGGAATACCAACAACATACATCCCCGAGGCGGGAAAGGAAATCATCAAAATAGCATGTTCGGTGTCAAGAAGATAATTGACACTACATCTTTATGTTTAACATCGGAACCCGTTACACTTGGGGATCCATGTTTTCTCTTCCTTGCCCCTTCTATTTTTCTATGCGGTACAATGACTATGGCTTCTCTTGCAATACTGATGTAGGACCCGTTTCTAACCGTCAAAATATAATGGTCCATCATTGCTCCACCATTGTACTTAATCGTCATGAATTGGAAACATTGCTTGCTCCTCCGGTTAAAGATTACGCCAAAGTCGTGCTTCGGATGTATCGAATGTTTCATTGACAACCGATAATACTCTAATTTCGGATACACCAATCTACAACAACAACCAAATATTCTATAATGAAGATCAAACTGCTTCCAACAACAATGTCACGGTGATGATCAACATAATGAACAGAGATGTTTTATCGGTGATTCTCACGAAATATTTATGGTACTTCACACTTGTTCGATTGCTTGGACATACATGGTTTCTTGTCTCCTCATACATGGTTTCATTGTCTTCAATTCATCATCAACATCGTGGTGTATGATTCGATTCATTGAAAACATCGAGGGAGAGAGTGTGGCGTCCTTGCTTCTTTTGTTTTTCCACGTGCTTCTTTGCGAAAACCCAATGCCTTCTTGAATTTCTTCAATTAGGGAGAAGAAATAAGACGATCTGTGGCTCAAACGTCTCACTTTGGTATTATCGTCTTGATTTCACGGGTGATCTTGTGTGAAGTAACACAAATATGATGTTATAATGCCTCACATACGGTCTTGGTATCGTGTTATTGCATCTTCACAGTGATTAGTATTCCGAAAGACCACAACACTCAGGAGAAAGTCGTTTCATTTCGTCTTTCGTGGTTTGTTTGGTGTGATGCGTCTACATACGTAAGAAGATCTTGTTGATTTCTGGCATGTTACCCTCAAACGGATTTTCCGCAATTAGTCAGATTTACCTTGTGTGGTTTTACGCTCTTCTACAAATTCACGATATCGAAACGTCAAAAGTTAGAGGAAAAGTAGACTTCATCAAAGTTTTAAATACGCTAAAGGCGGATGTCGGTTTGGGGAAGGCGATTCGAAACTTCTTCACTATGGCTTCGAGTACAACGACTTAGAACCCGGTCACAACCGTTTAAACTTCCTCAACCCCCATCATCGGTGAACAAAGCCCCCACTCACTCGTCAACAAATGGAAAGGTTATTTGCTCCATTTGTTCGGTGGCGATATTGATGAGCGTGCTCGGTGTATCCATTGTTTCATTGCTCAACCTAATAATATTCCTATACGATACACCGCTACAACAACTACTATTGAAGATGCACCTACACGGTTGACTCAACACAGCAGTTGAACAAACCGCTTCCAATGATGAACCGGTGATGATATTTCGAATGATGTACCCCACCGCAGATTTTGATCCAAATGCGTTCTTTAACCCGTTTGCTAATGACATCGCCGCACGGATGTCGCGGAATCATCAACAAACCATTTGAATCCTCGAATCGCATAATGTATACCAACATCAACCCTACACATCGATGGCCAAAAGACCATCCTCGGCTAATATTATTGGCAACCCGAATCAACGATCGTTACGAGACAACGTCTTCACACGGATGGTTAACATTGCATTTATGCACTCACCGCTCACCAATCGAGCCTAAAAACATTAAAGACGCAATGACAAAAGACAAGCGGATTGAATCCATGCAAGAAGAACTCAACCAATTCAAGCGTCTTGAAGTATGAGAATCGGTTGAAAGACCAACAGGGTCTACGTCATTGGTCTCAAATGGATTTGGAAAAACAAATTGGATCTTTGAAGGAGCGTAATCCGAAACAAGTCACGTCTAGTTGCTAAGGGTTATCGTCGGGAAGAGGAATAGACTTTGAAGAATCTTTGCTCCGGTTGCTCGTCTTGAGGTCGTTTCGGATATTTCTCGCATTCGCGCTCATATGAATATGACGGTCTTTCAAATGGATGTCAAAACTGCGTTTCTCAACGGACAACCGAAAAGCAGCTTTTGTCACCAACCCGAAGGATTCGTTGATCCGAGTTCCCGAACCATGTCTACAAACCGAACAAAGCTCTTTATGGTCTCAAACAAGCCCCCGGGCATGGTACGATAAGCTATCATCTTTCCTCATTGCTAATAATTTCACCTGTGTTCGGTTGACCAACTCTTTTTATACAATATCACGGGCACATATCTTAATTGTTCAAATTTACGTGGATGACATCATTTTGGGTCTACACATAAAAAGTTTTCAATCGCTTTTGCAAAACTAATGAAGAAAAATTTTGAAATGTCCATGATGGGTGAACTTACATTATTTCTAGGATTACAAGTTCATCAATCACCCGTGGTATTTTCTTGAGTCGATCAAATATTCCTTGAATTGTTAAACAAATTTGGAATGAAAACCTGTGATACTTATGCCACACCAATGACTCATACCAAGCTAGACGATTTACATGGGAAATTAGTTGACCCTACCAAATACCAAGTATTATTGGGTCCTCATGTATCTCATGAACCAGAGACGATATTGTCTTTGCCGTTTATCTATGCTCCGTTATCGATTGCGACCAAGCTGAAACCCACCTCTACGAGGCTAAAGAATCCTCGATACATCAAGGGAACCATTAACTTGGGGATCCGGTATCCGAATAATTCGGTTTTGAACTAATCGCTTTTGATGACGACCACGCAGGATGCTTAGACTCAAGGAAAAGTACTGTGAGCTCTACAATTTCTTGGTGATAAACGGTGTCTTGGCAATCAAAGAAGCGAGATTGTACATATTTGTCATCAACCGAGGCGAGAATATGTAGCCATGTCCGCGTGTTGTGCTCAAGTCATCCGGATGAGAACACATGTAACGCCCGACCCGACAAGGGTAAAGGAATCACAAGTAATGGTGTCATATCAAAGCAAACATAAATATCCAAAAGAAATCTCAACATAAATATTGAAATAATCCAAGTCAAACGACTTCAATACATAGGTCCCAGTGAAAATAAACTCTAAAAGAAATGTCTAAAATATAAAGTCTTAAATGGCATCATAAGATCAAAGCTAAAATCTCTAAGGTAAGTCCACACAAGACTCATCCCAAAGCAATACCGGCTCAATGCTTAGATACCGCCGGAAGAAAAGAAATGCGGTGAGCTTCAAAAGCCCAGTGAGCAGATATACAAGCAAAGCGAATACGAAACAAGAACGAATACGAAATAAAGAGAAAGAAAGATAGTGAAATCATAATCATTTCAAAAGATAAATCGGGATAAAATAATAAGTCTATAGCTAACTACCTCGAGCCCAAACACATATGCCATATCATAATCACATTCATAATCACATAAGGCAACATTTGTAGGGAGACCAACCGAGTTATGAAGGGCGTGCATGCACGACATCAATCATCGATGACATATAGCATATAACATATAATATATAACATATAACGGATCTAGGATGCACCCATACGCCCACAAACATACATTGATAATATAATATAACATGAGCTCATAACAAATAAGCGATAAGGGACGTGGCGTAACTTCACTCTCATCGCCCTAGAGTCATGTCGAAGTGGATTACTGACACGGACATGGAACCCCCATGACTAGTTAATGATTGGCTCGGGTGTCAAACTATCTTAGGTCAAATTAGAATGTCATAACTGACATAGATCATACTTTATCAAATGTTTAATCATGTTTTCAAAATCAAAGGTTTCATATCATATAGTTCAAAATCAAATGTTTTATGATTCAAAAATCAAAGTTCAGATAAGCAACAGCTCAAATAGACACATTAGGGTTCATAGAAAAGGCTTAGGAAATCCTAATACAAAAGCTAACGAAAAGAAAACGTTATAAGAAACCTTTACTGAAAAGGTCAGAATATCTGTACCTTATTCCAAAGCAAACGATCGAAAAGTAGAAACAAGGAAAGCAAAGGATTACTCCTTCTTCACAGAACCTATACACATTAACGGTCGTACATGTTATTTATGATTCCATAATCGTCAAAATGATCTTTTAATATTTATGCGTTCATACTTAATGTATTTAATGATCTTAATACTTTAGGGTTTTATAATTTAAATGAGACTTAAATGTTTTATAAACAATATCGTAAATTAAGGTTCATTATGTCATTTATTAAAGTTTAGGGTTAAATGTGAAAATAGTTTAAACATCATAACTCACACATAAAATAACAATTACTATATTTAGCTTCAAACCCTAATCGACTCTCATTTATGTTCTAGGGTTTACGTTTACATGACCTTTACTCGTTTAATACATGTTTAAAACCCATATGTGGTTCGGTTCAATCTAGGGTTTCGCTAATAAGTTATTACACAAGTCTTAACTCATCTACGTACTTTAAACATTTAAGTTGTCATGTTTTACACCTTAGCCGAATTATACATGGTTCGGTTATAGTTACATATGGTTCGGTCCTTATTTAACTCGACATAGCCATGACCCGATTCAATAATACATATTACGTACATAGCTCTTTAATACTTGTAAGGTTAAATCATTAGGGTTTGCCTTGTTTTGGTTCCATACGGTTCGGTCACACAAAGAAAAAAAAAGAAACACAAGTCGACCAAACGAAACAAATCACAATACAATAACTTAAGGTGCATCAAACGAATACGAGAATATGTTATACCTTGACTTGGTTGAAGCAAAAACTCGACACCAAGGGTGTAAGTATTCGGCCGAATGGAGCAAAGAAAAGAAAAGAGAGGCAAAACAAAACTAGGGTTTCACTTTTGTGATTATGTGTTGTATATATAGTAGTAGTATTTTTGATTTAGGCTTAGGAAGGCTTTGGGTTTTCGGCTTGGCCCAACCGAACACCATCCAAACGCACACCATTGGGCTTCGGCCTTTGATCCATCGAAACAAACAAACACGACCCAAGTTATTTGCGAAACGTCCAATCTTCGTCGTACCAAAATCGATTACGTAATATATTCATTAAGTTTTATTTATTCGCAAGTTAAGTTTTAAATTCGTTAAATGATATAAATGTATTTTACGTATTTTATAAATTTCGATTCCAAGGGTATTTTAGTCTTTAATCAGATTTTAGATTTCCAGGTTTTACAACACAACTCAAAGACTACGGTTACATATTTGACAGAATCCCGATGTACTGCGACAATCTGGAGTGCCATTGCGATCTCGTGCAACCTCGATTCAAGACTAAATCAAAGCACATCGATCTTCGCTATCATTTCATCAAGGACCACGTGGAGCAGTGGTATCGTTGAATTATACCGTGGTGCGAGAATACCAATTGGCGATCTTCTCACCAAAGCCTTGCCTCCCACTAGGTTTAATGAGTTGGTCCACCGGATTGGTATTAGGTGTTTGACTCAAGAGGAATTGGATGACCTCCTAAAGCATGTCTTTAAAACTTGTCAAACACAAAAATCTCTTTTGTAAATAATTTTTTCAAAAACAAAATACAAAAATATAAAACCCGATAAAACAACAAAAATATTCTTCTAATCTAATTTTCTTTCAACATGGCAAGTACATTTCTTCCATCAACACTTTAATCTTTCAAAATTCACATTTTTCCGAACAAGTATTGAGGGAGAAAAGTATCACTTAACTGTTTCAAAACATCCGTGTACTTGCATGTTATCATATCCCTATTGGTTATCTTATCAATGGTGGTAAATTTTCGGTTCACCGACACTCCTCGGACTAAAATTAATAACCTTTCAATATTTCTTAAGTCGAGGGGGAGTGTCGTCAAGTTTCGTTCTTAAAATCTTTGTTTGGTAACCAAAATGGAAGTTAAATGGCTTGGTATGTAAAAGGAAAAGGTGGAGGGACCAAAGCGTCAAAATGTTAAAGTTATTTTAATAAAACACCTCCCACCTAACTTTTTCACTTCACATTTAATACTCTCAACCAAAAGATCCTACGCCTAAGAATCAATTGACAAATCCGTGCTTTTGATTATCATTTTGTAAGTGATTTCGTGTTTACAACATGTTTTAAGCAATGGTTTTGAATTTTCAAAAATCCAACGGTTAAAAGTTGTATAATCTTGTTTTTGTGGTCACGCGTATGTGTTTGATCACATGATCAAGATGTGTGTTTATGGTTAAAAGGATAGTGTCAAACGTTTCTAATACTTCAATGATATCGTTTTAATCATCAAAACTCGCCGTAATCACGAATTGAATGATTTATGAAATTAGGGTTTATGAGTAGTTTGGGTATTTTCAAATGTGAAGGTTCTTGGTCAAAAGGATTGTTGTGTGATACTCATATCATGTTGAATAAAAGGTTTCGTGCTCTATAACCACCCAAAACTCTCATTGATTAAAAATTGGATGTTAGGGTTTAAAGTTCTTGAGTTTGGGTATTTTTGATTCACCACGATTTAGATGTTATAACTCCGTTATTAGACTCTCATAACATCAATGACCTACCATAATTGAATTGGTGCTAATCCTATGGTTAAAACTCTTATCGTAATTCATAACCCTTAGGGTTTGACCTCACGCGTAAGTGTTTCTACGCATAAATGTTTAACAAGCTTTCATGCCATGATTTGATTTTAGAATGAATATATGTGTTAAGATTGATGATATGATGGTTTTATTTCGTGCTTGCTATGCATAAAATTGAGAATCAAGGTTGATTGTTACTCACGCGATAAGGATTACCTTACGGCGTGGCGCTTATCGCGAAGAGAAATCCCACGCGTAACTACTACGCATAAGGTTACGCAATGGGACCACGCGTATCCGTGAAGGATATGCGAACAATGACTCTACGCATAAGGTCTACTCTTCACGAGTAAGCCTTACGCGTAAGGTCTTCTATACGCCATGCGTAAGCCCTACGCATAAGGACCCCTTTTCCTACCCGTAACATTTCTTACGCGTAGTAAGGATCCCACGCATAAGCCCACGCCACGCATATACTTCTTACATTTACGCGTAACTTTGCCAAATCTCGCCTAAGCCTTCATTGACCTTCGTTATGAATTGTTACGTGTACAAACTTGTTAATAAACAAATCATATCATCACGAATCCAATAATGTCACTAATAAACTTAAACGTTTGATATGTTGTGAACTATAAGTGAAAACATAAACTTTAAAACTTAAAGTTAACTAACTCACGAAACATTTCACGACGTCATTGGACTATTGGACAAGGACTCGCACCTAAACGCCGAAGCGATCGGTGAATCTTCGCCTATGCAACCCCTCCTCTACGAACTGCGCTCAACAAAGGTCCCTCCTCGTTCTTCTAAAGATAAACCTCGGGACGATTCCGAGTTACCACCCCGACTCGTAAAACCGGTGATCACTTTGAGTATACGGTGGTGACGATGAAGAGGTCCTGAGCCCCTACAACAACCCACCTCTCGCAAACAAGTTAAGAAACCGAATCCTCATCTAGGCCAAAACAAAAAGAAGAAGGCGCCCATGGGCGATGTCGTATCATGGCTAGATGACGATAAAACAGAGGAATTTGAATGGTTCTCTACACTTGTTAACTCAACTCCTACCCTCAAGAAGGTCAAGATCCGGTGAGCGGTAATACATTGGAGCATGCTAAGATTATGCAAGAAAAGTTCCATGTGAAGAAGATGACGAAATCCGAGTTGAGGCGAATCAAGAATGAAGCTTTTCAAGCGTGGAAAGATAGCTCGAAAGTGCCATCGAGGTTGAATATCACCTTGAAAACATTGCTCGAGCTATGTCTAACAACATGGATTGGCTCAACCCGAAGCAAACGTCGACTTCACTAAGCGGGACAACCCTCCATATTACACCGACCGGTCAAAACCACTACCAACGATCGGCTAACGGATGAACCTAGGATTCCATTCGATATTTCTTCAACAAAGACTTGGAATTTCTTCTACGGTGGCGATGGATCAAGGAAATACGCTACATCTTTGACACTTCCATTTCCTGCAGACCATATACTCAAAGCGCATAGCCATCGAGGCGTGCCAATCACTTGTGTTCGACACTTGTACGGATTCATCATTGGCGGAACGTCAAGAATCTACTACGTGTCGTCGGGTTCGAAGTCTCAACATGCGGTGTTCGATTACTAAGGATATCGTTGCCATCAAACACGTTGCTCTTTCATCTAAGTGGGACTACACTTTCCTAAAGAATATCGTGGTCAAACGACAAGATGAAAAGATTATGCTTTCTCGAGGTCGACTTTGAGAATTTGTCTATCAGCGACATTGAAGACATGTACCTTGCCAAAGCATGTGGTCGCATGAGGCAATTTTCAACCAAGTACAACGTGAATTCATCAAGTCACCGCTCATCTTCATCGACGCATAGTCATCAAGGCGTGTAGAAGATATTCAATGGCGTTGAATCTTATCGGACCGTGTCAACTTCACACCACCTCGCCTAGATCTTCCCGACATCAACCAGCTCTCACAATATATACTCATCAAAGAAACCTTTCGGTAATCGTTTACCATAGTGAACTACAAAGAAATTGCTTAATGGCGTGTAGTGAACTTCACAAGTTTGGGGATCACACTTTGAAGATGGTTAGGGACGGAATGGCATATAGGTTGAAGGACATACGTCACAAGATTGGGTCTCTTAGTGATGGAATTCTCGGGATCGAAGGGATGTGAGGAGAATCATCGAATGATTGATGAAAGGTTGTTTCGAAGGATCGATTCGAACATTGGAAAGCTTTGTTGGTGGTCGACCGGGATCAACGTCACCGCTATCAACGCCTGCTCGCACTCTGGCGACATCACCGCACTTCCGGTACCCCTTGAATTGTTTCCTTCATTATTACATTTGGATGTGTGATTATATATGTCTATGGCTTGTGCACACATAACGATGTACAACCCGTAATTGTCAAGAAAGGACCACGTAGTGCGCTTGATTGCCACAATCCTTATAAAAGGAGCGAAAGCTTCTTACGTTTGAGTAAAACCTATCAAACCTTTCATTTTCAAGGTTTTGCTCAAAAGAATAAGTACTTCCCGTATGTTTTAAAACCTCAACCGCTTATATCACTTGTTGGGGGAGTATTTGAATTAAAACTTTGTTCACAAACTGCTCATAGTGGTCATCTTCCCCAACACTCGAAATGGTCATATTTATTTCAACTTTTCAAAATAACATTTTATATGCCATTTTTGAGGGGAGAAAATTATGTGATAAGAAATATGTTGTGTAAATGCAAATGAATCTTTGTGTAATAGACTTAACCAACGAATTGATTGGTACTAAACTCGTTAGTAACTCGAAAAGACTTGTCTGGACGGGTAATAATTTCAAGCTAGTTCGCTAGTAATGTAAACGTGTCTCGAAAGGACTTGTCCGAGTAGAATGTACCATTCGAGAAACTCTTGGTAGACATGAACTCGACGGGTTTGACAACCTTCGAGGTTTGTTTACACCTTCAAGGTAGTTATTAGAGCTAGTTGTCACCTAAAAGTCGACAATGCAACTCTTTAACTATGCAATGTAATCGTGTCTCATGGGGATTGTCTATCTTGAGTGGATCAATTCAAAAAGTACGCTCTTTCCTCATGTGCATATAACCGTTAAAACTCTTAAGCACATGTGGAGGGAGTATTTATGTAAAATCTTATCTCTCACGATGGTTCAAACATGTTTTCATTTACAAACCCTTTGAGAGATTTTCTTGAAAATTGGTTTATGGCAACATAGGTTAGTCATGGAGTGATAAGGTGACTAAGGTTAGGTATAACCGTCCATGATCTGCCAGAGGCGGAGGATCTACCCAAGGACATCACAAATAGTTAGTACTTAGAAGTCCTTAGGTATGATTATAAAAAGGAGAAATGAGAATCGGAGAAAGAAGGAGTTGGAGAATTAAAAGAAATGCAAATAAAGGGTGAAAAGAAATAGCCCTCAAATTATTCAACTTAGGCGATAAGGTTCAATTCATATACTCTTGGCGTCACTTAGTGGCCGGTATTGAAGATTAAAAGTCGTCATGAACCCAAATGGCGCATGCACTAAACCTTCTTAGCCACTCAAGTTTCTCTCTACGAAGCTTGTTTCATTTTCACAGGAACCCTACGTAAACTATTGGCTTTCTTAGAGATCGTGGTATTGAAGAAGGAGACCTCTCCCTAGTCTCCGCTCGGGAAAACCAAAACGCACTATTGAGTCTAGAGCCACGAGATTCATCAAAAGATCTCTTAGGTACACTTGACATCTCATCACTTGTTGATCAACAAATAAGATCATCGGTGGTTCATATCGAGTCCTTCACGGATCTTAGCAACTGTCGAGAACATTTATGAGAGGTTCACAACTGTGATCCTCGGTGATTGAATGGAAACTCCTACCGTGGTCAACATCAAGCGACCTTGACAAAGAAGTCACTTGGTAACTCCCGTGGATTACGCTTAGTGTGTCTCAAACGGTCTCAGATCGTGAGGTGATGCTTGATTGTACCTCAATGACTCATCTCGAATGTAGATGTTCCGGTACATCGCGTTATCTCACTTGTGGGACTCCAGTTCAGAGCGGCCTTTGTAAGAATTAGAGTTGTGTTTTCACACTATGTCGTTAACACTCTCAAGTTCAAACTTGTAAGCGCGGAATCCGCTTATTACTAACCGCTTGAAATGTTTTCTTCTTATGGAAGCTCGGAGCGGGATGATCATGCCGATTCTTCTCATGCTCACGCCAACATCATCACTAATGAAAGTTCTATCCAAAAGCAACACAACAATCGTAATGATTCTTGTCAAATCAAAGAATCTACAAAGTTAAAGACTTAAGGAACTTCATCAAGATCGAATTCCAACGTCAAAGAGCGTGTGAGCATGTTGAAGAATGACGTGGAGACAATGTAGCGTGAAGGCACTGAGGCGAGACTTGATGCGAGACAAGAACATACTATCACTTTCATCACAAAGAACAATGATCAAAGAACAAAGTTAAAGATGACGCCAAAGCATAACCGTTCAAAGAAGACAATTTTCTACATTGGGGAGATTGTTCGAATCAAGGCAATTCTTCTCACAAGAAGAAGAATGTCGAAGACGTTAGAGCTACTATTACATCAACGCCTTCACCGTTCATCACCAACACTTGAGGGGAGATTGTTGGAATCACTCCTAAACTATAATTCAAGTGTTAGTCATTATTATGTAATAGGTAGCTTATTATGGCCTTTATGTTTGTTATTAGCCTTAAGCTTATGTAGAAGGCCCATGAGCTTAGGCCCAAGCCCATTAAAGAAAGGATGGAAACTAGGAGTGTTGCCTAGCTTTCCTCCTATAAATACTTTATGTAAACCCTCACTGAGGGTTGGTTGTTCAAGTTATTTTCTCTCATCTGATCTACGCCTAAACCGTCTTTTTATATCATGTGTGTGTGTGAATCTTGTTCAATCGCCTTATCTCTTTCTATATTACTTGTGTTTGTAAAACTAGTGACCTAACAACAATATATGAGCTCGGGAATGGATAAACGGGATAGTTTCCGAAAATTGACGACCCCGACCCCTCCCTTTTTGTTTGGCCGGCCACCCTCCCATCTCCCTCATTTTTTTTATTAGTCCCTCCCTCTAAATATATATATATACCCACTCACCTCCTCACTTCTACTCTTTCATTCTCTCTCTAAAACACACACACTAACACCCTTCTCTCTCTACTTTCTCTCTCTTCCAAATAATTAAAACCCTAACCCTAACCACCCACCACCGCCGCCCCTTTTCGGCCACCCACCGGCGAGTGGTATCTCACCTCCACCACCATCTTGTAGATCTCTCTTTCCTCTTTCCATCCATATATAAAACTCTCACAAAAGCCTTCATTAACACCTCCAAATCTTGAAATTAAGATTCGTAAAATTAGGGTTTTCATCAAATATTGTAGATCGAGCTTGAATAAGGTAAATGGAACATGGGTCATGCTTATTTTGGCCACATGAAGCCATGTATGGCTTGATTTCAATTCGTACATATTGAAAAATTTAGGGCTTTTGGTTTAAACATGGGATTAAATCTAATTAACACTTAAATAAACATGTAGCTAGTGTTTTGGTATCATGTGGTGTATCATATTGTTGGGTTTTTGCATTTTAGGTCTAGTTTCATGTTTTTGTATATAAATAGTTGATGGGTTTGATGTTTGGATAATGATTGGAGGTTGATTGATTGTGTTTGGTTGTATTGGAAGTGTTTTGGGAGGTGTTTGGCTAGGTTTTTGGGGCGTACAAGCCACCATGACCATGATGGGTCATGGGTTGGTGGCGTACGTGACCCACATGGACCTAGGGTCCAGGCCGAGTTGTCGTGGTAGCTTGTTGGTTGATGTTGTTGGTGTTTGGATGAGACGCGTGGAGCTGAAAAGCTTCTAGAGCTTTTTTGGTTCACGTGGTCTTAACCGTGACCGTGGCATGACCATTAGGGTCATAACATTGGTTTCGGGTACATTTGGTTGGTTGATTGGTTGGCGAGATTGATTGGAGTTGATTTGGGATTGAATTGCGTTATTATGACTTTTATTTGGACTTGATATATAAATTGTCAACTTTGAGCAACGTCGGTGTTACTTTGACTTTTTAGTCAATAGTTGACCCCGACAACGCTGTAACATGGAATTTAGTATAGTTTGGATTATTGATTGATTAAAAGCCGAGAAGTCATGACTCGTGCTTGTGGACTCGAAACGAATAACGATATGAAATTAATATTGGAATTTGTGAATATATATATATATATATATATATATATATATATATATATATATATATATATATATATATGAAAATGCTAATAAACTATGAAATATTATTAATAATAAGGTTTTCATACCAAAATATCGATAACAAGACTCATCTTGTTATTTACTATTTTAAATGGAAACTAACGACTAAAAATGGAAATGTTTTGTAATAAATAAGTAATTAATGTTTGAGTACACGTTTATCGATATATGCCAATTATGGGCATTTAATACTAGTTTCAAGTATTTATTTACTTACGTTGTGTGCATGGGTTACGGATAACCTAACATTAATAGTGTTGATCGCGTGGGCAAGCGGACTTATTAGGTTGACAAATCTAATAAGAGCTCCGCTAAATACGCTGGGTAACCTTATTAATGGGTGAATTATCCTTATGACTCTTTAGGATGCGATCGATTTATGGGAAAATAAGTTTTACACGAATAAGTAATTGAGTTTATCGAGTTGACGAATTCGATAAGGTCTACTATTTATTCCGAAACTTATTGGACTATGGAGCTCATGCTTTGAGTCACATATTGGTTGTTTGAGTGCATTCATGGCATCATATTGAGTCGATACACCCACATGAGGATACCAAACACTAGGATTAAACGGTGAAACGAGACATTTTTGGAAATAACGAAATGGAATACATTGGGGTAGATAACATTGATTTTGGGAAATATATATTAAAATTGGTTTACATTAATAGGTTGTGCCGAGTCGATAGTTGTTGTGTCGTGATTACCTATTATATTCTGCTAGTTTTTATTCGTGCGTTGCTTGCTTGAGGTGAGTTTCATAGCCCCACTTTTATCTACGTTTTAACTAAATTGGGGTGAGAATCATGCTACTATTTTTGGACCTTTAAAACTATTTGGATTTGCTTGTGTGCTTGACTGTTTAGTTAGATGTGCGGTAGTCGTTGACTTAGACTAGGGTAGCAATCCTAATTGCTATAACTATTTCCTAGCTAAGAATAGACTTCTACCTCGACCTAGTCCGGGGTTGGCAATTGTTCTAGATTTTGCCACGACAGTGCTGGACTAGAGTCGCGGGGCCTGAGTAATCCCTCGGATGCGGATATGGTTGGTGATCCGTTAGGATCGGTTTGTGAACGATGTTTATCTATCTTAGGTCTTGCATAGCAAATCAACTCCTACTGGTCCACTTTGATTTTATTGAATTTAAACCTATGAACTCACCGGCAGTAGTGACCTTTTAGCATGTTTTTCGTGTATTTAAATGACGCTTGGAATACGTGTTCGTGGAAGCTTGGCAAGTAGGCATGGTTCAAGGATCATATTTGACTACGATAAATTATGGGGACCTATTTTATTAAATCATGCTTGGGCCTAATATTTATACTTTTGGATTAATGTTTTGAATATTTAAATTTGGGATTGGTTTTGAATGAAATGACTATCTTGTTTGCTATACTTGTGTGAGATACCAATCCAATCGTAACGCCCCGAAAAATTTATTAAGTCTTCCGCTGTACCGAGATTTGGGGGTGTTACACTAAGGTGGTTAAAGATTTTCGTCCTATAAGTTTGATTGGTAGCATTTACAAAATCATTGCTAAGATCATGGCTAACCGTTTAAGCCTTGTTATTTCGGATCTCATTAGTGATGTTCAATCTGCTTTTGTCTCCAATCGACAAATTTTAGATAGTCCATTCATTCTTAACGAGCTTATATCGTGGTGTAAATACAATAAAACCAAAGCCATGATCTTTAAGGTTGACTTTGAAAAAGCTTTTGACTCGGTAAGATGGGATTATTTGGATGATATTCTAAATAAATTCGGTTTTGGAGCTAAATGGAGTGGTTGGGTTCAAGGGTGTCTTAATTCTGCCATGGGGTATATTCTTGTTAATGGTTGCCCGACTTCAGAATTTGAATTCCATAAAGGATTGAAGCAGGGAGATCCCTTATCTCCTTTTCTTTTTATTTTGGTTATGGAAAGATTGCATCTCTCGTTCAATAATATATTGAATGCAGGCTTATTTAAGGGCATCCGCATAGATAACTCTTTGACCTTGTCTCATTTATTCTACGCCGACGATACTGTTTTCATTGGCAAATGGGATAAGTCGAATTTTATTACTATTGTCCATGTTCTTAAATGTTTTTTCTTGGCTTCGAGTCTCAAGAAGAATATTCATAAGAGTAAACTTATGGGTATTGGTATTCCTCAAGAGGAAGTTAATATGACAGCCAATCTCATTGGATGTTCTACTTTTACCACGCCCTTCAGTTATCTCGGTGTTAAGGTGGGTCCACATTGTTCCAGAAGTAGTTCTTGGGATGAGGCGCTTGATAAAATTTCCTCTCGTTTATCAAAATGGAAAATTAAAACCCTTTCCATAGGTGAACGCCTTACTCTAATAAAATCGGTTCTTAGCTCCTTACCTTTATATCATATGTCGATTTATAAAGTCCCCATGGGTGTTCTAAATAGAATGGAATCCATACGTAGGAGGTTCTTCAATGGTGCTGATAATAATGAGAGAAAACTTTCTATGATTGGGTGGCAGAAAATTTTGGCTCTGAAAAATAAAGGAGGGCTTGGTGTGTCTAGCTTCTTTGCCCCAAACCGAGCGCTCCTGTTCAAATGGATCTGGAGGTTCATCTCCCATGGCTCGTCCTTATGGTCTCGTTTCATTAAAGCTGTGTACGGCGATCGTGGCGCTCTTGATAATCTAGGTTCTGTTTCTCGTCATTCTCTTTGGATTAATATCATTCGAGAACTTGGATATTTATCGCTTAAAGGTATTAATTTACAATCTCATATGAAGAAGAAAGTGGGTAATGGTGATCATACATCTTTTTGGGAAGAACCTTGGCTTACTAAATTGCCTTTGAGGTACGTGTTCTTTAGGTTGTATGCTTTGGAATGTGACAAGCAAGCTACTGTTGCTATCAAACTTAGAGATGGTTCTCTAATTAATTCTTTTCGAAGAGCCCCACGTGGAGGTAGTGAAGAAGAGCAGCTCCTCCACCTTGTTGATCAAGTTGCGGCCATTATCCTTTCCAACTCAAATGACATATGGATTTGGTCACTTGATTCATCGAGTGAGTTATCTGTTAAATCGGCTCGCTCTTACATAGACGATACCTTATTGCCTATGGTAGGTGCCCCTACTAGATGGGTGAAAGTTGTCCCGATAAAGATCAATATATTTGCATGGAAAGTGTGTTTGGATAAGCTGCCTACGAGGTTAAACTTGTCTCTCCGTGGGATAGATATTCCGTCTATTATTTTTCCCATTTGTAGTTCCGCTGGAGAGTCAGGTTCTCACCTTTTGTTTTCGTGCAACATGGATTGTGTTCTCCTTCGTAAAGTTGGCCGATAGTGGGATTTGGATTTTCTAATGTAACATCCCCAATTTCGTGATACGCAATGAATTCAAACCGGTGTTACTTCATGGCAACAAATATAACAATAGAAAACGAACTCTAATGGAGTCGTTTAAAAGATTTATCATTCAATTTATATAAGGAAAAATTAGTCAAATAGACCGCATACCGAGGCTTATCACTTTCCGAACCACGCACTTTTCTTAGAATGAAAATGGACTAGTTGCCACCGATTTCTCGGTATCCAACCATGGGGTACCATGTGTCCGACAAAGGTATGACCAAGTACGATTTTGATATTATATGTCATGTATTGTAAGGTATTGTTTTTGGGCAACCAAACCAGATTTCGGGCAACTATATAATATTGGGCAACTTGTATTTATACACGAGGATAATATGGTCATTTTACTTGGTTGTATTATAAAACTAATAATAATAACGACACAACATCACGCAGCGTACACACACAATCGACATCTTCTTGTACAATTTCTAACGACTTCTACAATTAAACGTCTTCTCTACATCACGCGCACACACTCACAAACCACATCTTATTCACAAAACCTCTAAACCCTAATTAATTTTACGCTATAATTCCATATGACAAAATTAAAGTTGTACAATTGTAAAATCGCATTAGTTCTACATTGAAGTTCTTTGCGGATATTAAACTCTGTTTGTCAAAGAATGAAAACCGCGAAGGTTGTTCGTGCAAATAGTATTTGGTCCATGGTTGGATATAAAGTCGTATGAGAATGATTGCCTATTGATGCATTATGTTTTGCAACACCGGTATATGTTTCTAACATCTCCGATTCCCTCCACTAAAATTCCAAATTGGTGATCATTCGTTAAGGTTTGGCGAAAAGAATTTTGTCCGATAATGAGGTTTCGATTTGGCAAAGTTTCAAACCTATTAAACCATCTAGCGCATTTTTCGATCGTGTATTTCTGAAAAAGAGTAATGGTATAACAAATGTACATGCAATTGATCTTTTGGAACTTGTTAATGACCAAAAAGGATGGGAAAAGGTGGTTATCTCTTTCGATGAGGATCTTTGTTAGGTGTGTCTCATGGTAGTCAGAGAGTTGGTGTTTATGGGAAAAGAAGACAGAATTGCATCCATAATCACTTATTGTCCTTGGTTGATGATTTTGAAGCATGGAATGTATTTCCTTGGGGTGAATATATGTGGCATAAATTTTATCAAAGGACTTTGTTCATATTCACGTAAAAGATCATCTGTTAAAATTGAAAAAAACCCAAAGTTCAAAGGCTACATACAATCTATACGGGTTCGCTTGGCTTTCAAGTTTTGAATTCTCCGTAGTTTGCTTTTGATTCTATTTTGTTGTGCTATTACTTAATCATTTCAAAAGTACCTAAAATTAATGTTGTTGTTTTATTGTTATGAAATCATGGTGTTTTGTTCTGTATACAAGTGCCTAATATAAAAGTTACCCGTAATTTATATAACAAAAATGTTATAACACATTTTAGTTTGTGATTTATTATTTAAATTGTAACCATAAAGGTCTTGTTTCATCCTAAACATGTGACCTTTACTTTGGTAAACCTTGAAACATTTTCAAAAATGATAGCTGCATAAGTACACGTTTTAAAGATGACAGTTGTGGCTATTACAGATTTGGATTTTGGAGACTTATCCTAAAAGCTCACGTTGGTGGGTGAAAGACAATAAGATCATTCCACGTGGTCTTGCTTGGTCGACTTTCAAAGTTTCAGAACTGGATGTTGTAACCTCTTTGGACCGGTATGCATCACACGCCTTCTTACATTCTTGAACCCACTAACTTGTACCGAATTTGTTCATGATATTTGAGTAATTTCAATTTTTTTGTGTTTTTAATTATTTTGTTGTTGTTAGGATTCAACTCCATTGTTGAACTTTCAGAACACGTTGAAATGAAGCAACCGTGGTGTATTTCAGTGCCCAATTTATAGATGGTTTGTTTGTTCCGGACACAACCGATGGTTACAAGACTGCAGAGCATTCGAATGAATTCGCGGACGATTTCAATTTAAACTTGTGCATGGACGATTTCAATTTAAATGTTGCATTAACCGAACTACTCATTAGATGGGGTCTATTTCGTGAGTTACCGTGTGTAACGGGATAAGGTTTGTAACATATTGATTTCACATACACATCAAATCACTAACATATTAGGCGACAAGATGAGTTCTAGAGAGAGAAAGTTAGAGGTTTGGGAACATTTGTGAGAGAAAGAAAATCTTATTATGAGCTCCAACTCTACCTTGGGAGGTAGAGAGTATTTATAGTCTTACAATAAAACGCCACCGACGGGTCGTGGATCGTGCATACAGCTGGTAAAGACCGTCCGTCCTCCACGGTGTTACTTAACTAAATACTACTTAACATTAAATAACTACGACTACGAGCTTTCTAACGAATACATATACTTGAGGTGACCGACACTTTAACTCATGGATTTTCCAAATCCTAACAATCTCCCCCTATGGAGGTCACCTCAAACACACATTAAAATTACATAGAATACAAACAGATATTTCATTGAGATAGTTCTTGAATTCTTGTTCATGTTGTTTGTTCAGTAGCTCGTAGTCTTTGATTCTTCATTATTGCATGTTTGGATAATCCGAGTGGAGGTCTTTAATCGATCCACATGATATCGAGTTTTGAGCCAACTTTGAGATCATCACCACAGAAATATCGACTCATCCATTGTGGTGTTGGTATTATGTGATGTTGTGACATTTGGACCGACATGCTCACATTCGGATCATGATATATTCTTATCGAGTAGCGGAAGCTTTTCGTTGATTCATGATATTGGCATAAGAAGAAGCATGGAGTGATAATATCGTAGTCATTGATGCACTAATCATGATTTCTTTGGAAATGAATGTGTTGTGTGAGCATGCGGCTATGGATTGACCGCTCCATTTCGATCACCGCAAGCGTAGGGTGTTCCCGCATAAAACAGCTTAGCAATAAAGCGCACAAGAGTGTCTTTGATCACTTTTGTTGAATTGAGGTACACGCCCACGGTTCCCCGCTGATCAATACAAGTATCGCTGTGATCGTATAATTCAAGAATTTCCTTGATGTGGTTTCGCAGTGGTCTAGCCGTTCTCAAACCGAACGCCTCAAAGAAGACAACACGGAGTGAGTGAACCAAAGAATTGAGATTCACCGATTGATGAAAAGAGATTTGAAAACAATCGTATCGCTTCAATAGAAATTGTTTTTGCAATACAACGAAGGTTTTGATGAAAATCAATTATCAATCATAAACACCTTTTATTTTGAAATATAAGTACACAATCGATGTGCTAAAGAAAAGAGTTTTAAGCACAATGACCGGTTTTTCAAAGGTATCCGCCAATCCATAACTCGAACTGTGATTGATTCAAAAGATTGAATCGCCCATTGTTTCGCTCGCTTGTCACATGGTTGATCTATTGGGTAGATCTCACATGCCACCCACCAGAGCTTGTTTGATGTTGGCTCGTAAGGCTTTCCATCTTCATTGTGAATATGTTTGCATATCACTCGGATGTTCCGCAATACCACAAGGATAATGCGAGGACTCATAAGATGTAATCTCTTCCACATTGTGTGAAACAGAGAGTCTTCATTGAAAGTGTCCTAATGAGATTTATTGATGATCTCGTGGCTCTAGACTCAATTGTGCATATTTGGTTCCTATGCCGAGACTAGGGAGAGGGTCTCCTCTTCAATATCAACAAACTCTAAGAGAAAGTCGATAGATAATGTCGGCCCCGTGAGAATGAAACAAGTCCTTTTAAGAGGAACTTGAGTAGCTTGGGAAGTTAGTGCAAGCGCCACCGGGTCCATGACGCCTTGTCTTCAATACCGATGTTACCTTGGTAACCACAAGTAGCATATGAATTGAACCCGGTTTCGCCCTAAGGTTGAATAAATGGAGGGCTATTTCTTTTCACCCTTTTCACATTCAATTCTTTTTCATTCTTCAACCCTTCAAGCTTACCGAAACTTCATTACTAGAACCTTGTTGGGTTTATTCCAAGATTAGCTCGCCAAATCCGCACTCTTCCCATATCTCATTTTTCTCCTTTTTTCAATATACCTAAGGACTCTACACTATCAAGTGGTTTTGTCCTCGGTAGATCCCTCCGGCTCAAGCGGATCATCGACCTCAACCTAACCTTATCATCCTTATATCACCATGCATAAAGTAAAGTTGGTCGGTCTTTTGATATAGTTCTTCCGCCTTGAAACCAATTGAAAACCATTTGAAAATCAATCAAGATACTTGTGATATAAAATCAAAGTATTTTGTATCTTAATTGTTTTGATATTTTAGAAATGCCCCCTCAACATATGCATAAAATTCCAAAATTGTTTAGCACATGGAGGCAAGAGATCTTTGAAATCGTTAGATTAAGAATGAAAGGTCCAATCTTTTGATTAACATTTTCTAAAATGATCATCATCACTTCCCAATCAATTTGAGTAGATAAAACATTTTGAGGAAGGATGAGGTTTTCAAAGTTTGCTCCCCTCAATATGTGCCTCAAGTTTGAAAGAGTTTTGCACATATTGAGGAACCCGCACTTAGAGACAATTCAATCACGCTTCAATAATTTAAGGTTTAAAGTAGATGCTCCCCTCAACATGTGCATGGAAAATTTGAAATCGTTTGTCACATGCGGGAGGAAAACTTGCTAAACACTTATGAACCCATTTATCGAATTATCGCTTAAACCAATTTAAATCACAAATTCTCCCCGATCACAATTATCAAATCATTTGAGATTTGTGATCTCAGAGATTTAAATTGATTTTGAAAGCTTTTAAGGAGAATTGTGACCGATTATGAAAAAGTTTTAATCGATAAGGATCGGATTTTGAGACTTTAAACCCATAGATTAAACATGCATGATTATCTTTTGAAAACAATTGTATGACAAATAACCTTTTGATTTAATTGAAATTATTCTCCCCTCAATCAATGACATCGCTTGTTGATTGAGAGATAGATAGTTTTGACTAACGTGAAGTCCGGATGATTTTCAAAATAGAGTCCGAGTTATTTTTCAAACCAATTAGTTTTCATTAGATAGTAAGTGATAGTTTTATAGAATCGAGCATGAGATTTGAAACATGAGATAAAGCATGGCTCGTTTTTTCTCGAAAAGCGGGTTATCGCTCGAAATGACAATAAACCATTGTTTCACTTTCTCCCATTTTTTTTTTTTTTTTTTTTTTTATGAACATTGAACAACATCTAAAGTCCCGTGTCATTCTTTGAATGACAAAGACAAAGACCGTAGATATATATCGAATCGAGAAAGATATGACAAAATGACAATATTTTTGAGATTTTTCAAGATTTTCAAATTTTTATGGATTTTTGAAAGTTTTATATTTTTCTATTTGCTTTTGAAGGTTTTGTAATTTTGTATTTTGTTTTTCGAATAAATATTTACAAGAGATAGATGAAGTCAAAAACCTTTACTCCTCTTCTTCCTCTGAAGACGTTTGAGTGTTTCGTTGAAGGCTTTTAAGACCAAGTCGTGGAAGAATAAACTCAAAACGTTCTCTAGGAAGAGCTTTGGTGAAGATGTCTCGCTAATTGGTATTCGACCTCACAAAGTAAAGTTCCACCACACCGCTTTTCAACTTGCTCCTCGATGAAATGATGTCGATGTCGATGTGCTTTGCTCTTGAGTGTTGTACGTTGTTGCATGAGAGAGCAATAACACTTTTATTATCACAAGACAGAGGGATTTTGTTGAATTCAAAGCCATAGTCGATAATGGGATCTCATCCATAGGATTTGAGCACAACAAGATGACATGGCTATGTATTCACCTCAGAGGAAATAGAAGTACTCATTTGCTTCTTTGAAGACCAACTCACAAGCTTATCACCCAAAACCGAGCACCTCCGACGTACTTCGACGCAGTATCTTGACATCCCGCATGATCAAGATCTCGATAGGTCGTTAGTGACATACCGTGTCCTTCGGTACCATAGTCCCATATTGATGGTTCCTTGGAGATACCGAAGACCCGCTTAACCGCTTCAAGGTGCTTTTAGTAGGCTTAGCCCGATATCTAGCACACATGCACACAACGAACAAGATGTTCGGTCTACTAGTTGTGAGGTACATCGTGATCCAATCATACTACGATATTTCGCTTGATCTACCATGATCCCCGAGTGGTCCTCATCCAAATTTTGGTACGCTCAATCATGGGAGTGTCAACGGTGTCACAAGAAACAAATCCAAATTTCTTTAAAATCTCATTTGCATATTTAGATTGATTTATAAAATGCCTCCGGACTTTGTGAAATTTGTAATCCCAAGAAAATGACATTTGTCCCATCATTGACATTTGAAATTTGGAACCCATTTCATTAGAAAACGATCACATTCATTGGGGTCACCGAGGCAAAGATAATATCATCAACATAAATTTGAACGTGAATTAAATGTTTGCTCGACTTTCGGTGAACAACGTCGGATCAATCGCTCCCTTGCTCGAATCCAAGAGATAGAAGAAACTTTGATAGCGATCATACCATGCTCTAGGAGCTTGCTTCAAACCGTAAAGGGCCTTTTTCAAGCGATAGACATGAGTAGGATGCTCGATTCACAAAACCCTCGGGTCGGCCGTAAACCACCTCTTTCAAATCACCATTAAGAAATGCGGTTTTCACATCCATCCGATATACCACCATGTTTTTACTAGCCGATTAGCCAAGAAGATTCTCGATAGCTTCGATACGAGCAACAGAGCAAAAGATTCCTCAAAGTCAATACCTTCTTCTTGACGATATCCTTTAGCCACTAACCTAGCCTTATTTTTCAACACATCACCATGCTCATCAAGCTTCACTTTGAAGATCCACTTTAGAGCAATGATCATAGCACGCCTGGAGTGTACTAATTCCCATACATCTAATCGATCAAACTCATGAATTTCTTCTTGCATGGCATTGAACCAAATTGTCTTCATTCATAGCAGCTTTAACGCCTTTAGGTTCGATCTTAGAGAGTACGGAGTGAAGAAGCACCATAAGGCATCAAGAGTGTTGTTTACGAGTGGATACCGGACGAGAAAGGTTTCAATGATGTTGTCCAATGGGTGATCATGTGTCCATTTTCTAAGGTGTTCATGTGGTTGTTGTTGTGAATCAAGTAGCAGAGTCGATGTCTCCGATGAAGATGGTTCGATGATGATTCAGAGCAAATATATTTTCAAATGGAGCATCTTCGGAGTAGCAAAGGGATTAACTTCATCTTGTGAATCGAAGCAATTCCATGATGTACACTCGGTGATTGAAGGTTTGTTGAAGAGACAGATTGATCGCCAGCAGCGCTTCTCGACTTAATGACATAGAAACCAAGGGTTGACTTCATTGATGTGGATAGAAGCAGCCTCGATGATGGGATTAATAGATCATTAGCGCTGGTTCATAGTGTTCATCAAACATTGGATCAAATAGTTTCTTCAAGTCATCTTTCAAGGAGGTACATAAGGAGTCTTTGGTGAGGAGCCGTAAACAAGAGTAGAACCGATGGGACTACATGATGATGCGGGTCCAGAATCGGGTTGTCCCGAGCCATTGGACCGGTCACCATCGAACGTAACGTGAATTGTTTCCATGATATTTCGGGTTCTTTTGTTGTAGATTCGTATCCCTTTTGTTTGGTGCATATCCTACAAATACTCCAATGTCCGCTTTAGGTTTAAGTTTGCCTAAGTCTTGACCTCATTAGTTGGATAACACAATGCACCAAACACACGAAGGAATGATAAATTAGGTTTTCTATTGTGGACAAGTTCATATGGAGTTTTTCCATGAGCGGTGTGAATTAGGGATCGATTTTGAGTGTAGCATGCAGCGGCAATGGCTTCACCCGTAGAAACATTGGAACCTTTGAGTAAATCAACATTGTTCTTGCGGCTTCCACAAGAGTTCGATTTTGCTCTTTCAACTACACCGCTCGCTGAGGAGTTCTTGGAACACTTCTTTGATGACCGATTCCAACACTTTCATAAAACTCACTAAGTTGTTTATTAACAAACCTCGCCCATTGTCCGCTCGGATGATTCGATAGTTTTGTTAAGTCGAACTCGCACTGCTTGATAAGTTTGATGATGATATCCGGTGTTTCATCCTTTGTCCTTAAGAACTTAACCTGTGAATCGAGAGTAATCATCAACCACAACTAATACATATTTCTTCCCAAAGATATTCTCAGACTCATGGGTCCACATAAGTCCATGTGAATTGTATGAAGAACTTCAGAATCGAGTTTGTAGGCTTGGGTTTGTGGGTATATTTCTTGCTTTTTCCCAATTGGCATGTCGAACAAAGATGATCCTTTTCATACTTTAGTCTAGGTAGACCTACAACTAAGTCCTTTCTCGAGAGATCATTGATGGTGCCAAGTTCAAGTGATTGAGACGACGATGCCATAACCATGACTTTGTTTTCAAGCCTTTGACAACAAGCAAATTGAGAAGACTTCATCATATCTTCGATAGAGATGGTGTATAGATTTGAACCACGAGTTCCTCTTAAAAGTTCCTTACCATCAAGTTCTCTAATGAAACAAGTATGTTTTCGAATGCCACTTCTAGATCGTAATCACGTAATCGACCGACGTAAAATAAGTTATGACCAAGACCTTCTACATAGTATACCCCGGAGATAACACTATCACCGACAACATAATCTCCATAACCCATAATTGCACCAAAATGATCATTCCCGAATCTAACAATCCCGATGAATTTACTCACGAAGTTCATGAGTCGCGACCGTCTCCAAATATATGCTTGGAACAACTGAGTCCGTGTACCACGTAACGATTTGAACGATCCGCAGCTGAACACGCATAAGAATGGATAATCGGATAATTGGGATCCCCATGCAAGAATGGGTTCCATTTGGTTAGTAATGTTGATTGGAACACCCACATCGTAAGTAGACACAATGGAATCATCATAAATAGATGCAAGCTAGTATCCGTATTTGACCTATTCAAAGTATGTTCACTTTTAAGGGAATAGTTCTACCAAGAGGCATCCATTTTCTAGTGGGCATTGTCTTAGCAAATCGAGGCGTAATCGATTAACTTTATGGCCAAAAGGTATCCATTGATAACCTATCTTACTAAATGTTCTTCCCGGGTTTCATTATTTTCTAACTTTCTTTCGCTTTTGCCTTTTAGCCTTCTTAGCTTGATTTTTAACATTACAGCTTTAATCGGGCATTTGACAAAGATTAGACAAATCATTCATACCACATTCAAGATTAGTAATGTAAACCACGCAATCATCATTACATGTTTTGCCAAAAGTAGTAGAATTTGCATTAATTACAAGACGCTTAGAGCTAACACTAGAATCAACACGATTCGCTTTATTCAAATTCTCCCTACGGTGATCTTCTACTTTCTTCCAATGCACATTCTTAGCTTCATGAGGTCCTATCATTCCTTGTATTGCCTTGAGACTTTGACCGCTCGCTTTAATGTCACCGATTACTCCTGTAGAGGAATGGGAACATTAGTTGGTTTTGCTACTTTTGCCTTTCCTGCTTTGATGAGTCGATGTGAACTATTTGACAAGGCACACCGAGGTTCACTTTCTTAATATCGAGGTGCTGGATCCGAGCTACTTGAAGGCATACTAAAGTTCACATTCATAACATTGGGCATTGAATGACTTGCATACTTGGCACTAGGCATAGAACAAGGTATCAAGGGATTGACTTGCTCACCTAAAGTTTTAGGGCATATTGTAATTAAGCATTCTAGAAGTTCTTGAGATCGCTTGGCATATAAGCATGCATGGCCAATTGCATTATCAAGTGGTTTCTCTAACTTATCCTCTTCTACAATCTCACGGAGACATTCTAGGTCGTCCTTAAGGTATGAGAAATATGTTTGAATAGCAAGTTTGTTATTCCTAAGATGAGGAGGAACATATTTCATGCATAAAGCATATTTATTACATCCATGCACCTTTGAAGCACCATTCTCCCATTGGTCATTGGCATTTTCCCTTTACCCGACTCTTTAGATTCTCAATTTCTTTTGCAACGGTTATATGTTCATTATTTTTGTTACGAGTGACTTTTATTGACTCAAATAACTCATTGAAATGACGTTTAACCTTTTCATTTTCTTCTTGAAAACTCTCATTTTCCTTTGTAAAGCATTAACCAAGTTTTGAAGATGAAAGTTTTGAGAATTCGAGAATCTAAAGGAGGAGGCATTTGGGAGCCACCACATTGTTCATTTCACCCTTTAATTGAGAAATTGGGCTTTCAACTTTCTCGATCGTGTTACGATGAGCTTGAATCTGTTCATCACGCTTGTTTAATTCAAAATCGCATCAAACTCGAACATCCGAGGATATCTTGATGTTTGAGGTTTTAACATTTTCTTTGAGATGTTGATATTTTAGTTGTAAATCAAAATGTTCAACTTCTAACTTAGAAAAATGTTTTACCAAATTATCGTGATCATCCTGTTCAATTTTCTCACTTAATTTAGAGTTTTTGATTTCAAGCTCAATGACACGATCATGAGAGACTTTCAAAGCAACAGATAATTCATGAAATTGAGAAGCAGTAATAGAGCAATTAGTGGCGGTGTAGAACACATCTTGAGAGATACATTCAGAAATCAGATTCTCATTTAAGGTATGCAAGTTCTTCCTCTCAATTTCATTATATTTTAATGCTCGCTCATAGTCACTAACCTCAACTATCATTGCATCAAATTCCTTTTCCATTCCTTTAATATCTGAATCCATCCCCTTTTTAAGACTCTCAAATTGATCTTTTAATTGTTTAAAGAAAGGCATGACCTTAGTTAAATAACATTCTTTTGTTTGCTCAAACCCTTTCCCTTCGCTATCCCAGCTGGTGTGATCCTTTTCACAAGTTTTCTCAAAGTCAACAAATAATTGAAAATAACATATTGACCGATTAAGGTCTTGCTTTTAGTGGAAATAGTTCTAGGAACTAAATGCATTGGTGTATTTGGAGGATACACCGTCAGCAGCATTTTCCTAAGGGAGGGTTTGTTTCAACAAGATTTTCAGCTTTTGCTTATCTAAGTCCTTTTTCCGTAACACTTGTTCGTGTGTTAACAAAGTTTGAGGCTTAAACTTGTTTAAGGAAATCCAATTTTCCTTTTTGTAATCATGGGGTTTGACAATGATCTTATTTTCTTTGCACTTGGGATCGTTAAGCTTTTATCCATTTTCTCCCTAGATGCATCATCTAATTTTCTATCTTCCTCGCAATCAATGCAACTAGGTGTCCGTCTTGGTTTAAGAATCTCATTGCCATCATAGATTACATTTTGAGCAGCTTTTGCTATCTTACCATACTCGTGGTTGGATTCCTTTATAATGGGGATACTATGCTTATCACGAGAACTCTATGCTTCGTGATCATGTGAGCAATCAATGGTATTCCCTTGTACATACAACTTATTTTCAAGCTTGTTTTTCAAGGTTTTAGATTAGAAAATCATTCAAAAGTTTTGATTCCTTAGCATCGAATTCTTGCTTAAGCATTTTAACATTTTCTTGAAGTTCTTGTTTTTGCTTAGCGCTTTAGAAAGCTTTTCTTGTAAGGAGTTTAACTCTTGTTTTAATACTTCTTCTCTAAACTTACTTTTTCTAATAGTTGTATGCATTTGGTCATCCATTTCCGCTCACGGGTGGTTAACTCAAACTTAGCACTGCTCATAAATAGCAACACGCTCTTTATAGGCATTCGCCTGAGACTACATAATTATCGTGGATACATGCAAGTGTATTCATCAAAATATAGTCATCATTGATCGCAGAAGATGCATCACTTGGTACAGCCTCACTTTCACTTTGTTTCACATATTGATCATATGGGACGACATTGATATTACCCATATTTTCAATATCCGACTCAATAGTTTCAGTTGATTGTACTTTGTCATGCATCTTTGCACATCAAGATCATCGTATAGTTTTAATACCTCGTAAATAATTTTGTCTTTGGATGGACCACTTGTGGTGATGAAGAGACTTTAGAAGGGACCATTGGAGAAATGCTAGCCATGAAGATTGTTTGTGCAATAGGTTCATCATCAACGTCGAGTCGTATGCATCACAATCACGACTTGAAAGGCATTCGATGATTGTGGCCTATCTCCGAATTGGTCGCTCATCCACATCTCGCATCATATGTCTTGGCATTTCCTCAAGAAGAAACAACAACTCCTCTTCATCCAAAGTCGCACCATTATCCCGAGCTTGCACAAGCAACATCTTATCCTTGAAGTACTCTGCATTCGAGGGCGTTTTGGTGATGTGCGCCTTGCAATATGTCCTCACCACCACGCTTGTAACACTTGATCGGCTTTGCTTGTCCTTGATTTCCAATCCTTCCCGATTCTCGATTTGCCACATATCCTCTACCAACTCCACCTCTTCCTTGTTCATCGCTTTCTTGAACCGGCCGCACCATAACCTTCCCATCTCGACGGTGGCTTGATTGTGTGGATTGAGGTCGCTCGAGGTTGTTGTTGTGTGTGGGAGAGAGTTCATGTTTTGACTAATCATGAGAGCCACTTGATTAATGAAGTTTTCCATGAGTGCATCAGAGATCAACTTGTTTGAACATTGGATCGGGAATGAGTTTGTGATTACCATTACCCATGGGTATGACTTGAGAAGCTTTGGTTGTAATCCCAACATTGGTGTAAAATGTTGTTGAATCATTTGATGAACTTGTTTCTCCTGATTTGATTTGAACCGATTAAGAATCCTTTTTCAAACATGGCATGTCTCTCATTTTCAAGAAGGAAGGCATATAGTTGTTCATAGTTTGTGTTCTTCAGTCCTTTGGTTAGCTTCTTAGAGGTGACAAACTTGTGCCATTCGGGATTCATGTTGTTCACAAATTTTGAGTTCAACTGAATGTTTGGCATGGTCATTTTGATATTCCTCATATCATTAACAAGCTTGTGGAATCTCACGTAATACTCATAGACACTCTCATTTGGTTTCATCTTGAAGTGCTCAAATTCATCATAGAGTTGTGATTCTCTATCTTCCATAGTTAATTCGTAACCCGAGAGAAGCATCTTGACATTATCCCACACCGCCTTGGCTTCGTGTTGTGATTGATAAGCTTGTAGATATCCTTTGGAAGACCTTGAAGTATGATGTTAGAAGCCCCGATATCAAGATCGAATCTCTTTTTCTCCTTATCATTGAGCTCATCATATGTCTTGGTCCGTCTATTCCATAGATCATTGTTCCATCCGCAATTGTATCAATTAAGTCTCTTGTAGTCTCAATCGATAAGGTCCTTCATCAATCGATTTGAGAATGTTGACCCCATTTTCCTTTCCAAGACAAGACAATCTGATTCTTTGAGCCCAAGAGTCGTAGTCGCTTTTGTCATGCATGGGTGGACGAGTATCCGAACCACCGCTTGAACATCCTCAAGCACAAATGGAGATGATTGTAGGTACGTTGGTAGACATGTTTAAAGATTACACGGATTTTATAACTCAATGATTAAACCGGAAATAGATTCTTTCACGGATTTTACTAAATCAAGAGAAAACCGATACCAACAAAAGTCAACCAAGTCGCTAAGAATCCTTGAACCAAGTCGCTAAGAACCAAGTTGCTAAGTATTAAGAAGATAAGTCGCTAAGATCCAAATCGCTAAGAATTTTGACAAGAAATCGCTAAGCACCAAATCGCTAAGAAATCAAGTCGCTAAATAGCAACTCGCTAATGTCCAAATCGCTAACACCAAGTCGCTAAGAAACTTAAAGAACAAGTCGCTATCAAAATTGAAAGCAAGTCGCTACTTACTAAGTCGCACCCGTAGTGGAGAATCCACTAATGTACTGCTTGTCGGCTTGTCTCAAAAGACAAGTCGCTAGGACCAAGTCGCTACCAAAACTCACTACAACTCGCTACCTTTTATCAAGCAAGTCGCTAGGATGAAATTCACTCCGAGAGCCAAGTCGCTACCAAGAAAAACTTTAAAACACACTTTTCAATCCAAAACAAGCTCAACCACAATGATTCAAGCTTACCAAATCAAAACCCAAGCACATACAATGATCCTAAACACAAAAGTACACCCAAAATTCAAACTTTAACACTAGAAATGAACCAAATGATGCAAAACCACTAAACTTTTTCAAACTCAAAACCATCTAAAACCACTAGAAATCCAAGGATATGTAAGAGATGATCTAACCATGGCTCTTGATACCATTTGTAACATATTGATTTCACATACACATCAAATCACTAACATATTAGGTGTACAAGATGAGTTTTAGAGAGAAAGTTAGAGGTTTGGGAACTTTAGTAAGAGAAAGAAAATCTTATTATGAGCTCCAACTCTACCTTGGGAGGTAGAGAGTATTTATAGTCTTACAATAAAACGCCACCGACGGGCCGTGGATCGTGCATACAGCTGGTAAAGACCGTCCGTCCTCCACAAAGTTACTTAACTAAATACTACTTAACATTAAATAACTACGACTACGAGCTTAACGAATACATATACTTGAGGTGACCGACACTTTAACTATCGGATTTTCCAAATCCTAACATTATGAGCAATAGGATTTTTTGGCCTTTGATGTCGGACCTTTTAGTGTAAAAAAAATTAATTAAAAAAAAAAAAACGAACAAAAAAAAACACGAACAAAAAAACAATGAATTGAAACATTAATAAATAAATAATTAAATAACAAAAATAATAATAATAACATTGTGTAAAAAAATTATAATAAGTTGGTTGGAAGATTGAGTGCAAAACTGCTCCAACTGCTAGCTTGCATGGAGAAATCGCTAGTACGAAAACACGCTAGTTAGTTTATCATGAGGATACCATGAAACTTATAAAGGAATTGACGGATAAATGTACTACAATGGAGTCTAAGATCACGGCATACAAAAGAGAAGGTATGATTCGAGATGGAGCATCAGATTATAGCACTTTGGAAGCACCGTCCAAAAAGAAGGTATTGTGTGCGTAAGAAGAAACTTGATGATTTGGATTGTAAATATCAAATTTAGGGAGGATTGTTTGGTTTTTGGTTCTCATGGACTAATTATTCAAAGTATGCATCAAATAGCATCTTTAAAAAGAAACCACGCTAGTGGCAATGGAAGAATCACGATAGATCAAAAGCGGGATAAAGTTTCATGAGTATCAAGTTTGTTAATACGAAGGAAAGTTTATGATTTGCTATCAAGTTTGTTCATGAACTACATGATTATTCATACTTAAAAGATGAGCGACAAATATCAAGTTTGTTCATACTTTAAAAGATGTCGCTTTTAATGTTGCTATCATGAACTACCGATTATTGAGGACCGTAAATGATAGAAATAGGAGGAAATGAAAAGTAAATGTATTACTGCTCAACAACATTCCGTGGCATGGATACCTCGTCCCGCTCGCATAAAACACGGCATGCCATTTTGAAGAAGAATCGAACAAAGTAACTACTAACCATCGCCCCGCTAGCATTCTCGAGGTCGACGTGCACATGTAGTCAACCCATAGGTCTATATGCTACGTGACGAAAGAAATAAAATACCAATTTAAGAAATGGTGAAAATCAAATACTGTGGTAAAAAGAAAATCAATAAGAAAGCCTATATAAACTAACCTCCCCGCTAGCCAACCTTTTCTAAAGGTGGTCTAACAAACTAAGCGGCCGTAAATTGCGGTCTACATGATAATCATCCGACCATGGAAATTTACACGGTGTCTATCGATCACAGAGGAATTCTTCAATCTCATCGACGCATAAAGAGTTTTGACATGAAACCATCTACTTAGATCCTAGAAAATGTGTTCAATGTATTAGTTTGAGAGCATTATTGATAGGCAAGTATATTGACAAGTTCAAAAACTATCGTAATACCTCACCCAAGGTTTCACTGCTTCCTCCAATAGTTGGGTCGCTCATGTTAGGACCGTGTTTTTTATTTTACGCTTAACCGCTCGATTGTTTTTGGCGAAACAGTTCCATGAGAACTCTTGTCGGTGGTAACCGACTTAAAGCCTTTTGAAAATGTGAATTCATAAACGCCGCTTTTTCTTGTTCTCCTCCAACTTCAACATGTCGCCTTCTTCCAACCGCAACCTATTAGCCTCTCCCTTTAAGATGTTGGCCTCAGATTCAACTTCTTCTTCCAATCGAACCTTTCTTCCTCTCGCCAACGCGAATCTCAATTCCTCTAAAAGGAGATACTCTCGGAACAGACTAGCCGATGACATTTGTATATAACACCATACAACTAAATGCAAAGAAGAAATATTAACTCGAGCAACGCCCACGCCGATCTTGCAAGTCGATCGCTTTGACATAAATGTTAAGTGAATCGAAAAGGCACCTTGTGTTTGGAAAATGTGACTCAAAATCAAGTTTGTCCTCAAAAAATATGCATGAAATTTCTAAAATAAACAATGGCGCGAGAAATAACTATAGATTAGTTGAAAGGAATACCAAGACCACCCGCCTGGCTATGCAAGAATCAAGGTCTAAGTGTTAGGAAATCTTGCAGTGATGTTAAAAAGTGAATCTACTATTCTTATATTATAATGAATATAAAGAGAACTCGAATAATACACTCAAGTTTAAAAACTTGGCATTCTGACGGAAATTACATGATCCTTAGGATTTTTGTTCGAACTACTTCCACTTTGCATTGTTTTGAATTTACTTTCAAACCGCCAGACGTTGTTGACTTTTCCACCTCGAAAAGTAGGTATCAACAAGGTCATGGCTGGTCCCGACCGCATCCGGAACGTAGTCATTGAAAAATCTTGGCTATCTATCCACCATGCACATTGGAACTCATGTATAGTAGGTCTGGATCAAGAATTGTAGTTGAATCCTAAAGTTCAAGAATGGTTAAAAATATATGGTTTAGTTAATTACTTTGAGATACATACGACAACATTTTATAAGGGATTCGTAATTAAAGTCATAAACCGCTAGTTTCGGGCAATCATCGAAATAATATTTCCACCGCTAGCTAGCTTGAAAACACCGCTAGTTCGGAAAATCACCGCTAGTTAGTTTCGATGATTGTGGAAACTATAAGAGTCTTTGTAACTTTTGGTGATAACATTTTCATTCCCAAATCATCACGAAAGGTGGTGGAAACGTAAGAACGACCCAACCAATGGCAACTCCTTATGTGAATAGTTCTTTGCAATTCAACACAGTGAAGGAATCCTAGACAATCGGCTAATTTAGGGACATGGATGTTCGTGCTAGGTCTAATGCAATGTTAGACACATCTCGAATAGATGAGGGTAGTTTGGAACACCAACATGATTTGACGACTAATGGCTTTCTACATGATGACAATTCTAATGATCCACTTCTAGGACCAGTTACACAGTCAAGTCAGTGAGGATAATATGAAACTCAATCTCATATTGACGGATATATTCACAAGTATGGAGTCAAAGATCGGTCTTAAAATTCGACAACAACTCGCTACCGAAATAATCGGAGGTTCAAAGCACATGGTAAGTGTTTTAGAGACTAAGAAGGCCAAGGTTCCATGCATTCAGAAAGTGAAGAAACCGGGAAGGCAACCGCAATATGATTAAAAGTTTAGATGATGCATCCAAACAGGGAGGAGTGAGTACAAATTCAGCGACGATCGAAGGTAAAGCAAAGATCGATGATTATTTAAAGGCTAGCTTAAGAAAAGGATAAGTGGTGTAGGCAATCAACGCCTGTTGTCTGATCCACGATAGTATTGGTAACCACCGCCGCAACAAATCGCCGTATTATAGCTACCGCCAATTCAGACGCTTTCAAGCCCAGAGGCAACATCTGCTACAATTATAGGCACCACAATAACACCAACACCAAAACCAAAATAAGCTCGGGAATGAGGTTGCCATACAATTGGTCAACTTAAAGCAACTTCTATCCGCACCCAAACCTATTGCAAGAGTCTGATTGTGAAACTGCGAAAGGTGTAGTTATCGAACTCGATATTGGAAAGGGTATGGGATTGCAGAGCCAACATTGAAGTTTAAAAGTAGAGAGGAGCATATAGCCTTAATTTGTAGTGTACTAAATCAACTAATCCAATCGCTCATCCACCGATTATGAAATTCATTTGGCCATCAAAGGCAAGCCTCAAGTAGAATGAAGAGAAAGGCACATGATAAAAAACATTTGATGAAGAATCGAGTCGATAAGATATTGGTGCTTATATGGAAATGGAACATCTAATTTTGTGTGTGTAGGTTTATTTTACCTATAAACAATAAATAAATAACAACAAAGTTTAACCGGCATACGCTTGAAAAAGGTTCGAACGATCGCTTCTTTTAAAGATGGACTTCCTAGACCGTGCAAGTGCTCTTGGTATCACATTTGGATGTTTAATCCACCAAGCATGATTTTTCAAACGACTCAAGGATCCACACCTATGAGAATAAAAAATAAAAATGAAAATAAAACATAAACTTATATACAAATCAAGAAATGTTAAGTTGAAAATGGATACCGAAACCCAAACACAAATCCGCATAGGTGTATGTTGGACAATGCTTTGGATCTTTCTTTAATCTTAAAAGGTGGTCATCCACGGCTTATCAAATACATTATGAAGTTGGTCGTATAATGAGTCCAAATATGCTCACCCCATGGAAAAGCATTCCAATCATCTAGATTATCAACTAACCTCATCTGTATCATCCACTCGCATGTCAACAAACGACCCATAAAGATCACTCTAAGGCTAATAAAAGACAAAGACGACAACATCTTCATCGACATCCGCCAAACCGCTTCATCCTCGAACACCAATAACATCTAAGTTGGTTAGAATATACCCTTGCTTGTCGAGAATTGCTGAAAATTTAGAACCGTATGTATACAACCCAAAGCTTATGTGATCCAAACCGCAGATCGGTCATTAGACAAAACTCACGACTAATAATAAAGCATGCCCTTCAATGTAATAAATGAAGGGCATATCATAGTGAGAATCGCGACTTTATGTCGTTTCTTAGCATATAATCTATGATGCGTTTCATGTTCAAAACAATGATCAATCCATCTACTTATCTAATACAAAACATCCTATCAAGACATTCTAGAATATTACATATTCATTCCACACAATCATACTAGCAAAGGACAAGTACATTAGCAGTGGTACGCGACTTTTATCGCCACCGGTTTGTGTATTGTCGACACTCTTCTTTTCCACCGGCTTTCACGGTGGCTTTTCCGCAAGGGTCTTTTGCCTTTATCCTTTTCTTGAAGGAGTTCGGTGGCTTGCTTCCTCGTGGCCCCAAGTATTCAACCCATGGGATTCCACGAGGAATTAGATAGGCCTTTCAACTTCAAGGGCCTTCGGGGGTTTCCGTCTCATCGCCCTCTGCGCGGTACAAGAAGGGCTTTTGTAATGTAGCTTCCCAACTCAAGCAGTTTTATTTTATCCCGCCCCGTAAGTGGTCATTTTTCCTTAGACCCGCCTATCCAACCCGATATCCACGAATTAGTAGACGACACTTGAATGGGGCGGTCGCACCACCAGAGGAAGAAGGCATAGCTTTCATCCTCGCTGTTTGACTTTCTTAGGAAGTTTCTTGTTGGAAGGGGTCGGTTTACGATTTCGTTCCCTAACTTCCTTTTGTCGCTTCTTCCTACGGGACCCATCTCGAACATATATTGTCACTCCCATGACCCAATTCCCATGATTTATTTCCTTCTTCCGCTCTCGAACGGCGAGGTTAAGGATATGCCCACTTTCAAGATCCCATATTGCTAATGAGAGTCTAATAGGTTTAAACTCCCACCTTGGTATGCATATGGTCCCGCGACACCACAACTTGAATGGACATGGGTTTTGGGTGAAGGTGTCTTGTGGATGTTCGCGGAGATGGGTTTTAGTCGTCATTTTAGAACGACTAACTGCTTTTAGTAGTCATTTTAGAACATGTTTCGGTTGTCGTGAGATCGACTTTGGCGCTTTTTTTTGGGGTAAAGGTTTAGGCTATGTATGGGTTTTGGAAACGGTCGTGCGTGGGCAACAAGTTGTTGTTGACGTCCGTATGTATTCTTTTTTGCCGTGTACCATCGGTATCTTTTTCCTCGAATAACATCTTCAACTTCTCTTAGGTTTTTAAAATATTCGGATTGCACGATTTGCGGTGGAAATATTTTGTAGGTGAAGGAATTGTTCCTTTTTGCTTTTTCCGACTTTCCCTTGATTTACCTCGCGTGTTTATAGCGAGGATTTTCTTCGCTCGGCGCGCGTTATCATTAATTTTCATTAACTGCTTTTGTGGGTAGGCATGCCTAGGCTACTAATCGCTGTCGCTATATTTGACATAAAATTACTTGGGAAGGAACGAGAAGCTTCACATGCGATTTTCTCTCCTTTTGGTATTTGAATATAAATGATTACGTAAACACAAAGAAATTTGCTTTTGTGTGGAAACTAGCGGTGGTTTTTGCGACACTAGGAGTGGGTACAACGATGTTAGCAAAGTGGTTAGATCGACGTTAGCGATGGTTGAGGATTTACGATGAACAGACTTAAGAATTTGTTCAAAACATTTAGCCTCCTTTTGGCGGCAGATTGTAACTCTTAATTGAGTTTGTATCCCCAATTCAATCCAAATTAATTTGTACTAAAAACTTCATTTTTTAACACTTGTAGCAGTTGTTACCACTATGACTTTTTTTAACTAAATAAAATTTCATCTTCATATTACTACTTAATTAGTAAATTTTTTTATTTTGTAAAGTGACTTACCATCTAGAACACAGTTTGAATAACTACGCAAACAAATACAGTATATACTAGTAAGTAGTAACATAAAAGGGATCACATCCATAGGTTAACATGACATACACAGACTATACAAAGATAAGATAAGTGACTCCAAAATGTAACAACAATCCCTAATAAACAAAAGGCGCAGACTTCCATGTAATTAATACAAAGCACATCAAACCTCCATTGACTCCAACTTTGAATTAAACCATTAAGCTCTTTAACACGGTCATGTTTTCTAAACCAAGAATACGTAAGTTTGGAACTCTCACCAGATCCTCATTTTGCATCCTTAATGTGTGATTAATAGTTGGCAACCAACAATCCGAACCGCATAAAAGCTCCACTTCCGCTTATCATTTGTTGTCTACGGTTGACACGGACCCTAATTTCAATAGCATTCCTCCTATGATCCGCTTTGTCACGAAAGCAACTTCCAATTCACCGTAGTACGTGATCGTAATATCTTTTAACAACTTTGAGCCACCAAACATTGGTAATTCATCACATAAAACCATGCCAACAGACATCGTTATGTTTGCTTATCTAATACTATCACTAATAGATATAGTATTAGAACTGTTTTTGTTACATAGCGTCATATATAGACACGAAATTTCTGACAAACTAGTTATGACAATTGTCTGTTTCCAATGGACAAGTGGATCACACCAAATAAGTACCAACCCACAATATCTTTTTTTTTATAGTATCTTCCTATTTTTTTCAAATATTATTTTTTATGACGAGTTTGCTAGTGCATAGCTAGGAAATGGTACTTTGGGCGCCTAAATTGTGTACTCATGGCAACTATACTTTGGGCAACTAAATTGTGTACTCATGGCAACTAGTTTAAATAGTAGTACTTTTAGTCAAGTGGTGATGTATGCAACAAGCAATGGGTTCAATCGATTTAATTTACATCTTTCTATTTTTTAAACTATTTTTATGACTAGTTTGCTAGTGCATACCTAGCAAATGGTACTGGGCAACTAAATAGTGTACTCATGACAACTAGTTTACGTAGTAGTACTTTTAGCCAAGTGGTGATGTATGCAACAAGGGGCTAGGGTTTCACCGGATTTATTTAATTTACATCTTTATATTTTTTCAAATATTTTTATGACGACTTTGCTAGTGCATAGCTAGCAAATGCTACTTTGGGCAACTAAATAGTGTACTCATGGAAACTACAATAGTACTTTTAGTCGAGTTGTGATGTATGCAAAACGGGTGGGATTGAGTGGATATAATTTGCATTCGGTGTTTTTATTAGTCATACGTGTATTCATGTAAACCGCCAACTAGTTACAAAACTTGACAAATTTATTTAGGTAAAAAATAAAATACAATAGACATTTGGGTAAATCAAACATACAATATACCTAGCCAATTATTTTTAATGTGTGAACGCTTGGAATAAACTTATGCCAAGTTCCTTATTCTTGTATTGTTATGCCCAAAAATCAAACTCGCAAAGTGCAAGAAAAAGAAAAGAAATAAAAATAAAATAAAAAAAAAAACAATTAAAAGTTACATATTGCAAGTAAGTAAGCATAGAATATGAATAAGTGTCCATAAAATGAAGGTAAATCCGCACTTCTTACGCAGCTTTATCTTATTTTATCTTATTATTATTTTATTATTATTTGTAATTTATTTTTGTAATTTCTTATATTTTTTTGTCCTCCTAGTTTCATATATATACACGCAATTTGTTTGACGTGGTTTCGCTTTTAATCTTAATAGTAGTAAATCATGTATATGTAATAATAAAAAGGGGAAAATGAAAAGGCGTGTATGAGAAAGGTTGGTCATTTAATGCTACTTGTGGTAGACAAAATGGTAGGGTGGTCACAACTCAATGGACGACCGCTTTTGTACATCGACACAACACTAATTATATTATAACTTAAACTAAACCTTCGCTTAAAACACACACATAGCAATCAAAGGGGAAAAAATAAAACATACAAAACAAAACCGAAAAGGATGAATACACCTATGCCATTTCGTGAAGAACTTGTCGGTGTTGCAGGATCTAGTTTTGTTAGAGATATGATGATAGTTCGTCAAGGGATGTGAGTGTTGTCATGGTGGATGAAGCGAGTTGATGAAGAAGGCTCAAGAAATCGTGGCACGTGTGGTCGAAAGGGATCATGTTATTGGAGAGTTGGAGCTTTTATACCTATTTGAATCTTGTGTGGAAAGTATTTTAATTAACCAAGTCGCAAACCAAGATCCGATGAAGTCGCAGCGATATTGGTCAATGTAATGAAGAAGCAAAAGCGAGCCTGTGAGCTTATGTCATTCATAGAGAAGTCGAAAGGCATGGTGTACCGATTCGGTTAATTGTTGTCTTGGCGGTGACGATGTCTTGTTTATGTTGGTATTTCTATTTCTAGTCATGTATCTTGTGTTGAATTTTAGTTTGACTGTTGTGAAATGTGGGTCTAGGCTTTGGCAAATGGATGTAAAATATTTGAATAAATAAAAGCCATGGTTTCGTAAAATAATTATATTATGGTCACCTTTAATTGTGCTCGCATCTCATGATCTATTCGAAAGAATACCGCCCATTGTTTCAAGAATAAATATGTTTGAGCGGTCGTCATTGTGGACATGTTTACCGGTTAATGCAAGTAAATCTCATTATTAAAATATGCATATGGAATGTAACGCTTCAAACCAACAAAGTGTATCAAGTAAGCGGTGCCAAAAAACATCATGTTGTTGGTTTCCGACATGTCATATAAAACATAAACCCTAAAGAATGAAGCACTAGAGTTAAAGGGGTATAATGAGCATACCTATAAAACATAAACCCTAATAACAATTTAAATAACTTTGAATTAAATAAAAATTTACTAATAGAATATAAAATATAAAAGTGCATGCTTATTTATATTCATGTATAAATGTACGAACGAATACGGTAACAAAAGTACATACGGAGAGTACAAAAACCCTGGATTTGTTTCTAAAATAGACGAAAAGGACAACGATATATTTTAATTTGGATTCTTCACGAAAGTGACCTAGTGTATAACAAGGAATGTGGGATGTTGATTGTTGGGACTTGGGACCATAAACCCATGTGGGGTATAAAAGGTTTAAGTGTTTGTCATTCTAGGTCCCTCATGTATCTTACTATGTCACAAGAACGACTAAAATCGCTAGTTAAAGTTAGAAACTTAGAACCGCTAGTGTCAAGACAATTTATCATATAAACGTGTTGTCACTACATGTTGTCTAAGGTTTGAATTAAGACTTAAAATGTTATTACATGTTACTATCGCTAGTGTCAAGACCAAATAATATAAACATGGTGTTACTACAATTTTTCTAAGGTTACTCCCCGCTATAACAATCTTGACTAATCTTTAATTTGACTAGTCACAAGGTATTTGAATATTTTAGAAACAGTGTGTGTTACTCTTCAATTAAATTCTCCAACCAACTAGTATGGCACACCATTAAAGTGTAATAAATGAAGAGGAAAAATACAGATGGTTATGCTAGTAGACGTTCTTATATAAACCGTGAATGCTATTGTTTTCGTTATAACATCGAAACCGGTTGAGTAAATGGTATGCATTCGTGCGTGATGGAAAGAGAAAACAAGTATGATTGACCTTAGATGCAAGGCGGCATCGAATAGATAAATCATGTGGTATCGTTGTCCAATGAATTTTACGCAAGCGACAACAATACTCTTTGTGGGTTGATGCATGTAGACTTGGTGGTGTACATGTTAGCGTGTAAAAACAACCGTAGTTCGTAGAGGTGAAGGTGTGATGGTGTGATGGGGCTACATGTTCCAAAGATCTTGTATAGGCGGTGGTTCAAATGAGTATCGAGGTACAAGTGAGACTACATCAACAACCGATGAAATTCATGATTCTATGTGCACGTAACCCGGTGACCATAGTGATGAAGAAACCCAACCACTTGCAAGTCGAATAACAAGTGAACCACCATAAAATGACCGAGCAATTGAACAAGCTGCAATTGATACACCTAGGTTATGACATGCTCGTCATTGAACAAGTGAGCCACAACCTATTTTCGTTATATGTTGTATTTCATAATATATGTAGACTAAATTGTATTATGTATTTGTTATGTTATGCCAATGCAAGGACATATTTAGTTAGAAAAAAATGGGTAAATCCAAACACTAGATACACAAGATGCAAAACTGTCAAATAGAATTTTTTAAGTGTTTTTTATTTATTTATTTTTTGAGGTGAAAGTGGGTAAATACTAACAAGGTTGGATAAAGCACTAAAGCAGGAAGAGATAGTTACCATGCACGTGCCCAAAACATAGTTGAACACGTGTACACCCACCAAAAATGTCGACTATTGAAAGGAAAAAAAAAATTATCTACATTCCCCAATAAAATGAAGTTGCCCTATATGATAAGTTTCTACTTTGTTTAGTTATCTTAAAAAAATGAAGTTGCCCTATAGGGTTGCTATCCTAAAAACAGATGCCCCATCAAGGTTGCCATGATATACATCATACTATAAAGCATTCATACACGATATGTAAACGGACACCGAACGTAGATAAAAAACAGTGCATACTACGATAACCCCAAAGCGTATGGTTACACAAAACATCACATGTTAATTTTATGTAATTGTTGAACATTTTTTGTTGGTAATCATAAGAAGCACAAACAAAAAAATGTTTAACAATTACATAACGTCGCCTTACAAAAAGGCTAAACTAGACAAACTATTTTGAGTTTTAAGTTATGTTAACACCCTAGTTTCTAACGTTATCGGCAAAGATGAGCATGTCGCATAAAAATACCTACACTCCAACCTTCCGCTCCTTAAAACCAAGTTGCTTTTAATCCCGCACCTCCTCGACGGCGGTCTCGTTGTTAGAGCCTTTAAATGCCTCGACATCTTGAACTTCCGTAAGGCCGATCTTGGTGTTTGAAAGCAAGGCCTCCTTGCATAAGGTTTTCTAGAGGCCTTATGACCGTAATCGCCCTTAACGAAGAAGAAGAAGGCCCAACATCCATAGATATGCACTCCAAGAAATACCCCATAGTACCATTCATCATCATCAACCCAATGTCAAGATCAACAATTTCGCTACCCAAAAATCCATGAATAGATTCTTTCCTTGACATTCAATTCCTTGACTTCTAGTTTGGAATGGAGGGCTTTGGGAGGTGACCGCCTTTCTTCCTCCTCCCATGCAACAATATCGAGGCAAAATTAGAAGTAGCAAGCTCCACAAGTTTATCATGTATTGCTATCCGTCACGCGTTGGCTCATCAAGAAGATCCACAATTAGGTTATCATAATAGAATAATGCTAAGTTATCAGTGCATGTGCAATGTACAAGCCGATCAACCCACATTCCTCGGCAAGTTGAAACATCCTTTAATGTCATTATCGCATTCAACAACTCCAAACCGTTGAAAGAGCAAATAGTGGCCTACATAAATACAAAGCCCGTATCTCACACTCTAACTTGTTGGCCAAAAGTCAAGCATTTGATTAAAGTTCATCCTTGTGGACTTCATCGAACGCTTGCACAAGGGTGCGCCCCTACGCTGTAAGTTAATTGGGCCACCGAATGAACTCACCATCGTAGTGAATCTCAACTACAAGATTCTCATATACATAGCGTGTAGTACTCACGTAATAAAGGGAAAAAATGTATACAAATGAGATTAGCATGTATGGACAAAAACCTAGTAAGTGCAAGTGACAATCACGAAAGGTAATGGTAGGCATACCTTGGCTTGAAATCAAATAAGGCAACCTGGAGGCTTAGCGTAATTTTTGATGAAATAGAGGGTCGAGATTGGCATTATCACTTGTGTACAAATGTGATCTATATGAAGATTTTATATATATTAGGATAGGTTGTATTATTATTTTACTATTAATAATGTACTTATTAATAGTATGAAAAGTATGATCCGCTTATTTTAATATGGAAATAGTAAAAGGAAATTTTGAGTTATTTATGTGTAATGTGTTTGTGTAATGATATGGTAATAAATCAATTGACAAACCTATGTGTGGCCCTTTTAAATTTTTTCTTGAATGGACCGCCAAATGGCATGATTAAATGGACGTCCAAATGAAGAATAAATGAACTGAGTTGTGGAGTTTTAAAAGAAAGATTATCCAGACTGTATAACAAATTTAGATGTAAATGTGTACATACTTTTACGCCGTGTCTCCCATTGTTTTTGAATGAATGTTACACGACACAAGGTTGTTGCATGCAAGGTACATTATGATTATTGGTTTATGTATGCATGTTATAAGTGTGTTTAGTGTAGTAAATAGTTGTTATGAATCCATTGTCTAGTCATTAATGGCTTATGTGTGAATGAATATATCAATAGATGGTGCATGATAAAACAATGAAAGTGTTGTTGGAGATAAGTTTAAAACTGTTAGTACAAACGATAAAATCTATGTTCATAAAAAAAGTTGGAGATAAGTTTAAAAGTGTTAGTACAAACGATAAAATCTATGTTTATAAAAAATCGAATCATCTTTCGCGATATGCTAGCGACGTCACGGATCATCAACGTGCAACGATAGACCATGTGCAAATCGATATAAAATATACAAACCCACACACCACAATCACCAAAATGCCACATTGCTTAGGAACGTTTGGGTAACCTAAATGTTTGCATTTGCTCTAGAACAACGCTTGCTTGCTCTAGAACAAGTTAGACTCAGAGAATAATGTAAACTGTTAAGATAAATAGACGGGTGATCTTGTTAGAGGTTTGTCGAAAAATGTAAGTATTATATAATCGAAATAACCACGCTTTGTCACCAAATTATTGATGAAATATAGGTGTTTGTTCAAGCCGGATTAAATATGATATCTAGTTTCATGTTGTAAATTATATATGTGTTCAAATGTATTAGATGTTTTTATTGGTGATTGATAAACAACGCTCGAACATTTGACATGTGCTTCAAAATATTTTTATTCATAATAGATTTCATTTCAATACATTAAAGGATAACAAAATACATCAACGTAGCAACGATATTCATGAAGATACCAAAACACATAATATGACAATCACGAACGCCGAGAGAACACATAGGAGTAGAGGATTAATAATTTTGCATTTTGCCGTAAAGGAGATTTTTTGAGAACTTGAGCCGAGTCTCACTCATTAGCCTCATCGCCCCTGCTTTTCTCAAGCTCCTCATCCCGAATTGCACGCAGATTTAAAAACAACATCGGCAAGCTCGACCCAACAACGCACTCCAACCGCTTGATTTGCTCGGCCTCACAAAGGTAAACGACGAGTTAGATCGATCACCTTTGCATGCATGTCACTTAAGAACTTGAAGTCACGCTCATTGTCACGCACAAACACGTTGTTAACCATGTCTTTAAGCACGTTAACCATTTCTTTTGTAGTAAATTGTGTTGTGGCTAGTGTGTGTCCCCGACAAAAGTTGTATGATATGGGATATATGATGTCCGCTTATATAACCCAAATGGGGGGGGGAAAGAGAGGGGTGGGGTGACATGAAGTTTATTTTGAATTGAAGTCTATCCGAATTAATGTGGATAGTCAAGTGGTGAATAGTTGAGTCATGTCAAGTAATTATTGTTGCACATTAGGCCAAGTTTAAATAATGAAGCTTCTCTTGTACTCAAACGATTCCCCGCCACAAGATAATCATTTTGGGCAACTAGTTTCATTGGGGCAAGTAAACCGCTTTGAATTTTGTTTAGTTCCAAATGCAACAAAATTTTACGTCCTTGGGTTAGAAAAATTATTAATTTAGTATGTTTTGTAAATAGACGCCATTAAACAGTTTATATTGATTACTTTTTGTTACATGAACTAACACACATATGCTATTATTATATGTACATATCGCTTATATTTTATGTAATAATACACTACCATAATATAACTCGACTTTTATATCATAAAGTCTCGACTATGTGCACTTGGATGTGCTATTTCAATATTGAATGGATATTTTGTAAAACCCAAATCGGGATGCACATAAGTAGGACAAACTTCATTAATTAGGAAATGATGTAATGAAATGATGGTGGTAGCTAGTGGCATGTACTTGAAGGAACTAGTCCATTAGTTTTTCAACTTTAACTATTGCACAAAATGGCACAAAAAAGTTATGTCCAACAAGTTAATTGTTTTGGGCAACCACATACATACGATGGGAACTAAATCATATGTGTCCGTATTAAATCATTGAACCTTAAGTAAATTTAAAGTAATCAAGCTTGCTAGCTAAGTATATATTTCCTATATCGTATTATATGTGCGGACACAATGTAAATTAAAATCGGAAAATAAATTGTTAAAATACGGAAGCAAGCGATTTATGTACTTTATTTTGGTTGGTTCTAGTTAATGTACACATATTTTAGATAACTGTTGTTGGTTGTGGAATTCGCTTGATGTTACTACTATAGAGTATAGACGGCTTTGTTTCTTTTTGTTTTGAATTAAATGGAGGGCCCTTTCTCTTGCTTGATCCGATTGGGAAGGAGTGAATATTTCTCATCATCTCTAACTGCACCATTTAAGGAAAATGAAACATAAAGCTTTAATTTGGTGGGACCACACTTTTAGCTAAGGACCCGTTAAGCAAAAAATAAACGCCCCTAAGTATAACAAATGTTTATGAGAAACTATGTTGTTGGTTGTGGTAAATAAAAAATAAAAATGGGATTTCAAATAAGAAGGATGGTTTATTAATGGTGAATAGATGTAAGGAAATGATGGTGATACATAGTTGCATGTACTTGAAGGGAACTAGTGTGCACAAAACTCAAAGTCAAACTGCTACAACACAACACCCAAGAAACTTTGGCCAACAATAAATTTGTTCTTGGGCAACTACACACAAATAATGGGCAACTACTCACAAGCATGGTTTATTCGTACCGTCACAAAGTATAACAAATTATCGATAAGTTTATTTATGTATGTGTTGTCCGAATTGTATTATATATGTTGGTTATCGAAGCATGGTGTATGGTCACAAAGTATAACAAACAAGTAATAATATGAGTGGGTTATATTAAGAAGATACCGTAAGCACTCCCTAACACGGACATACCATACACGTGACTCATAGTCACGCGTGTCGCCGCTATCATAGAATGTTACCACCAAGTAGGTATATTAAATTGGGCAAGACACTAGTGTTTAACAGCCTCGCTGAGAGGAATAAAACCTAAAAGAAAGTTGGTTGTGTATTAGGATATAGTTGGTCAACGTCCAAATTAATAAAAGTGACTTTTATTTATCCGGTCAAAGGTAAATACAAGAATACAATTGTCGTGTTTTTATGTGTTGTTGACATGGCTTACGGCCGGTAAGCAATATGTTACTTACTAATGGACGCTTTAGACAATGGATAACGTTTTCATGCACGGTCTTGGGTTGTATAGAAACCATCGCTTTGGGAAATTCATCCGCTTATGTACTTACCGATATGTTGCTCCAACTGTTAACTACGACTTGTGTTACCATAATCGCCGCTAGGGTAATCAATATACCGTTGGGATCGAACAATTACAAATGGAGGGCTCGCTTTTTGAAAGCGACTTATCTCATGGCAAAGTAAGACGCAAACAATTATGGCGAATTCCACCACGTAAGATAAGTATGAAGTCGTCAGACGTTCTAGAACTACGTTGAATTCAAGGCTTTAAATCAACTAGTTTTGGATTGTAAATTTAATGCATACTTGGTCTCAAGTCTCAAGATGTTTTTTTCAAAACTTTGTAACAAAGGTAGTAATCGCTATTGGAAATCTTACTATGGCTAGTGTGTATGAATCAACCGCTTGTTCTTTTGTTAAAGTCCCGCTAGTGGATATCATGTTTTTGTGGTTGGGTTACACTTATAAGTTATAACTACTATGTTTATGAGCAATAGGATTTTTGGCCTTTGATGTCGGACCTTTAGTGTCAAAAAAAAAAAAATTAATTAAAAAAATAAAAAAAAAACGAACAAAAAAAAAACACGAACAAAAAAACAATGAATTGAAACATTAATAAATAAATAATTAAATAACAAAAAATAATAATAATAACATTGTGTAAAAAAATTATAATAAGTTGGTTGGAAGATTGAGTGCAAACTGCTCCAACTGCTAGCTTGCATGGAGAAACTGCTAGTGTTACGAAAACATCGCTAGTTAGTTTATCATGAGGATACCATGAAACTTATAAAGGAATTGACGGATAAATGTACTACAATGGAGTCTAAGATCACGGCATACAAAAGAAGGTATTCGATTCGAGATGGAGCATACAGATTATAGCACTTTGGAAGCAACCGTCCAAAAAGAAGGTATTTGTGCGTAAGAAGAAACTTGATGATTTGGATTGTAAATATCAAATTTAGGGAGGATTGTTTGGTTTTTGGTTCATTGGACTAATTATTCAAAGTATGCATCAAATAGCATCTTTTAAAAGAAACCACGGCTAGTGGCAATGGAAGAACTGCTGATAGATCAAAAGCTGTGGATAAAGTTTGTGAGTATCAAGTTTGTTAATACGTAAAGGAAAGTTTATGATTTGCTATCAAGTTTGTTCATGAACTACATGATTATTCATACTTTAAAAGATGAGCGACAAATATCAAGTTTGTTCATACTTTAAAAGATGTCGTTTTTAATGTTGCTATCATGAACTACCTGATTATTGAGTGACCGTAAATGATAGAAATAGGAGGAAATGAAAAGTAAATGTATTACTGCTCAACAACATTCCGTGGCATGGGATACCTCGTCCGTCTGCATAAAACACGGCATGCCATTTTGAAGAAGAATCGAACAAAGTAACTACTAACCATCGCCCAGCTTAGCATTCTCGAGGTCGACGTGCCACATGTAGTCAACCCATAGGTCTATATGCTACGCATTTTAAAGAAATAAAATACCAATTTAAGAAATGGTGAAAATCAAATAAGGGTAAAAAGAAAAATGAATAAGAAAGCCTATATAAACTAACCTCCTCGCTTAGCCAACCTTTTCTAGCGGTGGTCTAAGCAAACTAAGCGGCGTAAATTGCGGTCTACAAGATAATCATCCGACCATGGAAATTTACACCGTGTCTATCAGATCACAGAGAATTCTTCAATCTCATCGATGCATAAAGAGTTTTGATGAATGAAACCATCTACTTAGATCCTAGAAAACAGTTCAATGTATTAGTTGACAGAGCATTATTGATAGGCAAGTATATTGACAAGTTCGTAAAACTATCGTAATACCTCTACCCAAGGTTTCACTGTTAAGCTCCTCAAGAATAGTTGGGTCGCTCATGTTAGGACCGTGTTTTTTATTTTCGCCGCTTAACCACCGATTGTTTTGTGGCGAAACAGTTCCATGAGAATCCTCTTGTCGGGTGGTAACCGACTTAAAGCCTTTGAAAATGTGACGAATTCATAAACGCCGCTTTTTCTTGTTCTCCTCCTCCAACTTCAACATGTCGCCTTCTTCCAACCGCAACCTATTAGCCTCTTCCACTTTAAGATGTTGGCCTCAAGATTCAACTTCTTCTTCCAATCGTAACCTTTCTTCCTCTCGCCAACGCGAATCTCAATTCCTCTAAAAGGAGATACTCCCGAACAGACTAGCCGATGACATTTGTATATAACGACCATACAACTAAATGCAAAGAAGAAATATTAACTCGAGCAACGCCCACGTCCGATTCGACAAGTCGATCGGTTTGACATAAATGTTAAGTGAATCGGAAAAGGGTCCTTGTGTTTGGAAAATGTGACTCAAAATCAAGTTTGTCTGTAAAAAATATGCATGAAATTTCTAAAATAAACAATGGCGTGAGAAATAACTATAGATTAGTTGAAAGGAATACCAAGACCACCGGCCTGGCTATGTGCAAGAACCGTCAAGGTCTAAGTGTTAGGAAATTCGGCAGTGATGTTAAAAAAGTGAATCTACTATTCTTATATTATAATGAATATAAAGAGAACTCGAATAATACACTCAAGTTTAAAAACTTGGCGATTCTGACCGAAATTACATGATCCTTAAGGATTTTTGTTGGAACTACTTCCACTCTTGCATTGTTTTGAATTTACTTTCAAACCGCCAGACGTTGTCGTGACTTTTCCGACCTCGAAAAGTAGGTATCAACAAGGTTGTCTTTGGTCCCGACCGCGGTCCGGGAACGTAGTCATTGAAAAATCTTGGCTATCTATCCACCATGCACATTGGAACTCATGTATAGTAGGTCTCGGATCAAGAATTGTAGTTGAATCCTAAAGTTCAAGAATGGTTAAAAAATATATGGTTTAGTTAATTACTTTGAGATACATACGACAACATTTTATAAGGGATTCGTAATTAAAGTCATAAACCGCTAGTTCGGGCAATCATCGGAAATAATATTTCCACCGCTAGCTAGCTTGAAAACACCGCTAGTTCGGAAAATCACCGCTAGTTAGTTTCGATGATTGTGGAAACTATAAGAGCTGCTTTTGTAACTTTTGGTGATAACATTTTCATTCCCAAATCATCACTGAGGCGGAAGTGGAAACGTAAGAACGACCCAACCAATGGCAACTCCTTATGTGAATAGTTCTTTGCAATTCAACACAGTGAAGGAATCCTAGACAATTGGCTAATTTAGGGACATGGATGTTCGTGCTAGGTCTAATGCAATGTTAGACACATCTCGAATAGATGAGGGTAGTTTGGAACACCAACATGATTTGACGACTAATGGCTTTCTACATGATGACAATTCCAATGATCCACTTCTAGGACCAGTTACACAGTCAAGTGGGTGAGGATAATATGAAACTCAATCTCATATTGACGGATATATTCACAAGTATGGAGTCAAAGATCTTGGTCTTAAAAATTCGACAACAACTCACCGAAATAATCAGGAGGTTCAAAGCACATGGTAAGTGTTTTAGAGAGACTAAGAAGGCCAAGGTTCCATGCATTCAGGAAAGTGAAGAAACTCGGAAAGAAGGCAACCTGCAATATGATTAAAAGTTTAGATGATGCATCCAAACAGGGGAGGAGTGAGAGTACAAATTCAGGCGACGCATCGAAGGTAAAGAAGCAGTACTGGATGATTATTTAAAGGCTACAGTTTAAGAAAAGGATAAGGAAGTGGTGTAGGCAATCATCGCCGTTGTTCTTGCAGATCCACGATAGTATTGAAGTAACCACCGCCGCAACAACCGCCGGTATTATTATAGCCACCGCCAATTCAGACGTTTCAAGCCCGTGAGGCAACATCGCTACAATTATAGGCACCACAATAACACCAAAGACCAAAACCAAAATAAGCTCGGGAATGAGGTTGCCATACAATTGGTCAACTTAAAGCAATCGATTCTATCCTCGCACCCAAACCTATTGCAAGAGTCTGATTGGTGAAACCGTGCAGAAGGTGTAGTTATCGAACTCGATATTGGAAAGGGTATAGGGATTGCAGAGCCAACATTGAAGTTTAAAAGTAGAGAGGAGCATATAGCCTTAATTTGTAGTGTACTAAATCAACTAATCCAATCGTTCATCCACCGATTATGAAATTCATTTGGCCATCAAAGGCAAGCCTCAAGGTAGAATGAAGAGAAAGGCATCTGAGATAAAAACATTTGATGAAGAATCGAGTCGATAAGATATTGTGTGCTTAGATAGGTGGAAATGGAACATCTAATTTTGTGTGTAGGTTTACTTTTTTACCTATAAACAATAAATAAATAACAACAAAGTTTAAGCGGCATACGTTTGAAAAAGGTTCGAACGATCGGTTCTTTTAAAGATGGACTTCCTAGACTGTGCAAGTGCTCTTGGTATCACATTTGGATGTTTAATCCACCAAGCATGAGATTTTTCAAACGACTCAAGGATCCACACCTATGAGAATAAAAAATAAAAATGAAAATAAAACATAAACTTATATACAAATCAAGAAAATGTTAAGTTGGAAAATGGATACCGAAACCCAAACACAAATCCAAAGAAAGGTGTATGTTGGACAATGCTTTGGATCTTTCTTTAATCTTAAAAGGTGGTCATCCACGTGCTTATCAAATACATTATGAAGTTGGTCGATAAATGAGTCCAAATATGCTCACCCCATGGAAAAGCATTCCAATCATCTAGATTATCAACTAACCTCATCAGTGTATCATCCACCTCGCATGTCAACAAACGACCCATAAAGATCACCTCTAAGGCTAACAAAAGACAAAGACGTACAACATCTTCATCAGACATCCGTCCAAACCGCTCTTCATCCTCGATAACACCAATAACATCTAAGTTGGTTAGAATATACCCTTGCTTGTCGTGAAATACCTGTTGCGAAAATTTAGAGAACCGGATGTATACAACCCAAAGCTTACGTGATCCAAACCGCAGACCGGTCATTAGACAAAACTCACGACGACCAAAATAAAGCATGCCCTTCAATGTAATAAATGAAGGGCATATCATAGTGAGAATCGTCGACTTTATGTCGTTTCCTTAGCATATAATCTATGATGTGCGTTTCATGTTCAAAAACAACAGATCAATCCATCTTCTAAAGCGTGTATTCCTAAACAAGATGCGGCGTCTCATGCCTAACTTTGCTATATCAACCAAAAAGTAGTTCAGTTTACTGGTAATGATTAACTTAGCTTCATAGTCCTAAAAAAGGTCATAAAAAAAATACAATTTAAATCAGATCATGGATGGAATCTATACCAACGCCGTAAACAATTGCGTATACAATGCATATAAACCACTCCTTATTAGTCTAGAGAGTGCCACTAAAATTTTTAATGAACCAGGTTATGTTACATACATAATAGACGACATCTACCGTATTATACCGTACATAATTACGAATAAGACAGACGTAAAAGAGGAGAAATCAAAGGTATTAATCGAATAACAACAACGATTTGTTGAAGCATATAACCAATTGGAAATAAATAATGTACAATAAACAACGAGGAAAATATTTACGTACCATATTTGGCCACATTTTTAAACAAACTTGATCAATCCAATGTGGGTTGCACTCAACAAAGGTACCTTTATAGTTGGTGACATAACCGACGATACAAGGAAAAGAGAGACCCATTTAATAAGACGGTCTCATTTGTGAAAACAACTTAGTTACAATGTGTTGGATCGATGTACTCTAACCAAACTAACTTAAATAGCTTGTTAAGGTTTAACAACCTCGGATAAATCCTAAGTTATTAACAATGAAACACTGAGCAAACTCTATTAAGTATGCGGAATTTACTTAACAAAGCTAAGAAGAATAACTTTAACTATAAACGATTTTATTAATAACTCTAACTCTGCTTATTATGCAGATCTTTAACAACTCTAATAATATCGAACTTCTCTAAAACTCTAATAAAATCACGTACATCTAATATCAATCTAGGGTCCTTTTATAGGCTCAAGGATAACCCTAAACGATTCACAATTCTTATCCTTGTACGTCAAGTAAACAATACATAGAAAGTTCTAGATAAACATAACTTTCTATCTTTAATCTAATACAACCGACTTATAATCTTTGCGGTACTTTGATAATAAGCGATACTTTGACTTCATGCGATGCTTTGACTTCTTGCGATGCTTTATCTTTCTGCGAAGACTTTGTTAATCTTCAAGACTTTAATCTTATGTATCCCAACAATCCTCCCTAACTTGAATTCTACTTGCTTGATTTCAAGTTCCTTTGTAGATTTAGCTTTAACATATTTATCTTCAAAGAGGATTTGTAACTTTATCTTCGATTTTATCTTTGTAGATTCTCTCGCTTATATCATCATCAAAGTAGTCTTTATCTCAGATAATTCTTTTCAAAGATCAAACAACAATATTATATCTTTTCGCAACATTCAAAGAAGCTCCATCTTTTCAAAGAACATAAGACAATTTGTACATTTAATTCGGTTAAGTTTCACTATTCTCATCACTTCGGTGTGTAAACTCCGTGAGAGGTGAATCATTGAAAATTTAATGGATTTGAGTTCTCTTTACCAAAGCCATTAACTCGGAGTAGCCAAATATTTTGATGTGTAAGATCATGGTACATCGATAACCATATGATTTTTAGCAAATCATCGACTATCAATGATTTGAGTTGTCTTTACCAAAAGTCGTACCCTTTTGGACTAGTTAGTTCTTTCATCATGGTGAACTAATTACCATATAATGGTTTTTCCACGCCTTTACCACAAGCCATTTTCTTGTGGGCTAGCCAACTCTTCACATTATCGATATGGTGAGTTGATTACCATCCAACTTATTAGCAAGTTGTCAACTAAAATGGATTTGAAATATCTTTACGAGCCGTTTGCTCATGGATTAGCCAATCCTTTTGTAACCATGGTGGATTGATAACTATTTGTATTACCATCTCAAAACCATTTATTTCTTTTAACCTTTGTTTCAAAACATTTATCACTTAACAAAAGTTTTTCAAAATCGATGAATGGTTTAAAAACTTCAAGCAAGATTTTGATGAAAGTCTTGTTGATCAAGAGACTTTGAATAAAATAATCGATATATCAAAATTTAATCAATTAAGATTCATACCGCTTATTCATCATCATAAGCAATTGTAGTCCATCCGATAAGCGACTTGATGAGCGGACATGCTATTTCATTATCTTCTTCTACTTCCATTCCATGCTCCAACATCCTCCTCATAAGTTCGGTGTAAGAGGATATCTTCTATCGCCTAACATATGAATCATAATTCCATCTTCTAGCTCTAGAACATGTACTCCAAATTCTTCAAAGAATCTCCATTAACAATCTCCCAATTCTCTTGATTCTTCCAAATTTCAAGAATGCTTTGTTCTTGATTTCCCATAAGGTTGTGAGATCTCCAAGCAATACTAAACCAACTCCTTCGATGGATTTTGTTCAAAGTAATGCGCACCACATGATATAAATAAAATACATCCACTCTATCTATGATGTGCAATAAATCCCATAGCCTATTGAACACTCAAACTTTCATCACTCTATGAAACATCGATAACTTCCATCTTTGGATTCTACGACTTCAAAAGCAATAATTTGAGATCCGTTCATTTCATCTCAAAGATCATCTCGTAGAATACTCAAAATCCACGATTCTTAAGTAATTCTTTAGTTCATCACTAGTATCAGATCGTAACTCAACTTTCTCTTTCTTTGATGACTGAATATCTTCAACTTCAGTTTTTCTTTTTCTTTTTCTATCTTTTTCTTTCCAAGCAGCATCATCTTTATAATCTTTGATGCTTGCAACATCCTTCTTATAAGCTTCCCTAACAGCTTCATATAAATTCTTCATCTCAAAATAATTAAACCTCTGCAATCCTTTATATCCTTGACTTTTTAAATAAGCCATAATTGCATTTCTGTCTTTAGCTCGATTTGACCTTCTTGGTAGAAATCTAACAGGAATAGGTGACTCTAATGGTTCATCAGCTTCAGCATTTAATTCCTCATGCAATTTCTTAGCTGCTTCTCTATTCTAAGCTTCTTCAATTTCCTTAGCTTCTCTATCTTTAGCATTTAATTCTTCTTGAAACTTTCTAGCTGCTTCTTCATTCATAGCAACTTGAGCAACTCTTATATGAGCTAAAGTAGGTTTCTTTTTCTTCTTTGTCTCTATTAACTTGCCTTTACCTTTATCCTTTGGATCAATAATAGCTTGAGAAACTCTTGATTGTTCCTCTTCTTGCACTCCTGAAATGGTAACACCTCTTGGTTTTGATAAATCTTGCAAAATCTCAGCAATTGTATCATCATCACTTGCGGTGTGTATTCTTTGAGGTGTATCGACTTCCTCCGGTATGACTTGATGGACCACTTCTTCTTCATGTGGAATAGTTGAAAGACCGACTTCCTCTTCAAAGTCTAACACCCTTGGTGTAACCAATTCTTGTCTGTAAGTTCGATAAAAGCGAGACTTTGATCGGTGATACCTTGATCATCGAGACTTTGAACTTGAACATCAATAACTTGTTCCTCAAGACTTTGAACAACTTTTTTTCGGTTTCTTCAGTCGAATATTTGTTCCTTGAACTTGATCCTTTCATGTTCTTGATATCTTGAGGATCTTTCTCCTTATGAACATCTTCCTTCAAATTCTTTTCTTCTAAATTCCTCCCATTTGAAATGAAGATTGTTTTGAACTTTTGGTGCTTAGTCTTCTTAAGCGCCTTTGCTCCTTCTTTTTAGATTTGACCCAAAGACGATGATGTTGAACCAATGGCCATACAACATTCTTGAGTCTTCTAAATTTGAGCTTCAACTTCTTAACTGTTTAGCTTGAGCCTCGTGAGTCTTTCAGAACTTGACTAACTCCCTTGTCAAAACAAAATTATCCAATGTCAAACCTTCACGAGGTATAGTATGTGGATCATCTCCTTGAATTAGTGAATGTTCCTCGATTGAGAAGAAGGAACAGTTGGTGTGGAGATGGAGAAGGTGAAACTACAACATCTTGAACTTGAAGACTTGGGAAGCAAGACTGAGATGCAAGACTTTCGAGATGCAAGACTTTGAGAAGCAAGACTTGCGGATGCAAGCAATACTTTCACTATCTTCATCTTCTTGCAAAGATCGGTTCTAATAGCTTGAACAACTTCCATCATAGAAGTAGTTAAGGGAGTGTCTCTTCCAGTGAATAAATCACTCTTCCTAGCCATAAAGGTGAAATCGTATTACAGTTGTTTATTTAAGAAAACTTGTATAAACCTAGGATACATCAACCATTTGGATCTATGTGAAATATGTGAGAGCATCCCATCAAGAATCAGCCTTGAAAAATTGAAAATACGATTAGTAGCTAACCCAACAATAGCAGATGCTATATTTGACCCAAACTGCTCCCATGCAGTACTTTTAGCACTTATGTAGTGAAGCAACACATGAACCAAAAACTTCCAATGAGGACAAAATAATTGTTTCCTGAATGTTTGTTCAGTTAAGGATCCTTCATAACCAATGTGCCCAAAAGTATCCCAAATTAGTTGCTTATCAAAACGATTAGCCCCATCAGCATCTTCAAACAATAAGTCTTCTCGAATAGAGGCTTCAGTAATCTTTATTGTTCTTCCAGCAACTGTAGCGCGAATAAAATTCATCATTCTCCATATTATCCCTAGCAGTAGCCCAAAATTCTTGAATCCAGGGCTCAATTATATCCGGCTCCACTAAAAGAGCATAACTAATCGGCGACCCAGTGAGATAATCAATAATATCATGAAAGATCACATTATCGTCAGTCTTGTCTAAATTAGCCACCATATTGTGCTTTGAAACTGTAATACGATTCACCATTGATGATTATATTATCACAGTAAGAAATATGCCAAATAATATAGATGAAAGTGAGAGATATATGGAAAAGATTCGAAGATATCAATATGAGAGGGAAATTCGGAGAGTAGTTATTTATAGGTGAGATTTGAAAAATCACAGCTCATAATAACTAAGTTACCGTTAGGGTAGTTTTCCCCTCAATATGACCGTTAGAACAAGCTTTGATAAGACAAACATCACTTTCCACGTGTATAGTACTTTCCTTTGCAAGATTTTCCAAGCGTACTTTCATAAAAATCAAGCTTTTCCATTCTCTTTCTTACAATACCAAACACTTATAAATGAAACATCCTCCCTCAATTAATGCACAGACTATACTTACACTAAATAGTCCTCCCCTTAAATGTAGCTCAGTAATTGATCATGCCAATACTCACCACCAAGTGATTGAATCTTGAAACATCAAAGCCTTTGGTAAGTAGATCAGCTACATTATCATCTGTATGCACCTTGACAACATTAATGAGCCTATGCTCATAACAATCTCTGATAAAGTGATGCCGAATCTGAATATGCTTTGTCTTGGAATGATAAACTGGATTATTCACAATGCAAATTGTACTCTCATTATCAATATTGATAAGAGTATTCTGAAGTATTGGTCTTTTTCTTTGCTTCTTCATAAGCTCTTCTTTGTTCATCAGTATAAGAATGTGCAAAAACATCTTGAAGGAGCATCTGATTAAGTTCTTCTTGAATAGATTGATCCTCAGCAGACAATGAGGATTTTGGCTTATCAATACTTTTCTTTGGTTCCACAGTGATTGGTTCTTCATCATGAACAGCATCAGAACTAATATGAACTCCATGAACAACATACTGTAAATCTTCTTCATGGTGTATAAGTTTATTTTCTTCTCTAACAGGTACATAGTTCATAGAAAGAGTTAAAACTTCAAGATCAAACATCCAATCAGGACCTTTACCCTTCTGATTGTCTTGATCTTCTAAAAACTCAACATGAAGACAATCTTAAACCTTCTTAGTGACTCTGTTGTACACTCTAAAGCCCTTACTGTTGGTACAATATCCCAGTAAATAACCTTCTTCTGACTTGCCATCAAACTTACCCAGATTATCAATTGTATTCAAAATACAAAGTGGGTATCCAAAAGGCTTCATAAATCGAATATTGGGTTTGTTGCCCATCAGCAACTCATAAGGTGTCTTCATCGGTGGCTTAGTAATCGACATACTGTTAATACATAGCAAGCGGTACTTACGACTTGACCCTTAATTGAATAGGTAGTTGTGAATCGCTAGCATGGTTCGCCGCTTCAATCAAAGTCCTATTCTTTCTTTCGCAACACCATTCTCATTGTGGTGTTCGCAATACTAACTCTCTCTTGATTCCTTTGTTTGCACGAAGTCATCCATAAGCTTGTTCTTAAATTCGGCCCATTGTCACATCTAATACCTCTAACCTTGAGTCTCAATTGGTTTTCAAGTGCTATTATGAGAGTCGAATAGCATCAAAAGTATCATCTTTAAATCCCAAGAAAATACCCAACTGAATCATCGCAATCATCTGTGACAACTAAGCAAGACTTCTTCTTGTTCAAACTTGTAATGATACAGTCCAAACAAATCCATATGTAATGACTCCAAAGGTTCTCTAATAGTCCTTTCCTCAAGCTTCTTGCATGAAGCTTTATGTTGTTTACCCTTCTTACATGCCAAACATGAGTGATCATTCTTGTAAGTCTTTGAAGGTAACCTCTAACTAAATTTCCTTTGACCGCTTTGTTGATATTCTTGAAATTCACATGGCCCAATCTTCTATGCCATCGATGCTTCTTCAGATGTTGCTTTGCCACCAAACATGTGGCTCTTCCATAAGAATGGAGACTTTTCATATCTAGACTATACACATCATTGGTTCTTGGTACTCTAAGAACTACCAAGCCATCATCAACATACTTGAACTCGGTGAAAGGATGAGACATTCGTGTCGTTGAATAACACAAGATGCTTTTTATCACATTTGAGAAACTGACAATAAATTGAACTTGAGCTCCTTCACATATCTAACATTCTCAAAATCTATTCGTCCTGCTTTGATGGTTCCTTTTCTAGTAATTCTACCTCCATTGGGATCATTCCCAAATGCAACTCTTCCTCCACTAATAGATCTAAAATCGATGAATCTTCTTGTCTCTGTCATGCTTCCGAGCAACCACTATCCACAATAAGATGATCTTTAAGCTCCTCCTGGGTTGCTCGCACAAAAATTTAGAGAGTTAGTTTTTTTAGGAACCCAAGCCATTCCGACTTGTGTTCCCTTGTAGAGTTACAAACTCAAATTCTTTGAGTATGTAATTCCACTATTTTTTAAACATGATCCGTAATTATCTTTTGATTTTTAGCATGTGGATTTTCAAAACTTCGGATTTTCAATGTAACTCTCTTTTGCAAATTCATTCTCCTTTTCTTATATTATAAAACATCGATTCACTTTTTGTTGAAAGTCTTGTTTGTCCCCGCAAGATTTCTCTCTTAACCCATTCGGTTTTAACACTTGGTTCTCGTGATCTAGATTCCCTATGTGAATTATAATACCTTCTAGGTTGATAATAATGAGATCTCCTAGGGTTGTTGTTCCATCTGATGTTAGCAAGACCTTGTTTGAATTGAGCGATTGCTTTGAGAAGGTACCGCTTGTGAAATCTTGGTGATTTAGAAAAAGGTCTTCTCGGTGAGGTACCTATGGTCCGGTGAGAAATTTCGTGATTAACCCTATTTGAATTATTCCGGACTTGTTTGTTCTCTAGGTTTCGTCAATGACATGTTCTTTGGAAATTTTCTAAGGTATTTCGAGTGATGTTCACAATCCTTGATTAAATGATTAGGACTAAAACACACAAAACACGCTTTTTGACCCATACTCCCAAAGTGACTTCTTCTATGTCTATGACCAAAAATATTTTGCCTTCTAGGTGAATGATTGAACTGTTTTGACCAAAGTTATCCCAAAAGGTTAAGCAAGATCTTGTTTTGAAAAGGTTATCTGAAGGTACCGCCAGAAGCAAGACTTTGAGTTGAAGATACCGTTGACTTGAACATTGTTTTCAACAGTTTCTTTTGGGGTTTCGCACCTAGATTGACCAATAAGCTTTTTCTTAAACTCTAGACTGTCTACACCAAAACGTGAAACATCAGGTCTTATGGGTTGATGACTACCAATGGGATGTGGGACAGCATGATAACCCTTGTCTTTCTTATATTCTAGAGGTGGTTCACAAATTGAATCCTCATTACTAGACGTGTCTACATAATTAATGAGTTCATCATCACTAGTGGTTATATCCTCTAGGTCATCATCAGATTGATTCTCTTCTATGTTATCAAAGTTCATACCAAAACCTAAGCCGGTTCTAATATATGCTCTTCTCTTTTTGAACATAAGTAACATGTGATGCACTGCATTCTTTCCGGGCATCAAACTTTGCTAACAAATCATCTCTTTCCTTAGTTAATTTCTCAATTTCAAAGAATTTTACAATTTAGTTTCCATTCACTTAGTTTTAACTGGTAATCCCGTTGTTCATACTTTTCACCCCAAGCCATTTCATTATTTTCATGTGTTATAATTTTAGCTTCCATAGACTCTAAAGTAATTTGATAACCGCCTACCTCGGACCTAGCCCTAACACAATTATATCTTTCAATCACATAAGCATTAAGTACTTTTGATAAAAATCATGACACTTAGAACATACCTTAGAGATAGGGGTTGATGCGACTTCATCGACATCTTTAGTGTTTCTTTGTGAAATCGGTTTTCTTCTTAGTCGAGTTTCACACAAGCTCGATACCACTTGTTGGATCGATGTACTCTAACCAAACTAACTTAAATAACTTGTTAAGGTTTAACAACCTCGGATAAATCCTAAGTTATTAACAATGAAACACTAAGCAAACTCTATTAAGTATGCGGAATTTACTTAACAAAGCTAAGAAGAATAACTTTAACTATAAACGATTTTATTAATATCGAACTTCTCTAAAACTCTAATAAAATCACGTACATCTAATATCAATCTAGGGGTCCTTTTATAGGCTCAAAGATAACCCTAAACGATTTACAATTCTTATCCTTGTACGTCAAGTAAACAATACATAGAAAGTTCTAGATAAACATAACTTTCTATCTTTAATCTAATACAACCGACTTATAATCTTTGCAAGACTTTGATAATAAGCGGTACTTTGACTTCATGCAAGACTTTGACTTCTTGCAAGACTTTATCTTCTGCAATACTTTGTTAATCTTCAAGACTTTAATCTTCAGATCCCAACACAATGTTTTATGCGAGAAGCAAAAAGCAGATAAAACCGTAACTATGAATGTTTTTGTGCGAGTGGGAAATTGATTTTGAATACATATGTAATGTACTTTCACTATTCAATTGTATACGCTCTATGTAATGTAAAATGACAAAAAATCCTTTTTAAAAATACGGTTGCCCACCGCTTTTGTTCGCCAAAAACAATACCTTACACATACCGGACACGTGTCACAATTTCGATGAGTTGCCCAATGACGGTTGCCTTTGGTCCATTTTCAAATTATAAATAAAAGTGGTCCGTAAAGTGATATGCATCGTATGCGGTTTATTTCGTCGATTTCCCTTTATATAAATGTCGAGTTTACAAAAATGAGGTCCCAAATGGTTCCAAGTTTACAAAATACATTAAATTGGTTTTCGAATGATAATAAAATTTATAGCCTTCTTTAGTATCCGTGCTCCTCCGTGCTAGCCTCGTACATTATAGACCTGAAATACATGCTTAAAACTGTCAACACAAAAGTTAAGTGAAATTCATAGAGTTTAGGAAATCAGTTGAACACAATATTCGTAACGTGAGGTAATTAGTCTCACATTCATAGTTTAGAAAACAAAACAGATATTATTGCACTAAGCTCATGATACCGAAACGCTAACAGCTGTCATATAATAGTAACCGTTGCCCTAATAGGTAATTTTCCATTAAGCCTATGGATCTTCAAATAGAGTGCGTTTGTTTGCCTACCCGGTCAACACAAATGGGATTTGTCATTCCCAATAGATCTATCCACATTATTCGCGTTCACTCGCAAGTGATTAATGGTTCATGATAATAGGGACTTTGGCAATAGTGTACTTAGTGCAACTAATACATTCAAGTATAATTTCAAAGCAATGTGTTCGATTTAAAATAAAGCATGTATTTCCCCCAAGGGTTTGTAAAACAATTAAGTAATAGAAAGTGGGGCTATGAACTCACCGTGAGTTGATGATGTTAAGTGTTTTAACGGATGAGATGGATAAGTCGGGAAACCTCTACGTGCAACCTAAAATGGAATGTTGCGACTTAGGTTTGGAATAATGTTTAGGAAAACATAAACCAGCCTATATACGTCTCTATGTTGATCATGATGTAGTCATTAATAGTTTGTTGCTTATAGTAACTATTTAGTATGTGAAAACGTATCTAGTTTATAGATATCATACTACCGTTCGGGCCATCATAATTCAGAGGTCATGTAGTAAACGTTCGAGGAGCTAGGACACTTTAAATCGTAAATCCAACAACTCGTCGAAACGTTTTACTCAAATGAAACCCCTCACATGAAGCTCCCTACTATTGTAGCACTTAGTAGATAAAACATATGTTTTGAATGAAGATTGTTATATCATAAAGTTTATCATGTTTTTAGTAAATATCTACTTTTTACAAGTTCTCGTCATTTACTAGTGATCACAACTTATTAACATGGTTAATAATGAAGTTTTAGTAAAAATTGGTGAAAAAGGGTAAAATGGTCATTTTTCTGTTATTTGCGAAAACACTATTCCGAAGGTTAAGTTTTTTGATTTAATATGTAACTAGCTATGAAAATAACATAGTTTCTATATTCTTAACTTGTGAAAATCCAACTTTTGCCGTTAAAAACTGTTTTACAAATTTTAGGCAAAAATGATATCGTTTGGTCTTTTTAGGCCGATTTCCCTTGACGTAGCCGTAAAACATCGTTCCGGACAACTTTCGTGTTTTAACTTTTTGATGATTCGGACCAGAAGTATCACTTATTATTTTGGACAGACCCGGTAGTAAGTATTTTTGGCGTTTCTAGGTTTTCGCTAACTTTACTATAACTTTTGACTCGTTTGTCCGTTTCGGGTGATTCAAGTTGCTATGTTTACCTTTTTATTTTGTCTACCATAATATGTAAGTTACCAAGTCTATATGTAACTGTTTTTAATGGTCTCAAACGTGTAGAATATGATTAGTTTACTAGTTTGTTACTTTTACGACAATATGTGAATTAAAACATATGATTAAGTATATGTACATCATGAATCAACATAGTAACCATATATATAGCATTTATTTGACAAGATTAGGAATTAATAAACATGAGATGATGGTGGTGATTAGTTTGCTTACAACTTTTGGCTTTCTAACGAAAGGAGTAACTTAGTAAGGATATGACTTTGATTGAACACTTAGGACCTTGGATTGAGCTAGCTTTCTACACCTTGGCACCCTTGTAATCTTGAAAGATTGGTGATGAAGTACTAAGTGACTTGAGTGGATCTAAACTCAAGAAGATCACTTAAACTTGCTAGAGATTTGATGTAGTAACTTGCTACTTGAAAGTTCTTAGCATAAACTTGGAGTTATGGATCAAATTATGGAAGGTATGTTTGTTTTATGATATGAATGACCAAGAGAGGTGTATGAGGGTTTTTGGGATGTCTTTCACCTGCTATTTATAGGAGGGTAAGTTTGGTTAACCATATATTGGGTTAAATGTTAACCATGGTTAAGTTAGGACACATGTAACCATCAAAATGGAGCATGGTTAGGATCAAGCCACCACCAAGGTGACTCATCCCCCTTATGGGCTGTCACAAGGTGTGACTAAGCTTAGATGATAAGTCTTGGTATTATCTTGAGTTTAGAGCATGATTTGGTTCCGTTAAATGCCAACCGTAAGTTGGTAAGCCATAAAACGTAAAACCGGGTATCGTAAAAATACGAAATTTGCAGGCATGATGAAAATCATCAGTATACTCTATATAAAAATATAAAATGAGTGATAAGTCTCATTGGGTGCAAAAACACTGCTTAAAGCTGGAAACACGGGTCAAAAACGTGTAATTCACAATTTATCAGAAAAGAACGAGATTTCAGGGAAATGACCGTGAATTTATTTAAAGTAGAATAAAATTAGTCTATAAGTGATATGAGATTTCAAATGTGGTTTTCGTTATACGTGGATAACTTAATGTTATCGTGAAGTCTAAAAGTTACGCCGATTTAAGCAAAAATGTAGAACGTATAAGGTTAATTTCTTTATGGTCAAAGGAGGAGGAAATATGTTTGACTTTTCCAAAAAATATAAAAGTGTCAAAACATCTTAGAAAACGCAGCGAGTGAATGGTTAAGTCCGGGTCTAACTAGAATTGTTTAAAACGTAAGTTTAGTCTCGTCTGACTCGTGGTTTATTTGGTAACATTTAAATAAAATCTTAAAAATTCTCTAATTGATTATGAGTGATCTAAAATTAACTGATGTGAGGAAAATTGTCATAGTTGATTTTCGTTATGCTGGATGTTTAAATGGTGCTCACCAAAACGAAACTTTAAGACGATGTTTTCTTAATAACTTTATGAAGATAATCTAACGATTGTCAAACTCTCGTGTTATTACTAAAATAAATTAACTTACGAGAATGTGAAATAAAATTGTACGGGATGAATAGTGAAAGTGAATAGTAACTTTTCAAAAATGAAAAGTAACCCAAAATGCGGGTTGTTACAGCCTCACCATTTAATGGGAATTCCGTCCCGAATTCAAAGTGTGTTATCCGATGTTGAATTGTCTAGGAAAATGTGGGTATATCGCCGAATTCTAATCTTTGCGTTCTCAAGTTTCTGGTCATAGAATGTGTTATGTACCATTCTATATTTTTGGTGGTGGCTTATGTTGATAATCTAAAAGGTTTTGTTAAATCTTATAGAGTCCAATATACCTCAAGTTTGGCTTTTCCCGATTCTCAAAACGAATCATATCTTATTGTATCGAGGCTTTCAACAAAATCTTAATTTCTAACATGGAGTTTTTGGTAAATGTTAACGCCTTACATCTATGTAATTTTTGTTTCAGCGATAGCGCATGCATGCATTCTAATTTGTATTTGTATGGTTTTATTAGTTGTTTCGTTGTTGATCTCTGAACACCTTAGTCCAGCAAATGGTTAACTGACACTTTCATCGATATAGTGCCTCAAATGGAATAGTTTTTGTTGTTGTTATGGTAATTTTTTTTAATCAAAGGTGTAAGATATTGTTGATGTGAAATGTTTTATAATGATGTGATAATTGTCGTTGTAGGAAGGTCTTGCTACTGGCAAGTGGTTATCCAAACCATTTCCAAAGTTGATCATGTCTTAGGTGGTTTCGAGATGAAGGCTATATCGTATAGTGTTTATGTCTACTAGTGTTTGAAAGAAACGTGGTACTATAAAGTTTTACATACTGACTTTCAATGGGGTTCAGATAATGATGTGATATGTTGATGATTAGAAGAGTGTAGTGTATGTTTACCATTATTCTTAAGTAGAGATGTCAAGTTTGCTTTAAAAGCATAAGTGGATTGTAAAGGATTATGGCGGAATGATATCCTTGAAACCTAAACAGGCTAGTACTTCTAAGAAATGACGAGGAGATTCGATGACTATCCCAAGATAGTAGTTAGGATTATTTGATAAATGAAAACTTTCAAGAATGAAATTAGATAGTATAAATAAGTATTAAGATCTCGCTGAGTGGTAAGACAATATCGTGTCTCTAGATTTTTGTTTTATGAATTCTGGTGGTTTATCGAGTTTAAGTAGAAAATTAACCTGAATATAACCCTTGTATAACTATTCTCAGTGTTTGAAAATTTTAAGTAGAACATAGTTAGTCAGACTATGTTCCACTGTCCCTAGGTTAAATATAGGTGACTAGACTATATTTAGCCGAGGTTCGGTAAATTTTCCAAATACCTAAATTAGGTATACTCGTGATATGTCCATAGCTTTTGAGAAAATATCCATAAAGCAAAGGCGATATCAAACCATTCAGTTGCAAGTCCTGGCCATAAAAGACTTGTAACCTATGTTTTCACATTCCATTGCATAGAAGATAGTATAGGTAGATACGTGTGGAAAGGAAGTTTTAAGTAATTCTACAATAGTCCATACTTGGCTAGAATCACGAATTTTTAACAATTAAGGTTTCAAAATAGGACTTTGATGAATGTATAGAAAGTTGCTGAACTTCAGCTTTTGTAGATGATGAATTAGTTTGTCCTTTAGAAATTTCTGTAGGACCGATAAAACTATTGATTCATGTGGTTCGGGAGGTCGGGGAAGCTCAAAGAATGAGAAAGACATGGTTATTGTATTAGATAGAAAAGGGGAAGATGTGTGTGTTTCTAGAGAGAAGAAGAAGAAACCACACACACTTCTTTACAAAATGTGAACTTCCTACCCTCCTAGTTGGGACTAGGAGGGTATATACTTAGACAAGTCTAACTTAGCACAATTGACTAAACTAGTCCTTGTGAATGAGTAAAAGAAGAAACTAATGCAATTCCGTAATGACTTCACTTTAGCGAGGCTAACAATCTCTCCCAAGTGATGTCATACGGAGTTGCTTACAATGTTCCCTACAAGCAAAATCAAATACAAAACATAAGCGCAGCAGCCCAAGAGTGTCTTCATAGTCTTCAAACCGTAAGAATCTTCTCACCGCTATATCTTTACATGAAGAACAATATGAGCAAATCTAATTAGGGATTAAATCGACCTTTTGCTCTCCCTAATTAGTGCTCTCCCCAAACCGACAACCTTTCGATGAATTTCACAATTCAAGAAGTCTTTTGATAATTAAATTAGAACCGTCTTTAGTCTTCTAACACGCAGCCGGAAAATGTAGGAAAGAGCTGTCGACTGTCCTTCTTCAAGATTGTCCATTCGGGGAATAAAATATCAACATCTTCATCTCACCAAATGCATTCCGTTACCTTTCATATATCAAATCACCCATAATGTACACATTTTCTCCTTGATGGTTACGATTTATCGGAATCAAGATACAATTGTGTACATGACGATTAACTGGAAGCATTCTATCATAAATCATATCAGCCCGTGAGAAGTTGTCGATGAACAATACCATTTAAAGTTGTCTAACTCATTTCAACCCCTGTATCAAAATTCAAGCCGTCTCAGAGTAACCACATGTGAGGATAACCCAATATGACGAACTTGAGAATGAAGTCAAATCTCCTGATCGATTACTTAAGCTTGTACTATCCTTGTGAAAAAGAACGGTGTACCCAATGTACAAAACCTCTTGGCGATCCTCAACTACGTGAGACATCAAGTGATAGCTACTTTGTGGGTTAAGAGAAAGAATCACAAAGTAACTAGATAGCAAGTCTTCATCACGGTCAACATATTTTCCCGGACAAGTCATCTTCGGAAGGAAGAAAGAAAGAAGACGAAATAAGTACACGCGCCCGTCAAACGTCACTTCACACCCAAATAAATAATAAAGAGTCATCTCCGTGGTCACATTAAAATTCATCGAAAACTTTGACCGTGAACGTATATCCTCCGTGAAAATTTTACCATACCAAAAAATACCATTCTTTAAATCTATCACATATGTATCCTAATTTGAACAATTCGGATGACACATTTTTATGCCATAAGTCTGTTTCTCATATTGCTCCAAATCCAAACGCTATATCTCAGCCCATCAAAAAAAGTTATACTCGTTTGGCCCACAAAATCCAACACAATGTATACACGGCCCAAAGAATATCCGATCCACTCACTTATGTTATAACCGTGTATATAACAGATAACAATTCACATAACCTAAACCTAAAAAACATCACTCTCAACAATACTTCGCCTACCACATATCTTTCTCTCAAGAACACAGAGAAAAAAATACGCTCCTTTGAATATTTTCACCAAATCTCCACATCAAACGCTTCTAACAAATCTGCCATCAATCAACAAACCCAACACAAATCTCAATCTCACGTGAGCACCAATTATCTGTTACCAGATTCGAAGAACACATGAAGTACATATGGCTTCAAGATCTTCGATTAAGGGCACGGGTAGGTTTTTTCTTTTTAGTTTTGAGTTCGTGTGTCTAAACGAATTAAAGGACGGATTATAACTATTGTTATCAATCGTTCTTTAAGAATTCGAATATTAAATGAAGCTAAGCTTCTAAAGGATCTGTGATGAAAGTGAGTCAACTCAACAAAAATCTTTACAAGATTGGGAAAAAGTTGAATCAAATCTGAGATTCGTTGTATTATATTTGAGTCAAGTCGAGTCTAGCTATAGTTTGATATGGGATTGGAGTTGTGAGAGTAGGATGAGTTTTGAAAGAGTGGGATTATATGTTTCGAATCTGTTGTGAGTGTTTCGAACTCGGTCTCTTCACTTAAAGACATGGACTGATGATGGACGATATAATTCTGAAGTCAAATGAGATTGTTTTGGTAAATGGTATGTTTGTGATGTGGTCGAAGTCTATTTTACGCATAACTATTTTGTCAATCTTACGCGTAACATTTCTTGAACCCTTATGCGTAACCTTACGCGTAAGATCACTTAGGCGTAGCCTTACGCGTAAAAGCCTAGGCTTATGCGTAAGAGCATACGCAGAACTCATTCCTCACGCAGAATCTCACAGCCTACGCCGTAACTTTCACTGTAGATATTCCTTATGCGTAAGTTTAGGGTTTTGACCCTTTGACTTTTTCCGGTGAGATTATCCGACCATGTTTTTCCGACCATCTTCATACAAAAACCCAGAAAAGCATGTAAATTGCTTCTATTTTGACTAGTTAACCAAGAAGATGACGGTTTGACCAAGGTTTGACCACAATATTTTCCACGGATTTGGTACAAAAACAAGTCACAATACAAAAGTTAACAAGAAACTGATTCTTGGACTGTTGGGACACAAGAAAGAGTAATCGAAAACGCATATAAAAAGTGTTGACCTTTTGACCAAAATGATACAAAACATAGTTTAAGATCATTATTAAAATATACTGGAAAAAATTTCGGATTTGAAAATATGAGTAAAACACCAAAACAAGATTCGAAAACCACACAAATCGATAAAAATACACAACCTGGCTCGTTATACCAATTGTAAAGCCCCTTTTATCACATATACCTTATCACTATAATAAGCAAACCCAACACAAACCAAACACAAATACGTTATGCGTATGAATAAGAAAGATAAAGAAAAGAACTTGGTGACTTGATGTATATATTAGTGTATATGTTTAGAGAGGTAGAGAGAAGAAAGATGAAAACAATAAGATGTTATATTGCTTCAAAGGAAACACACACACACACACTCAAGCACACCCTCAAATGACATACTTGAGGGTATTTATAGTAAGAGGATGATGCCCTAAGGCTTGGCCATGGGCCTTGAGATGGACTTGGATTGGGCTTGGGTTACACGAGCTAGACAAGGCTAGCTTAACATAACTAATGCCCAATTAGCTTAGCCCAATCCACGAGCCCGTTGACTATTCTATCACGATATCTAACACACATTACAAAGTTCCTAATCGTGAATGACCATCACTTCTAATAAAAATAATCAAGGCTAACAATTGGTTTAGGAGTGTTTGGTTGAAGTTTTTGTTTGTGTAGTATACGCGTAGTTTCGCTCTCAAAGTTTCACGCTTAAAGCTTTAATTTTGCACTCAAAATTCAAGATTCTTAATGGTTTAAGGTATATTTGGTGCTAAAGTTTCAGCTTTTTGCAAAAGTTTGAAGCTTTACGCGTTTTAGTTAAGTTTTGAGCTCGTTTTTGGTTCTTTGGTCATTTCTACTCGTAACTTTTCTAGGCACTTTGGGTAAAAAGGTCAACATTTTGGGTTATTCGAGTGTTTTTAAGGATATCCGTGCAAGTTTAAATTGTTTGAATCGTTGGAAATTTTTACGAGTAGGTCAAAACCTAGTTCTACTCGTAAGAAAGTCAACTCACGATAGTTTTCTACTCGTAACTTTTGGTGAAGAATCTTCGTGCTTTAACGGTGACTCGGTGCTTCCTCACTTGGATAAGTGTGTGGAACACTTCGACTTTGGATATCTCTTACATCGTGATAGTGTAAAGGATTTTGGGCAAAACCCTAATCTTACGTGATAAGTTTCGACTTCACGCGTAGAATACTTTACGATAAGCATTTTTCTTACGCCTAAGTTTTTCACGCATAAGCCAAATCTACGCATAACTTTTCTACTCGTAACTTTAAACCCACGATAAGATCCCACGCCTAAGGAATCCTACGCCTAAGATCCCACGCATAAGATCCTACGCCTAAGTTTCTACTCGTAACTTGTGTTTCTACGCCTAAGCTCTTTTTCTACTCGTAACTTTAAACCTACGCATAACTTGTGTTTCTACGCCTAAGTTAAATCTTACGCATAACTTGTGTTTCCTTAGGGGGAGATTGTTAGCCTTGATTATTTTTATTAGAAGTGATGGTCATTCACGATTAGGAACTTTGTAATGTGTGTTAGATATCGTGATAGAATAGTCAACGGGCTCGTGGATTGGGCTAAGCTAATTGGGCATTAGTTATGTTAAGCTAGCCTTGTCTAGTTCGTGTAACCCAAGCCCAATCCAAGTCCATCTCAAGGCCCATGGCCAAGCCTTAGGGCATCATCCTCTCTTACTATAAATACCCCTCAAGTATGTCATTTGAGGGGTGTGCTTGAGTGTGTGTGTGTGTGTTTTCCTTTGAAGCAATATAACATCTTATTGTTTTCATCTTTCTTCTCTCTACCTCTCTAAACATATACACTAATATATACATCAAGTCACCAAGTTCTTTTTTTTATCTTTCTTATTCATACGCATAACGTATTTGTGTTTGGTTTGTGTTGGGTTTGCTTATTATAGTGATAAGGTATATGTGATAAAAGGGGCTTTACAATTTCATTTCTTGTATTTCCATTAGGGAAATCGTTAGATTGTGACGGGTTTCATGTAAAACAATATCATATAAGGTTTTATAAGATAATTTCTAGAGTCTATTGTATAATTTACAATGTTTGCGAAGTAAATTAGACCATTGTGTAACTCACAATGTTTGAGAAGTAGTTGAGACCATTGTGCAACTCACAATGTCTAGGAAATAATAGAGACCATTGTGCAACTCACAATGTCTAGAAAGTAAATGAGACCATTGTTTCACTCACAGTGTCTGAGGATGAAATAGAGACCAATGTAGGATTTACTGATTGTGCGGGATGTAATTGAGACCATCGTAGGATTTACAAATGTCACGAGAATGTAATAGAGACCACCGTAGGATTTACAAATGTCCGAGAACGTAATAGAGACCACCGTAGGATTTACGATGTCTCGAGAGTGTAATAGAGACCACCGTATCTCATGGTGTCTTGAAAATGAATGAGACCATTGTATCTCACAATGTATGGGAAGTAGGAAAGACCATTGTGATCAGTTACAATGTCTTGGATAAAGTTTCGTAATCCTAAAATGCACGAGTAGATGCATGATTGGGAGATTGGGAAAATATGATTGTGCCGTAACGCCTTAGAATAGGCATACGCATATATGTTTAGTACATCGTTTATGATTGAAATTATGTTAAGTGTATATATCAATATACTAGTGTGTTTGTGTAGCTTAAAATGCTTAAAAGTCACATAATCGTCTGGAGGATGGAAGGCACGGAGAACGAAGGCTATAAAATGTTTTTGTTTGTAAAAGTAGTTATAGTTTAGGTCACAATTAGACCCGTTTCTCTATAATTAAGGCTCGATACTAATCATAACACCCCAATTTCGTGATACGCAATGAATTCAAATTGGGTGTTACTTCATGGCACAACAAATATAATAATAGAAAACGAACTCTAATGGAGTCGTTTTAAAAGATTTATCATTCAATTTATATAAATATCAGAGTTTACAAAAATGAGGTCCCAAATGGTTCCAAGTTTACAAAATACATTAAATTGGTTTTCGAATGATAATAAAATTTATAGCCTTCTTTAGTATCCGTGCTCCTCCGTGCCAGCCTCGTACATTATGGACCTGAAATACATGCTTAAAACTGTTAACACAAAGGTTAAGTGAAATTCATAGAGTTTAGGAAATCAGTTGAACACAATATTCGTAACGTGAGGTAATTAGTCTCACATTCATAGTTTAGAAAACAAAACAGATATTATTGCACTAAGCTCATGATACCGAAACGTTAACAGCTGTCATATAATAGTAACCGTTTCCCTAATAGGTAATTTGCCATTAAACCTATGTGTTAGCCTTAATAGTTTTTATTAGAAGTGATGGTCATTCACATTTAGGAACTTTGTAACGTGTGTTAGATATCGTGATAGAATAGTCAACGGGCTCGTGGATTGGACTAAGCTAATTGGTTAGAAGTTATGTTAAGCTAGTCTTTTATCCCTTGATATCCAATCCAAGTCCACGAGGCCCAAGCCAAAGCCCATTAGGGCGTTTATGTATTGTACTATATAAACCCCTCAAAGTCTCATTTGACGGGTGTGCTTGAGTGTGTGTGTGTGTGTTTTCTTTGGAGCAATATAACATCTCTTGTTTTCATCTTTCTCTTCTCACATACACGGTTTCATATATTCAAGTCACCATCATCTTAATCTTTCCTTCTTTATTTACGCATATGTTTGGGTTTGTGTTTCACGCGTTCTACGTGTAACGTGGGTATACTTGTGTTCGTTAAGTGGGTTTGTGATAAGGTTGATATATCTAAGGTCCTACAATTGGTATCAATCGCCTAACAATGGTTTAGGAGTGTTTGGTTGAAGTTTTTGTTTGTGTAAGTGTTACGCATAAGCTCTCGTTATTCAAAGTTGTCACGCTTAAAACTTTACTTTTTGCACTAAAATCTTCAAGATTCTTATGGTTTAAGGTTCCTACAGTGTTAAAGTTTCAGTTTTTTGAAAAAAGTTCGAAGCTTTACGTGTTTTTCATCAGTTTTTAACTTGTATGTTTTCGTGTAATGCTTCTACGCATAAGCTTTCAAAGCACTTTGGGTGAAAAAGGTCAAAACTTTTGTGTTATTTGAGTATTTTTAAGGCTGTTTGTGCATCAGAAATTGTTTGAATCACTGGAAATTTTTTACGCGTAAGTCAAAACCCTATTTTTACGCGTGAAGAAAAGTCAAAACCCTAGTTTTCACGATAACTTTTGGTGAAGAATCTTCGTGCTATAACGGTTACTCGATTGCTTCCTCACTTGGATAAGTTTGTGGAACACTTGATTTTCGGATATCTTTACGCCGTGATAGTGTAAAGGATTTTGGTTTTAAACCAACTCTTACGCATAAGCGTAAAGCTTACGAGTAAGCACTCCACGATAAGTTAACTCTTACGCGTAAGGTACCTTACTTCACGCTTAAAGTTTACGACAAGACTTACGCTTAACCTTAGGTTTACGATAAGAATCCTACGCCTAAGCTCTTTACGCATAAGGACTCCTACGCATAAGCAATCCCACGATAAGCATTCATTTCACGCATAAGAACCGGTTTACGAGTAAGATTTTGAGCAAAACTTCAAACGGCTATAACTTTTGAATCAGAACTTCGTTTTCAAATGATCTACCCATCAAAACGACCGTGAGAACGAGGAGAATAGACTAAAGAATAAACTAAATTTAATTCGAGTCAACCTTCAAGTCCTAAAATGTTCAAAAGAAGTTATTGAGGTTTTAAGTTTTAGACCAAATTTTCACTACAACTACCAAGCTTAATCTTCACCAACACAACTCCTTTATCGTTGAATCGATCCACATCAACTTTATCATATCATACCTTCATCAATGGCAACTCAACAAGACATTCATGCACAAGGTCGAAAACCGCCTCCTATGTTGGAAAAAGGTGGTTATCTTCAATGGACAAGTCGAATGTTTCGTTACATCAAGACAAAACCTAATGGAAAATTGATGATCAAATCCATTCGTGATGTACCCTTCATACCGACAAGTCCAAGACCCGAAATGTCGATGCAACACCTCCCGTCCCACCATTTTTTCGTCTTCAAAAGAATCGAATACTCAAGAGGATCAAACAAGTCGAAGCGTATGACATGGCAATTCATATTGTCCAACCGGGTTTACCAAGAGATATCTTTGTCTTTCAGAGACAGCCAGAAACCGCTTCGATATGTGGGAACGTGTTAGACGGCTTTGTCATGGAACCGAAATTGGTCAACAAGATACGGAGAACAAGTCGCTAACCGCTTGGGAGAAGTTTACATCTACTCCGTGAGAATCCATTGAATCCTACTATGGAAGGTTCTCGCACTTTAATGAATGAGTCGATAAGAAACAAGTTGACACCCGTAACTATCGTGAGCAACATCAAGTTCTTGAACAATCTACGAGAAGAATGGGACGATATGTCACTATTGTCAACCAAACAAAAGACTTACATCAAGTGAACTTTGATCAACTCAACGATTTTCAAACAAAACCAAAATGAAGTGAATGAAGTCGCAAGAAAGATTAGCAAAGAATCATGATCCATTGGCACTCATTGCAAAGACTCAAACCCGGTGAATACACAACAACAAGCTTCATCATCTTCCACTAACAACAACTTGCAAGAATACATCCTCAACAACAAAACTATCCACCGAACAACAACATTACTGTGAACAAGGAATCACCGATCTTGAAATGGAACCGAAGAAGCTTTGTCACAAGCATTTGCATTTTGGGTAAAGCATTCAGAGGTCGCTATTCCACACCAACTAACAACAACCAAAGGATTTCATCAAACACTCGAACAGCAAATTGCACATCCGGTGTGAACATGGGCAATCAAGGACAAATGGTTGGAGTTATTGGGAATCGGCAGGATATGCTCTTGGATTTCGCATGGGTAATCAAGCGGTTCCAAATCATGGTAATCGATGGGTCGAATGTTGGGAATAGAGCGTTGGGTAATCGAATGGGAATGTTGCACTCCAATCGTTGGGAATTATGGAAATGTGAATCGTGGTAATCAGTTAAGTGTTATAACCTCAAGGATTGGGTCACATGGCAAGGAATTGTCCTACTAAGCGAAAAAGAAAGATCTTGCGATCTTCGTAAAGCTATCATGTTGGTACAAAAGGAACAACTGACTTCAATTGAGTGCCGAGGAACATGACTTCATGGCTATTATGGATGATTTGACGACTCAAGGAACTCAATGCAAACCGCATCTTCATGGCAAATCTTCAGAGACTAAGCACGATAATCGATTCGACGCACCTCCTGCCTATGACGCCAATGCAGATCTCGAGGTACCAATCACCGATCCATGCTATAACAATGTCATATTTGATGTGTTTACTCATGACGACAAAGATTCGCGTGACATCGCACCTACTTATGATACATACCGACAATCCGAGTTGTAGCAATACTAACTCGACACTCTAGATGTGGATCCTAGTGGAGACCGAGTGGCACAAAATACCGAGACCGATGAGGAAACACGTGCTTATTTTGAATCATTAATCAATAAGCGTGGCATTGAAATTGAGAAAGTTAAAACGCCAATCGCTGGGTTAAGGCCATGAATGCCAAATTGACCCGAGCTTGAGAGTTACAAGGAGAACGCAAAGCCTTTGAATTTCATAAAACAAAGAATCGAATTAGAAATTGGTTATCGAAATTTGGTCTCTAAAGAACAACTATTGCAAATCAAGTACAACACACTCAATGTGAATTTGAACTTGAAAATTAAATCTTTAAACAAGGAAATTTCTCGATTTAAATAACCAACTTTCTAAACAAAAGAAATGTTTTCTAATCTTGAAAAGAGAAGAAGCGATTGATTATCGATTTTTCAAAACGAGAAGATTCTCTTCTTGATGAAATTCTTGATAAAATGAAAAATCCAAACTTTGGAAAATTTGCTTCTTAAAACGGGTCATTCGCTCAAACAATCAAGATGCTTTCTAATCAAGTAAATCCGCTTTCATACTAATAATAGAATGGCACTTGGTAACGACCCTTCTTCGCTCCTCAAGAAAGCTCGAAACCTCGTAATGTGTTAAACAATGGGAAAGCTTTACATGAACCCATTATTGTTCGTGATTCTCTTGAAACGTTAGAACTATCTCGAGGAGAGTAGATCAAAAATGAAACAAAAATCCGGAAATCAAACCAATTGATTATAACAAATGGAACAAAATTAACGGAATTAATTTTGTTAATCAAAAAGAAAAGTCAAAGTTTTCCATCATACCAAGTGTTTCAAACAAAGAGTCAACACTGCTTTAAAAACTGCTTCAAAACCAGTTGTTGTCTCAAATTCTCTTCGAACATTGAACAAATGTCTTCAAACAATCCTTTTAACACAAGTGATGCGCCAAGTATTTTAGAAAATGTGAAAACTAGAATTGTGGATCTTCAAGACATCATAAAACTAAAACCAATATTACAACAAACATCTGGTTTAATAGTTTTGATAATGAAAATAAAAAGTATTTTGAAACTCAAATTGCCCCTCAGCTGAATGTCATCAGTGCAAGGGTAATTCATTTTGAACAAGCGTTTTTGAAAGAAACAGCTGACTTTGTCAAGGACCATGTTGGGAATTATGTGAAGTATGGATTATGCTGATATTACTGCTGAAGTGTGCTGGATTCTACCGAAGACATAATTCTACTAAAGTTATATAGTTATTAGCTTGTTTCTGTGGAGATAGTTATTCCGTATATTCTATAGTTAGTTAGGATATGCATGAGCTTTATTAGGAAGTGATTGTGTATATCTTATTTAGTTTTACGTTTCTTTGAGAACAAGTTAGGGTTCCTTGTCTATAAAAGGAACACAATAGAATGAATTATGTACTAGAAGTTTACGAATTATCAATATAACGATCCATAGAGGATCAAAGAGTTCTTAGTTATTTGTGTTTATACTTGTGTTTATATTCCGCTAAAGAATACAAGTTGTAGAGATTTTCTTTTAGTTTGTTTATGATTACATATGCAATACTAACGATCTACGAGAGCTCAAGATCTATCAAGGTCCGCTAATTTCAACAAGTGGTATCAGAGCCTCGTGAGAGTCTCTACGATACTAAGAACAGTTTTTCTTAACACCTTAACAACCAAAACAACAATCACCAGGCCTGGATCTGATGTTGATGTCGAAGTCACCAATAACCAAAACTTTACCCATCTGCAACAACTAAGTCTCTCGAACAGCAATGCTAAGTTTCCTTACCTAAAAAGGGAGGAATACGATTTATGGGCAATGAAGATGCAGAACTGGATCTCCAACATTGATTGGAATCTATGGGAGATAGTAAAGAAGGAAACAGTTCAAGAAAACTATCAGATTTCGATGGTAAGATGACTTTTGTTCCTCCCAAATCAATGAAGAGTTATGGCGGTTCGAGAGAAACCAAAGTTAAAACGATTCTTCTTCAAGCTATTCCCGAGGATCACTTGAGTGATTTTCACTTCATGAAAGATGCTAAGGACATATGGTTAGCAATCAAGGCGAAGTTCGGTGGGAATGAGGAGTCTAGGAGAATGAGAAAGTCCATGCCGAGACAACAGCCAAGATTTTCAAATCAAGAGGAAGGAATTCACAAGGGCTATGACAAATTTCACAAGATTTTAAGTCGAGTTAAATCATTGCAGTAAAGCTTTATAATGATGATTGTAATTCTAAGTTCTTGAGATCTTTACTCCATCCTGCTACAAGTGAACATTGCTTTAAAAGCTAAAGGTGGCCGGATATGCTTACCTTTGATGAGTCAGATAACAAACTTAAAGCTCTTGAACATGATGTAAGAAGTCCTTTTCGCTCATCATCTACCGCTAGTCACTCAAGATTTGTAGGAGCCTCCACCCCAAAGATGATTTATGGTCCAAGTCCAACTTACTCATCATCATCTTACACTACCACTCCATCGAGCTCTCACTCTAAATCTAGTGGTGTAATGGAAGATGTGCTGGATCCTTCTTGTCGATTATGATCCTCAACAGAACTTGCATATGATGATTTAGATCAGTTGACCCGTGAGATGGAAGAGATGAAGTTGAAGTGGCGGTGGCCATGCTATCTATGGACATCAAGAGATTTGAGCGTAAGGCTGGGAGGAAGTTTGGATTTGTGGAAGAGATCCAAAGCAAGGTTTGACAAAAGAAGGTCAAGTGTTTTACATGTCAACAGATGGGTCACTTCTCCAGAGAGTGCAATGACAGAAGTCTCGTGAGGAGGTGAGATACTCTTCCCATCGCAGAATCGGAGGAAGCCGGAAACTCAAGCTCGGATCCTCAATTGCTCTAGTTACTATGGACGCCAATGTAGACCGGAAGTGCATGATTAGGAGAATGATGAAAGTTCGTGCCGATAATATTGGGTTGTGGCTAGTTGTACTTGTGAGGATAGGCATGACTGATTGCCTTGATGGGCATCTCTCGTGTACAAAACCTGCTTTGTTTGGTTGTAGTGAGCGTTATAATGAACTCAAAGAAGCTTATGATATTTTGAAACCTAAATATAATGAATGCTTTATAGAAGTTGAAGCTTATAAATGTGCTTTAAAAACACTAGAAAGACAAAAGGTCCGGTTTCGTAAGAATCAAATAGCTTATGATGAGAAGTTAAGTGTATTAGAAAGGATCTCGAATGTACTAAAATGAGTTAAAAAGGTCTGAGAAATTAAGAGCAGATGTAGTGTCAGAAAATCTGGAGCTAAAAGAGAAATTAGATGAGGAAATTACTAGGCATAAAGGATGGTTATATTGTAAGATATTCTGCTCATAGTAAGGCTTACAGGGTTTACAATTTGAATGCTAAGAAGATTGAGGAGACTTTGAACCTGAGATTTCTAGAAGACAAGCCTAATGTTCAAGGACAAGGTCATGTTTGGTCTTTTGACCTTGATTACTTAACTGATTATTTGGGTTATTCTAGACATGTGGCTAACCAAAATGCAGGTTCACAAGAGTCACTCATCGATGATGTTACTACCATGAATGCCGATTCGATAGTGAGTTTGAGGATGATGAACATCCTATTATTGTACCTTCTTTCTCCCTAATAATTTTTGGTGACACTTCCAAAGTTACTACCGATGACGGTGAAGATGAGTCCAACTATGCGAGAGGACCTTGCTAGGCTTAAGAAACAAGAGTATGCGGCTAATCTAGAAGTCGAGAGAAACACCGAGGAGAATACCGGAGAAGCAATCAAGGACATCACATTTCACCGAAAGTGATCCTGTTTCTCCTATCATCACCAATTTCTTTGAAGGATATGCTGTTTCTACCCCATTACTACTAGAGTGTCCATGCACTTTGGGAACCTTATACACGTTTTCCAAGACCTTCGATCTTGGTAACCATCAACCCAAAGTCGGAGTCTTCACCTCACCTTCCTATGACACCGATTTTGAACCCATCGTGACTAATCTTGATACCTCCATTGAAGTCAACACCATCGCTACTAAAAGGATCAATAATACTCATCCACACCCAATATTATTGGTGATCCTAATGCACCTGTTAGAACAAGGGTTCTGTGACAAGTTCTAAATATGGTCAAGTGGCTTTTATCTCTTATGTCTCAAATCGCAAAGGGACAATCACACGTACTACGAACATTATCTCGCTTGCTTGTTTTCTTTCTCAAGTGGAACCAACCAAGTGTTACTCAGATTTTGAAGACTCAATTTGGCTTGAGGCAATGCAAGAAGAGATGCAACAATTTCAAAATCAAGCAGGTTTGGATCTTGGTACCACTACCGATGGCAAGTATGCAATTGGGACTAAATGGATTCGAATAATAAGAGAGTTGCAAGGGTGTTGTCATTAAAACAAAGCGAGATTGGTAGCTCTGTGGGTATAGACAAGAGGAGGGATTGACTATGATGAGGTGTTTGCACCTGTGATAGAGTTGAGGCCATACGGATTTTCTTGGCTTATGCATCTTACATGGGTTTCATGGTCTATCGATGGATGTTAAAGGTGCTTTTCGTATGGTGAAATAGAAGAGAGGTTTATGTCACTCAACCTAAAGGATTCAAGACCCTGATCATCCTAATCATGTTTACAAGGTAGTCAAGGCTCTCTATGGACTACATCAGCACCCGAGCTTGGTATGCTAGGCTTTCATCTTTTGTCAAGCATGGTTATCGACGGTGCAATTGATAAGACACTTTTCCATAAGAAGAATTCCACATATATTATTCTTGTGCAAGTGTATGTAGATGACATTATTTTGGATCCACAAAGGAAGCTTGGTGCGGTGGAGTTTGAGGAGCTTATGAAGGAGAGTTTCGGATGAGTGTTATGGGGAGTTGACTTTCTTTTGGGTCTCCAAGTTCACAGAAACCCGATGGTATCTTTATCGGTCAGACAAATATGAGGGACATCTTAAAGAAATTTGGTATGGAGAGTGTCAGATCGCCACTACACCTTATGAAGCTCCAAAGACAAATACCAACAATGAAACAGATCCACCAAAGGAATGTTCATTTATACAGATCTATGATTGGGTCTTTGATGTATTTAATGAATTTCAAGGCCCCGACATTACTTTTGTCTGTGAGTGTTTGTTCTAGACATCAAGTTACTCCACTTACTTCCCATCTCATCGTCAAGAAGATCTTTAAGTACCTCAAAGGCCAACCTCATCTAGGCCTTTGGTACCCAAAAGAGTCTTCATTTAAGCCGGAAGCATATAGTGATAGTGACTATGTTGGTGCAACTGGATAGGAGGTCCACCATGAGGTTGCCAATTCTTGAAAGAGATTGATTTCTTGGCAATGCAAGAAACAAACTATTGTGGCTACCTCATCTATCAAGGTAGTACGTTGTCTTTGCAAGAATTGTGTGGATGTGTTCTTTGATACAAAATCAATTGTTGGATTATGGGTATAACTTCATGAACACAACAATTTTTATTGATAATCAAAGTACCATATGCATTGTTAAAATCCAGCTTTTCACAAATGAACAAAACATATTGAAATCAGCACCACTTTATAAGAGATGCATATGACAAACATTTGATAAAAGTGGTTAAAATTCACACCGATGATAATGTATGCATTTGTTAACAAAGGCTTTTGATGTACCAAGGTTTCAACACCTTGTGGTCCATATTGGTATGCTTAACCCTTAACTGCAAAGTTTAAGGAGGCATAGTTCGAGGAGGCATATGCCTCAGGGGAGGCATATGCCTCAGGGGAGGATTTGTGTACACTTTGCATGTTTTATGTAATTTTGTAGATTTTTATGTATAATTTTGTTTACTAACACTAACCAGCTAATGTAATGATAGTTTTGTTTTTCCTTGTTTGGTTTGTGTGTTTCTTTGTCTGGTTTGTTTTGCAGAATGCTTATCTTAGTTGAAGTTCATCATGATTGGTCAAATGGAAAATGGTCAAGTAAGCTTTAAAGCTTGTTTCTTCTGAAATCAAAGTACTGAAGTGAGCAATTTGTTTCCACTGAAGAGAAAGTACTGAAGTTCATTGTTCATTCATTCATTCAAGAAACAGTTTACAGCTTACAGCTTACAGAGTACAATCAACTTCAAAAGCAACTACAAGAACAGTTCTATACATGATCTACTAAACCTATTCTAGCTTATATCATCTATTCCAACAGCTGTTGGATATGCATGACCGCTCATATCTTCCATTCCAGCTGCTGGATATACATTTGTGATGACTTGCATAACCACCCATTCCTTCTATCCCGATGGCTGGATATGCATGACCGGTATGACGAAGAAGCTAAGGATCAAAATGGGAAGGATGGATTAAGGAAACCATAGATGATGAAGATGAATACACATGTCCTTTGGCTTCATCTACTAGGTTTCACCAAAAGCAGAAATCCATCTTCCTTATACCCTTCTCCTATACGTTATGTGATGAAGCACCAAACCATGGCGCAGAAGAGCAAGCACAACTCTCTTTCTAAGACAAGGCCTCCGCTGAGGTTGAGGTGCCGGAGGTCGAGTAAGATGTTCTCTTAGTGGACCCATCGAGTCATCGTGAGATTCACTTGGATTCACTACACTATCATCATCAAGAACCGAGAAATGGGATTTCAAAGGTCGTGGGTCATATGGATATGGAAAAATTGAAGGAAATCACCGGATGATGATGATGATGGAGAAGAGGTCGGATCAACAACCTCTCGGGTTTATTATTCATGGTTATTGCGGTTGATTGTGGTTCATGGTGGAATTAGGTTGAGATGGTATTTGGGGTAATTGATGAGAAATAAGTATGCATTGGGGTTGTTTTATAGATCGTTTCAAGACCGAATGAGATTAAATGCGAGTTGGGTGAAACAAAGAAAAGATATTTATCAAGCTTCTTGAATACGTGATGTGTTTCACGATTGAAAGACTTGCAGTAATAACCATTGTTTCTACCAAGTTGTTTTTAAATTTGGTAAAAGGTTGCATTACACGCCGCCTTTGGTCAATAACTTAATTATTTTGACCAAAATTGGGAAACTTCTACTTATACCCTATTCGCATATCGTCGTCTAATATTAACCGATTCCTCTTTATTCGAAAGTTAAACACATCTTCCATTGATTCAATCGTAATCCATTATCTAAATTTCTCATGGCGCTTCAATTCAAGCACGATCATAATAAAGTTGCTTTTTTTGAGAACATCTAAGGGTGATGATTTGTATAAAAGAATGGTGGAATTTCAAGAGGTCCAAGATTCATTATGCTTTAACACATTCTCCTAATGCTATATATGAATCTGTTGGTAATGAATTTTGGGCGATCGCTCAAAACGAGTGAAACAGAGATAGTGGCTATGGTTGATAATGTCGAGTATGTTGCACAGAGGAGTTGATCGTAAGTCGACTTCATTCGATGATGAGAATGGGTTTATCATTCTAATTCAGCAGTGATACTTGATGGGTGAGAGCTATTGGATATCAAGGTGAACGCATGCACATGTGGCTCAAGAATCAACTATGTCCGATGTGGAGGTTTTAGTTCACACATTGCTTCAAAGGCATAAGCAATAAATCAGAGGATGGGATCGCCTTCACACAATTTGATGTGGTATGTGTGTCTTTCTCAAGGGTTAACTTATAATTTTCCAAGTTTATTTTGATAACATGGTGAGAATATTCAAAAGAAAAAGCATAAGTTTTTAATGTACCCTAGGTTTTTGCAAATGATAATAGACACTAATACCCGAGCCCAAGCCTTTATCCCATAGGAGCTTTATCTCGCTAAATTATTTGCTTCAATGAGAACTAACATTTAGGGACACATCATCCTTTACTAGCGCCTATGTTGCCTCTGTGGGAATGAGGTCTTGACGAGGATAATGTTGTTAATAATCCACCTTCTACCAATGTTACCGCCGATGGTAATCCTTTAGTTGCAATTGATGATGGCCCTTCTACCATCGTCAAGCATCTAATGTTTCTCCTGACCAACCTCCACCTATACCTTCACCTAGACCTAGTCCTTGTCCACCACCTACTCAGGTTAGTTTTGATTCATTTGAGTCTGAACCTAATCGACTAACCACACCTAGTCCACACAGGGAACCATTTAATGAAGGTTCTCCTTATGTTGAGCATGACCATGTTTCTCCTGAAAGGTCCAATGAAGTTCCCATTACCACTGAGCAATCAGATGGTGGAGTTGAGGACCATATTACACTTACATCTGTTTATGCTTTAGTGAACAGGTATGTGGCTGAGATGGCTGCTCTCAAAAAGGAACTTGCAAAGACTAAGTCTTCTCTTGGTAATGAGATTGTGGAGCCGAGAAATAAGGTTAAGAGTTTGGAAGATCAACTTGTGCATCATTCTAAAAAGAAAGCTAGTTGTTTCTTCCGATGAAGAACAAGAGGATAATCGCTTGGTTCTCTTAAGATTTTGGCGATGTTGCTCAAAAGACTCCTTTCTCCTCCCCTGTCAGCCGAATCTTCAAAGAAAAAGGAACCTATTCGATTTACTAGAAAAAGGAGAAGACAATATCTCAATAAGGAACTCGTTGGGATTTAGTAAATCCAAGACTTAAAGTGTCGGTCACCTCAAGTATGTATACTGCTAGAAAGCTCGTAGTCTTAGCTATTCAAAGGTTAGTGTTTAGATTACTTTTGTAACACCGTGGAGGACGGATGGGTCTTTACCCACAGTATGCCTCGATCCATAGCCTAAAGTAGGCGCCTAAGCTTGTACTTATAAATACCCTTTGCCCTCCAAGGCAAAGGGTTGGAGCTTCATAATATATTTTCTTTGTCTCTAGGGTTCCCATCTTCCCTCTTCTCTCTCTAAACCATTTAACCTAAAGTAGTCAAGACTTATTGTATATCAAACCAATATCTTACAAATGGTATCAAGAGCCAAGTTTTATCCATCTCTCATGTTCTTGGTTTGATTGTTATTGTTTCGTTAAGGTTGGTTTACGTAATATTGTTGTCTCGTATACTTATACTTTT